>CM034146.1:963363787-963904524 GCA_019776745.2 Taxus chinensis | reverse complement strand
TGCAGTTGAAGATGTCGAACATTGTTGAAAAAAAGTAAGAGTATGATCATGTTTTATGAAGGAGTGTGATGAGTTATTGCAAGCATTACTAGAAGAGATGGATAGACAAGTGAAAAGTGTAGGTATGAGTGAGATTGAAGTGATTTCATGGGCATATAATGGTAAAAATGAACACGATGAGGATGAAAATTCAGAGTTAGAGTAAATTAGTATGGTAGAGAAGATGGATGAGAAAGTGAATGAGAAGAACATGAAGTTTTTTATAAGGGAATGATGACTATATGGAGTGTATATGGATGAGAAATAACATCAGGAGATAATACAACACATTTTTGTCATTTTTTGTGTTTTTATGTGCAAGTATCAAGCATGGAGACTTGAGGATGATGAAAACTAAAGATGAAGATAAAGGAAAATAGAGAAGAGTAAAGGAAAATCGAAGAAAACTGATAACTACATGGGATCCAGTGGATATGAGTAGGATAATGACATTGAGAGATAGAAAAGAAGACACAACATAAGGATGAGCCATAAAAATGAATACAAGAGCAATCAAACAAAGAGTATGCATGATTTTTCTCAACCATGGGAGTATGATGCAGGAACATCCAAAAGAAGACCTTAAAATTAAATTTCTTGTTTCTTGGAGTCAATATAAGTTGTGAGAGAGATTTAGGGGTTCTAATGGTTCATGTGATTATTTTCAAGCTAGAAGTGGAGATTCGGAATTTGAATTATCTTTCTTTTGTTTTTTTCCCTCCAAAAAGGGAATTTGAAAATTCAAAGGCATGTAATGGGTGTATGGTCTTGTAAAACATGATTCAAGTGTGTTAGAGGTTATTAGGTGTTATTAGAGTCTTATAGGTGTCATATTACAATTAAAGACACATTTTATGAGTCTTATGTGCTTAAGCATCATTAATATGCTTAAATGATGTAAAAGGAAGTTATACATTAGTAGGTAGATGAAAGTTGAAAGGTCATAATGTGACAGTAATAAGCATCTAAGAGGAGTTAAATATCATATAGCGTTTGAATATAAGAGTTTGAGGAAACAAAAATGTGAGTATGTTCTTAAGAAGAAGACAAATTTTTCACTTTAAGCCATCTCAATGTAGGGGAGGTGGGTCCTCATTTGTAGACCTAGTACTAGGTGGAATGAAAATGTTAAAAAAACCATACCTCGAGAGGTAAGACGAGAAAAATACATATTCTCATCCCTAGGGACTTCATGTCACAATACATGCAAGGATATTGTTGGGATGAGAAATGACTAAGTATCAGGACAGACAAGAATACGCGCATATAGAAGTAGAAGTAGCACACATATGAGGAACAAGGTGGCACGTGGGACTACACGTATAAGGCAAATTAATTGAGGACTTATCCATTTTCTGGGTTCATGATAAAAATAAACTTGGAGTGTTCACCATGTAAGGGATAAATAAGGCCACCTTAGCAAGAAAGTATTGGCTATTGTTGGAGAAATTACATGCATGAGACTAGATAGTAATAGGATTAAGGGAGAATATTATCAAGAATTTGTTAATAGCAAATGCATTGTAAAGTATGCATGTAATTATGCATGGCTAATTTTTTAGCATGCCTATCTTTAGGAAGTGCATGGGCGCTTAAGGGAAATTCCCCACCATATAAATACTTCACTTAGGAAGGGTTATGGATAAGGGTTTGCATGTTAGGATATGCTACTTTGTTATATCTGCGTGCATGACTTTACGTTCTCATTTACTGGATATTATGTGTCAGCTTCTTATTATGTAGTTGTTTATGAGAATTAATGGATAACTATGGTTGGATTATGATCATTGTTGTGTTTCAATATGGAGATGTTTTCTTACAGTTGATATTAATCATGGTTATCTTATATGTTTCATTATTATGTGTGTTTCCAATTGAATGTATGCAATGGTTTAGTATAAATAAATGATTATTTGGCTAAATATCATCATGAATATGCATGCTAACATCTTAACAAGAAAACACAAAGGAGGGACCTTGTAGTTGTGCGCGCTTTGGGTGAGCATTTAGTTTTTTTGAATGAAGTTCCAGCATGCATAACATTTAGGTGAAATAAAAGACTACATTTTGGTTCCATTATTGGAACCCTCTTTTCAAACGGTTTTCTAGTATGTTGCATACTGATGGCATATCGGTTAACTTTGGAAAGTATTTAAAGTTGGGTAGATGATAGTCAAGATAATTTTGTGCAGAGATATAAAACTAGACCTTATTTCAATACACGTTGTTGGGTGGAAGATAACCTTTGTCATGATCTCTATGAAATTTTCTTCATCTTCTTTCTAGTAGAATTGTACGAGTGGTTGGAAACCTATGCATTAGAAAAACCTTGGGATCCTAGAGTGAGACTTTGGATGCAATAGGATTACAAAAAAATTATGCAGATGTGGATTGGACTAGAGATGTAGATCATTGGTGGGCTGAAGTGTGTTGGAGTACAATATTTCTACGTATTTTTCTCCATAGGAGGCTGATTTTTAGTTATTACGTGAGCCCAAGGGATATTACTTGTGTACTATACCTTTATCGATTAATATTTTATTATAGAACTGGATTTAGAGAGCCTTCCTATGGCTATATAAAACCCCACTATGTGTAGGGGCAGGAACATGTGTGGAGAGAGATGGTGGACCTGGAGGCAAAAGAAAGAGGGAGGAAATATGGCTCAAGTTTAATGAAGCACGAGAGAGGGACATGGTACATGTGTGGGAGCTTGAGGAGGCACTAGAGTTGAGGAGGAGGATGGATCACAAAGGTTTGAAGCTCTCATGGAAGAAGTGGAGCCGCAGCATCAAGATATCCCAACTCAGGGAAAGCACAATAGAGAATCCCCTTAAGTTTGGATGAGAGCATGCTAGAGGAGAGAATGAGGACTATAGGTGCACATCTGATGCCACCTAGCCACCTATCTCTTACACCTGGTGTTCTTATCTCTTACACATGGTGTTCTAGATCTAGATGTAGTCCTTGAGAAGTAGTATAGTATAGATAAGGAAGTAGAGACGGGTAGATATCACTTTGCATTGAATTCAGAAAGAGATCATGTTAGTCGCGGGCTCATGGCAACACATTCAACACCATTGTTTGGGAGTACCTATGAAGGATTATTTTCAAGTGCATCATCTAGACAAAGTGTTGGCACGCAAACCTTTGGAAGTACATCAGTAACAGTTGCGACCACGTAGACCATTGGTGTCCAGTCTAGTACTACCACTAGGACATAAGGAATTCCATCTACTAGACTGCAACCCATAGTAGGGGGTATGATAGGTTCAGGAGGATCAGGATAGCCGCCTAAAGGAAATACTAGTGGAAGTTCTAGTTCTAGATCTGGTGAATAGAGACCACATCCAAAACAACCATCACCAAATCAACCACCACCTTGGTAACCATTGCAACAAACACCTCAAGTTTACTATGATATGTCTCTCTACTTACCAGAGTATAAAGGCATTGATGGTGTAGCAGAGTATGTGTATAAGTTTGAACTACTATGGTGTGTTAAGGGAGTTAGACTTTTGATAGAAATGTGAATCAATTTTCCACTACACTTCAAGGGTGTGTGCATAGTTGGTATTAGAATTATGACCAACATCAGACTTTGGTAGACTACAATACTTTGTGCACCTTGTTTTTGGCTAAGTTTAACATAGCAGAGTTCGAGCAACAGAGCATCAACACACTCAAGGATATCATCCTAGTCAACATACACAGTGGTTCATTGGAGGATTGTTGACTCCATCCTGAAGAGCACTCTCTCAGAATACATATGTGGATCCGTGTGAGGCCTTGGAAGTTACCCTACATGTTGAGGCCATTGGCAGTATTAATACTAGAGTGATCCCGTTCTTAAAGGCATATATCATAGCTATGGTGAAGTAGTTGTAGAATATTTATGCAAACTCAGCACACAAGATGCGTAATGGTATACTGCAATGTGCCAAAATACCCGATATGATATTTGTTGAAAAATTAAAAAAAAATTATTATGAGTACTTTGGAATATTATTGTGTAACTCCAAAATTAAAAATGAAAAGGTTTAATTGGAGAGGAACTTGCCGGGACACTATTATTTACATTAAACTAATTGTAAATTTATAATTTGGAAGTTATCGTCGTAACCTTTGGTAATGAAACCGAATTGGGAGAAATATTATTGAAATGGATTGTAAGACTTGTTGAGGGTCCTGGGGGGAAAAGAAAATAATATTTTTTGAAATTTCAAAGATCTTGTGGAAATTTTCCAGGGAAGATAGGTTTGTAAGCAGGGTTGTGGGTAGGAGGGAAGCCTTCAAAAGAGTCCTAATCGGGGGTACAGAGTACAACCCTGTACGGTTCATGGTCAGGGCATCAGTTTGTTATTTTAAGCATATTTTCTTCCCCTCATTAATGTGGCCATGGTTCTGGTGCTTACATCCAAGTGGACTAGGAACTGAGCATAGCAAAGTCCATTGCCGGATTGAGATAAGTTCCTTCTCCGCATTTTGGTTGTATACTGTGTAATTATAGAAAGAAATTAAATTAAGGAGTAAATTATTATGGTTCTTTTATTTGTAAAATTTGTTGGAATGGATATTTGATTGTGATATGATACTATATTAAGTGGTATTGCATTGCTAATTTATTTTTACATTGTATAGTAAAATTAAATAAAATACGTGTATTTGAATAGTTAACTTCTAGAAAAAAAAGAAATGGTTTTATTAATAAATTCCTTTGAAAACGGTTTAATATTTTTAAAAATACGTATATTAAAATATTGTTATAAATTATTTGAAGAGAATTTATTGAGAAGAGATTTTATGAAGTTTACAAATTTAATACTTGTGTTTATTTTTAATTGAACTAGACTTATATGCATATTTATATTTAATTAGTTTGTTTTAGTGTTGGAAACATCTAGGAAAATGATCAAGTTAGTTTAATTTACCTATGGTTTCTACGGAAGACAACTCTCCTTGAGAATAGGAAATCAATTTTTCCTATTGGTTTATAATTTACTCTTGTCTCCCCGTGTAAAATTATATGTGTGTATTTTTATCTTTAATATTAAAAAAAAAAATCCATGTCTAAAAATACCCTTTTAAATAAAATTGATTAGATTTATGTTGGAATAAATTATTCTTGTGTCTAACCTATGACCCCTTCTAATTTTCTATTGCAATCTTAAAAACTATATGTTTTAATGGTACTAACCTATGTGTATTATTGGCCCCATTTATTCTTACATTTCTTTTATGCATATTAAAGTATATAATTAAATATTAACACTTATGTGTTATACCATATTAATTCCTAACTTAAATTTATAGCCTAAGTAGTTAATTAAATTAGAATAAACTACCACATATTCCCCAAGCATTTTAAAGAACATGTTTTATTAAACACTATACCTTTAAAACTATACTTAAACCCTACCCTTAGTAAACTATTTTTATATAGTTTTAAACTATGTATATGTAATTTAATTAATTCTATATACTTTGTAACATCCTAGCCACTATACATATTTAAACATTATACTTACCAATATTTAAGACCTATATGCTAAACAACATATATATTTGCTATAAAAAATTAAGTGCTCCACTTTATTTGGTTTTATAAGTAAACTCTCTGCCACCTTATAAATACTCTATAAAGTAAAACATTTGTTAAGGGTACATCTTAATATAATTTGAATAAAACGTGGAATTTCCATGCTTCATGTGACCCACTTATAACAAGTAATAAGTTTATTCCTATGTGGCCTTTATACCTTTTACTCTCTGTGCTTATTAGTCTCCACGTGGATGAACCTTTGGCCGCTAAAATTATTGAACTATCTTTTTATTTTTAAACTTGACCTTGAACATTATGCCACTTGGTCTCCTTGAATGTGCTAGTCAAATTAGATAGGTTGGTATATGAGTATAGTTGATTATATAACATCATTAGTATGTTACATCAAATAAATATTCCCTAACATTTATGAAGGAAAATTGACAAAATGAAGAAAAGAATACTATAGTATTTGGGAAGTTACATATTTAATAAGTGTGTAATAGTAGTTATAGAGTGGGTTTATAAATGAGAAATATAGATATAAAAATTGTTTAGTAGTTATAAATCAAATATTTTTTGTAGAAATTACTATGATTAAGTAGAAAGTGTCATTTTGCATATGATTGTTTTGGTGTTATGTTGATGTAGTCATCGGCCCTTTTCCTGGTGCAGGGAAAAGTGGTGTTACAATTTGGTATCATATCCCTTTTTGATGTCCTTGTCTGTGAGTTATGAGTCCTACAAGTAAGTGATTTTATTATTTATTTTTGTTTATATCTCCACATAGTGGATATCACACTGCATAGGGATGATTTACTCAAAGGTTACAAAATTTAATGAGCAAAATGGTACGACAAAATCAAAAATCGGGAAGGGAAGTCAAAAATATTACCTTGCAGTTAGAATTTTTGAAAAAACAATATGTGGAAGTCATTTGTATAAACAAGAGAGATAAATATGTTAAATCAGAAAAATCTACTAGAAAGAGAAAAATCACCTTCTGATAGTGAATCTACTTCTTTTAAAAAAATTGAAAGTTCTTCTGGTTCTTCTACTGTCTTTGGATTCTTAAAAAGAAAATTTTAGTAGGCATATAAGTTCAAAGGAAATGCAATTATTTTCTACGAAAATTAAATTTCTTAAATATACTAGAGAAGTAGGGTTAGGTAAACATGGTGAACCTTGGTTAACAAATTTGGAAAGGTATTTTGAATTACAAAGGACTAGTAAGCTAGGAAGAACTCAAATTGCTTCTTTTTCAATTGAAAGACATGCTACTTTAAACTGGTGGGAAGACACAGTAAAAATTGAAAAGATTAAACCTCACAAGGTTAAATGGAGTAAATTTAAAAGCTTGTTTAAAAAAAAGTATCTCTCTGATCATTTTCTTGCAACTATGAAAAAATGAGTTCTTTTATTTAAAGCAATGTTTGAAAAGTGTAAATGAATATAAGAAAACCTTTAAAAAACTAAATGGATTTGTACCTTTTATTACTGGTTATGATAGAGTGGTTATATTTATAAATGGTTTGAGGGAAGAGTATAAAGAAAATGTTTTGTTGTGGTAAACCGCAGTCATTGGATGAGGCCGTGCAAATCATAGAAAAATTTGAGAAGTCTAAAATTATGATTAATTAAAAATGGGATGAGTTCAAAAATAAAAATACTAGTTTTTAGTTCAAGAATAGTAAAATACCCTTCACAGAAAATGTTCAATGTAAAAAATCTGAGTTTAAAAATCAACAAAGAAGGAAAGATTATGAAAAACTAAAACTTGGAGATATTAAGTGTTGGGGTTTCGGTGGCAATCATCTTCACGAAGGTTGTTCTCATAACAAGAAAAAGTGGGAAAACAAGGGGCAGAAGAAGAAGGAGAAACAGAATAAAAAATGATTTTTTTTGTTGTTGTGGACATGGGTACTGTTCATAAACAAGTGTCTTTAATAGAATTATCAAGATCTATTAATGGTATTGATCTTGTTTTCTTGATTAATTCTAGTAGTAGTCATAGTTTTATTTATCCTTAAATAGTTAAAAATTTGAATTTTTTTCCAAAATCATAAACCCAATTTGGTAGAGATGGCAGATGGAAGAATAGTCTGGAAAAATGGAGCTTTAGTGAAAGACTTAGAATTTCAAATTGATAGTTTTACTTCTATGAAGTCTTTTCATGTGTTGAATTTGGGTCAATATGATGTTATTCTAGGAATGATTTGGTTAGAAAGAAATCATGCTCTTATTAGTTATGAACGAAAGAATGTTTGTATTCAAGACTTTTGTAAAAATACTCATATTCTGCAGGGAATGAAAAGACCTCTTACTTTGAAAACTATTTCTGCTATTCAAGTTAGAAGATGTATTAAGGAAAAATGTAAAATATTTTGTGTTGTTATAACTGAAAATAATAGAAAAGTAGAAATAGATGTTGATGTTTATCCCTTAGTTAAAGAGTTTATGGATGTTTTTCCTTTTGGTGTTGAAGGGTTGGCTCCTAGGAGATCTTTTGAGCATGTTATTGACATTTATTCCTAGAAGTGAACATATTTCTAGAGTACCATATAGGCAGTCCATACCTAAATTGGCTGAGTTAAAAATTCAATTGGCTAAATTGATTAAAATAGGAAAAATCAGACCTAGTGTTTCTCAATGGGGTGCTCCTATTTTGTTTGTGAAAAATAAAGATGGCACCATGAGGTTATGCATATACTATAGGTAGTTAAGTAAAGTGACAATTAAAAACAAGTATCAATTTACCTATAATTGATTATTTGTTAGATCATTTAAATGGTGCTAAATATATTTTCTAAAATTGCTCTACATTTTGGCTATCATCAAATTAGAGTTAAATAATCATGATATTCCTAACAACTTAGTTTTTGTACTATATATGGCCATTATGAGTTTGTTTTGTGATGCCTTTTGGTTTGACTAACACTCCAACCACTTTTATGAATTTGATGCATGATGTTTTCCATCCTTTCTTGGATGTGTTTATGATTATTGTTCTTGATGACATTCTAATTTATTGTAAAACTGAAGAGGAACATAAAAATCATGTTAGAATGGTGTTAGTAACTTTAAGGAAACATCAAATTTTTTGAAAACTGAGTAAATGTCAATTCTTTAAAAATGAAGTTTCGTACTTAGGCCATATTATTTCTGAAAAAGGTATTTACCTTTGATCCATCAAAAGTAAAAGTTGTAGAAGAATGGCCTATACCTAAATATTCCTATGAAGTTCTGAATTTTTATTGGATTATCTAGTTTTTATTATAGATTTATTAAAAAACTATTCAAGAATTGCTTCTCCACTTACTGATTTAACTAATATGGATAGAAATTATTATTGGACTAAAGAGTATGATCTTGACTTTTATTAAATTAAAAGAGGAATTTAACTAACTGCACATGTATTATGCACTCTTGATTTTTTCTAAACCATTTATTTTTATTAGTGATGCTTGTAATTCTAGGAATTGGTGGTGTGTTAATGCAAGAAAATAGATTTTTTTGTTTTGGTTCTAGGAAAGTACTATTTGTTGCGAAAATTTACCCTACTCATGACTTATAATTACTTGGAATTGTTCATTCTTTAAATATTTGGAGATATTATCTATTAGGAAATAAATTTGTCTTGAAAGACTGATCATAGAGGTTTATAATACATCTTCACACAACCCTTGTTAAATATGAGGCAGGAGAAGATGGGTTGAATTGTTAAGTCAATATGATTTTGATATTTAGTATGTTCATGGTAGAGAAAATGTGTGTGGCTGATAATTTAAAAAGAAAAACAATTTATTGTAATGTTATGTCTATAAAAAAGAAGTCATTTTTAGGAAGTTATAAAATAATATTTACCTGCTAATAAATATTTTTATGATATATATGTTGGTTTGAAAAATGGAACTCAAAATGTGCATTTATAGGATAAAATCTCTCATTATTTCCTTAATAATTGTGGATTATCGTATTATAAAAATAGAATGTATATTCCTTAATCTTTTTTATCTAAAATAACATTTTTTTTAAAGATTCTCATGACATACCTATAGCTGGTCATCCTGGGTTTCATAAAACTTAGTCTTCTGTTAAGAAAAAATATTTTGGGCCAAATATGAAAAATAAACATTCGTGAATATGTGAGTAAATGTATGAATTGTCAAAAGTTAAAAAATGAGCAATGTAGTAAACCTGGATTGTTACAACCTTTACATTTACCTAGACTCGAAAATGGGAATTTGTTAGTATGGATTTTATTACTGGTTTTCCCAAGACTAGGAATGGACATGATTATATTATTCTTGTTGTTAATAGATTAAATAAAATGGATCATTTTCTTCCTAGTAAAATTAAGTCTTCTACTTCATGATTTATCTCATTTATTTTCCAAAGAGATATTTCATTTGCCTCACATTCTTAAAAATCTTGTAACTAATAGAGATCCTATATTTACTTATTCATTTTGGAGATCTTTGTTTGATGAGTTGGGTACTAGCTTAAAATTTAGACACTTGCATATCATCCTAAGTATGATGGCCAAACTGAAAGGATTAATAGAATTTTTAAAGGACATGCTTAGGATGTATACTGGGGATAAACCATGGAAACTCGGAAGAAACATTTACACTTGATTGAATTTTCTTACAATCAAGGTTATCATACTTATTTTAAGATGACTCCTTTTGAGGCTGTTTATGGTAGAAATTGTGCTACCTCTATTTCATAGTCTAATCTCAAGAATAAATCTTGGTATGGCAATGAAAATGTAAAATAAATGTAAGAAATCATAACTAAGGCAAAAACAGAATATGAAAGCTTCTCAGGATAGACATAAACAGTTTTTGGATTCTAAAAGGTCTCTTAGAGATTTTTTTTATAGGCGATAAATTGTTTTTGAAATTTGAACCAAAAATGGAGCTCTTTGAAGTTAGGAAAATATGCTAAAATTGCATCCTTGTTTTTGTGGGCCTTTTGAAATTATTAACAAGAATAAGAATCTTTGGCATATAGACTGGCTCTACCTCCTAAGTTGTCTAGAATTCATAATGTTTTTCATGTGAGTTTGTCATGAAAATATAATGTTTTTCATGATAAAAATGTTGTGGATTAGAATAACTTAATTTTATAACCTACTTGTGAGTTTCAAATTAAACCAAAAATGATTTTTCAAACTAGAACTAGGAAACTTAGAAACAGAGAAATTAAAGAAATTAAAGTAAAATGGTCTTCTTGTGATGTTGCATAGCACTATTTAGGAAATATAAGATTATCTTAAAGAACAATATCATGATATGTTTGACTAATCACTTGTGTTTTTTGTGTTGTGATTTTCAGATTAGCTCTAGATCTACTGAGGACAGTAGCTGATTTAAGGGGGGAGGATTGTGATGTGTTAAAATCTCTGATATTGTATTTGTTGAAAAATAAAAATAAATTATTATGAGGACTTTGGAATATTAATCATGTTACCCCAAAATTAAAAGTGAAAAGTTTTCATTGGAGAGGAACTTGTCGGGACACTATTATTTACATTAGACTAATTATAAATTTGTAATTTGGAAATTACCATTGTAACCTTTGGTAATGCAACTGAATTGGGAAAAGTATTATAAATGGCTTTAAATGACTTGTAAGACTTTTTTTGGACAGGAGGGAGGGTATTCAGATGAGTCCTAATTTGGGGTATAAATTACAACCTCATATGGTTCTTGACTAGGGAATCAGTTTTTTATTTTAAACATATTTTCTTCCCCTCATTAATGTGGCCATGGTTCTGATGCTTACATCCAAGTGGACCGGGAATTAAGCATAACAAAGCCCATTTCCATATTGAGATAAGTACCTTCTCTGCATTTTGGTTCTACACTATGTAATTACGGAAAGAAATTAAATAAACAAGTAAATTATTATGGTTCTTTTGTATTTGTAATATTTTGTTGGAATGGATAATTAATTTAATCGTGATATGAATCTATCTTAAGCGATATTGCATTGTTAATTTATTTTATACACTGTCGTATTGCTTCTCTGAATATTGATTTTCAGAAGACAAAATATTATTTACATAGGTGTTTTGTGCTTGGTTGATTTAAAATAAACCTAAGTTTATATTAAAGTTGAACATTTACTTGAGTGGAAAATTGTTAACTCTTTTTTTGTTTTTACTTTTATAATCAAGTTAAATAAAATACTCAAGTTAATTTAGTGCATTTCAATAGTTAACTTCCAGCAAAATGATATGACAAGGAGTAGTAGATATTAACTGAGTTTATTTGAATATTTACATAATATAATTTAATAATTTAACATATTAATTTCGCATTGTATTAATTAAATTCATAATTATATTTTCTTAAGGCATTCAAATTAATAATATTAATATTTATTACATTCATTAATATTTTTATCAAGTATTTAATATTTTTAAAATATGTATATCAAATATTGTTATAAAACAGTTGAGGAGAATTTATTGAGAAGAGTTTTTTTTTAAGTTTACAAATTTAATATTTAAGAGGTGTGTTTATGTTTAATTCTTTCTAATGAAATAGATTTATATTTATTTATTTATTTTGTTTTAGTGCTGGAAACACATAGTGAAAAGATGTGTAAATTTAATTTACCTAAGGTCCCTTAGAAGGAGACAACACTCCATGAAAATAGGAAATTTATTTTTCCTTTTGATTCATAATTTACCGTTGTCTCCCTGTATAAAATTCTAAATGTGTATTTTCATCTTTAATATCATAAAAAAATCTATGTCTAAAAATACCCCTTTAAATAAACTTGATTAGATTTATGTTGGAATAGATTATTCTTATGTCTAACCTAGGACCCCTTCTAATTTTCTATTGCAATCCTAAAAACTATATGTTTTAATGGTACTAACCTATGTGTATTATTGGCCCCATTTATTCTTACATTTATTTTATGTATATTAAATTATCTATTTAAATATTAACACTTATGTGTTATACCATATTGATTACTAACTTAAATTTATAACCTAAGTAGTTAATTAAATTAGAATAAACTACCACATATTCCCTAAGCATTTTAAAGAACATGTTTTATTAAACATTATCCCTTTAAAACTATACTTAAACCCTACCCTTAGTAACATATTTTTATATAGTTTAAAACTATGTATATGTAATTTAATTAATTTCTATATACTTTGTAACATCCTAGCCATTATACATATTTAAACATTATACTTACCAATATTTAAGACCTATATGCTAAACAACATATATATTTGCTAAAAAAAACTTAAGTGCTCCACTTTATTTGGTTTGGTAAGTAAAATATTTTTTTCAAACCTTAAACTATAAACTCTCCACCACCTTATAAATACTCTATTAAGTAAAACATTTGCTAAGGGTACATCTTAATATAATTTGAATAAAACGTGGAATTGGCATGCTTCATGTGAACCACTTATAACAAGTAATAATTTTATTCCTATGTGGCATTTATACATTTTACTCTCGGTGTTAATTAGTCTCCTCGTGGATGAACCTTTGGCTGCTGAAATTATTGAACTGTATTTTTATTTTTAAACTTGACCTTGAACATTATGTCACTCGATCTCCTTGAATGTGATAGTCAAATTAGATAGGTTGGTATATGAGTATAGTTGATTATATAACATCATTAGTATGTTACATCAATAAACATTCCCTACCATTTATGAAGGAAAATTACAAAATGAAGAAAAGAATACTATAGTATTTGGGAAGTTACATATTTAATAAGTGTGTAAAAGTAGTAATAGAGTGGGTTTATGAATGAGGAAATATAGATATAAAATTGTTTAGTAGTTATAAATCAATTTTTTTTTTGTAGACATTACTATGATCAAGTAGAAAGTGTCATTTTGCATATGAGTGTTTTTTCGTTATGGTAATGGAGTTATCGGCCACTTTCTTGGTGCGGGAAAAATTGGTGTTACATATATGGTACACTGATTATGAGGTTGATGAACATACTAAGGATATTTTTCCATGCAAGTCTATTCACATGATGTTACTAGATTATGAATTTTTCCACTTGGACCACGATGCTTGGAATTTTCCTCTTTTGAATAATGTGATCCAAAAGAATGTGTCCATGTATTGTAATATTTTTCATGCCCATACCCATGACATTGTTTATTACCGATTGATTGATCACATCTACGAAGCCATTGAAACAGGATTGTGCAAAATAGTTGGGCGAGTGGATCAAAAGAGAGGAAGGAAAACATAACAAAGGGAAAAACACTGGAGATAACAGGAATGGAGGCTTCTGAGGGTGATATAGAGACCAAGGTCACGGTAATGGTAGAGGTAGGTTTTCTCGAGGAAATTTTTATACTTGTGGGTCCCCTGATCATTACCAGTGAAATTTCCCTCAGAATACAACTTGCTCATGGTGTGGGAAGCAACATAAGTTAGAGAAACAAGACGTAACCTTACAATATATATATTTATGTCGAGTTCATAAGAAACAAGACGTAAATATCGAAATTGTAGTGATACAATACAAACAAGCTAGCTCTTCCTATGAATTCCGTGGTGATGAACCACGCCTAACTACAATGATGATCTTGACATGGGTATCAAGATCACAATGGCTACCAGTGACGTGAAAACACCTCCACACACTTTAGACATTTAACTAACCCAACCGCAAACATGGATGAGCGTAAACTGACATAAAAGTGAGAGAAACAGTCAATTGGTAACACAAAGGTAGTCACCCTTCTTCTGATCAACAAAGTGTCAAAAGAATGTGAAGGAAGAAAATCATAAAAAAGGATGAAAAATGTTGGCTTCACTTCGGCAGAGTTTCACCTCGCCCTAAGGCAAGTAAAAATTAAGCGAACGTAACACGTCCCATGTTTCACAATGAAAATATGGTCCACAACTCAACATTGTTTTAGAATGGTCAAAGTTGGCTCCTGGCAAAAGTATATCTTCCTAGGTGGATCTCTCGTCCTAGGTGCTACAAATATTATCCACGAGCAGGATGATTTACCCAAATAGTCCCAACTATCTTGGGAGTATCTCGAATTTTCCTCCTTCAAGCACAGTGGGCAATAAATGCATCCAAATGTGTACTTAAAAGGGTTATTGATCAGGGGATCATTTCTGAAAGTTCCCTAAACATCTCTAAATGGTTTCAGTGTAGAAGATCATCTCGAGAGATTTCCAACGACTGTGAGAACACAACAAATGGACATCGGGAGCTCTCGATATGTTCGGTCAAAGTTCAGTCAACAGGAAAGTCAACTCTAGTCAACTGGTCAATATTGGACCGAATCGCATTGTGACACGTGGCTTGCCAACACTCGTCGAATTCACTCGATTTGCCTATCGGGAGACGACAAGTGGACTACAGGATTATTTCTATTCCACCATTGTATGGGGCGAAATAATATTATATTGGTAAGTTCACGTTCCAAATGGCGCCATATATACAAAAGCCACATGTATATATTAATGTTTTAAAACATTATTATAAACCGCCAAAGTCAAATGCATAGGCATTAACCACGTGGAAGGTGGTGAAGCGGTTGCTGGGGGCGGTCTATCCCAACGTGGTCTTTGACCACTATGCGCGTGGAAAAGGCTTTAAAGCCTTATACATTATCCCCACTGCCCAAAATGTGGGGCTTTAACCAATGCCGCTCCACATGGCTGCTCCACATGGCTGCTCCACATGGCCGCTCCAAATGGGATATTTATCCCTTAACAAACACAGCCGCACCAAATGGGATTTTTATCCTAACTTTAATATGCAAATGCTGCTCCTTATGGATTTTAATCCATTTAAAATTGTATCCGCCCACATAGGGATTTAATCCCATTTTTTTTGTACGGGTGAGGCCAATATTAGCCTAAGGATGATATGGAGTGCATTATTTTTGGGCCCTAATTTTGTATAAATAGGGAACCCATTCTATTGTAAAGACACAACACGAGCTTATTATTTGTTAAGCTTGTTGTGGAGAGACACATAACACACCGGTGCAACAGAGACACCGATCCCGAGCTTATTATTTGTTAAGCTTATTTACGGGATGTGTCGACACGTATTATCTATTGGCCTATTATTTTAGGCAATATTAGATGGAATATTTGTGATTGGGAGTGAAATGTAAACTACCCAATAGGCCCATAGAGCCACACCAAGTACTTGCAAATCCTGGATTGTCGACCTGAGTGCTAGCTTCGCATTGTTTGCGTCGGGAAGGCCGATCACAACCGAAGGAGATTGTACACCAGGAAGGTGGAAGTCGGGTGCTATTTTTCACCCTTGTCATCTGAAGAACTGGTGTACTAGTAGGCAAGTAAAATTCCATTACGTTTTCTTGTGAAAGTACTATTGTAACTTACAAGTTTTGACTAATGGAACGGTTCGATCACGAACCCGGAGACGTAGGCAATTGCCGAACTCCGTAATCAATCTGTGTGCAATTTTCATTATTGTCTTGCATGATTTTAAATTGATGACTTAAAAGGAGTAAATTATCGGCAAATAATTAAAGCCTATAAGGGTCCGAGATCAGGTCGTAATAATCTGATTATTTTCGGATCATGTTTGGTATCAGAGCTGGTAATTGACACCTGCAAACTTACTAATCTTCGAAGCAAGTTGGTATGGAGCACGTTAATCAGTACAGGTTGCTTTGACAGGGATGGCATTGGCTTGTACTTTTGGATTTCCAGATTGGTGGGATAGACTGAGAGACAGGTTTAACATACTCGGTAATTTTCTCGCATTTCTATTTAGATGAATCCATTGTATCTCATATGCAGATAAAACCATAAACTATTGTGTTAGGTAGAATGTATTGGTAAGACCCCTTTGAGGGCAACATTTGTATACATCTAACCAGACATGGCACATTAGTTAAAGACCCAATTTTGGGAAATGTTTGTACTCTATTATACTTGCATTAGTAAGACCCCCAGAGGGCAACTATTTTGGTGATTTTTCTAACACCATAAAATGCAGTATATTTTCCTTGTTTAGTCATTGTTCTAGCAGGGAGGAGACAAATGAAGTCAATCCACATTGTAATGTAGTGGAGAAAGACCAATCTCATCATGCAGAGTCAAGAAATGGCAGAAAGAGTTCCTCATCCTAGAAGAAGGAGATTAAGAGGAATTTTTGTGCTCATTGCTAGAGGAATGGGCATCGGGTGGAAAATTGTTGGAAACTGCATCCATCTCGCCATCAGAGAAATGGCAAGCCAAAGATGGAATGGAGGCCTATTGCAAAGGTAGAGGAAGTTTCTACTCCACCACTAGTTGACAATTCAACCCAGGACCAGGTAATACCTGAAAGTGAAAGTCCTTTAAAATGGGTAAGTCAACAATTTTTCAATTATATATTGCATAATTTAGATTGAGGAATCGTATGCAGTATTAAGTTTGGAGATCATATTTTGTGAGGAAATGCTGAGAGAAAGGTTTACAATACTCAGTGGATTTTCTTTTAGAAAATTTGATTAATGCTCCAAATATATCTCCTAATCAGCTTGTGAGTACCTGTTATAGCTTGAATACAGGTTTTGACTCATATAAAGCTTGGAGATTGATTTGCCATTTGTGCAGATAGTAGAGTTCACAGAGATCAGCTCAGAACTTCATTCTGTGTAGAGGCATTGTGACCGTGCAGCAGAATGGTAGCTGAATCACCATTGGCATTGACGTTAGGTCAGAACTTCATTCTGTGTAGAGGCATTGCGACCGTGCAGCAGAATGGTACCTGATATTAGTATGTCAACAAGAGGAGCTCTCAAAGGATCAGCTCGGAACGTCATTCGGTGTCAAGGCATTACAACCACACATACGAATGGTAGCTGATCAACAGACTTAGCATCATACATCGGAGGCTTGAGGTCTTGAAAAAGGCTTAGCATCATGTATCGGAGGCGTTGAGGTCTACACAGAGACTTAGCATCGTGCATTGGAGGCTCGAAGTCTTGAAAGAGGCTTAGCATCATGCATCAGAGGCGTTGAGGACTACAGAGACTTAGCATCATGCATCGGAGGCTCGAGGTCTTGAAAGAGGCTTAGCATCATGCATCGGAGGCATTGAGGTCTGTAAAGGGACAAGGGCATTGTCCATCACTGACATCGGATCAATCAAAGCTCTACGTAACATGGAGTTCCTTCAAACCAGTTTGGATTCTGCGGAATCAACTCGGAGCCAGGAGCTGTGTTATAGAGTAAAAGAAGATCCTTGTTGTTAGATATCAAGAAGCTTAGCACCGCACAGAAGGAGCGTTGAGGTTTCATTCAGAAACCTAGCACCATAAAGCGGAGGCGTGGAGGTCTTCTTTGGATATCAAAGTGGCGTAGCGGAAGCATCGTAGGCCCATAACCCATAAGTCCCAGGATCGGAGGAGAGTTTTCAAAGTGAGAAGGTTGGAGGAGAAGACCCAAGGGTCTACTACAGCAGCACTTCCGAGGTGGTAGTAGAGTTTCCAGATTCAGGACAGTATGGAAGCTTTTTGGGACAAAAAGCTTTTCTCAGTGGGGAGGTGTGATCAGGGGATCAGTTCTGAAAGTTCCCTAAACATCTCTAAATGATTTCAGTGTAGAAGATCATCTCGAGAGCTTTCCAACGACTGTGAGAACGCAACAAACGGACATCGGGAGCTCTCGATATGTTCGGTCAAAGTTCAGTCAACAGGAAAGTCAACTCTGGTCAACTGGTCAATATTGGACCAAATCACACTGTGACACGTGGCTTGCCAACACTCGTCGAATTCACTCGATTTGCCTATCAGGAGATGACAAGTGGACTACAAGAGTATTTCTATTCCACCATTGTATGGGGCGAAATAATATTATATTGGTAAGTTCACGTTCCAAATGGCGCCATATATACAAAAGCCACATGTATATATTAATGTTTTAAAACATTAGTATAAACCGCCAAAGTCAAATGCATAGGCATTAACCACGTGGAAGGTGGTGAAGCGGTTGCTGGGGGCGGTCTATCCCAACGTGGTCTTTGACCACTATCGAGTGGTGGAGTATTGCATGTAGTTGAGTTGTGGTGTCTGTTCACCCTTCTTGAGTTCATCCTTCTTCACTGGGAAACTGGTATATTTCTCGGTCTGATAAATTTTAACAAAGGGAACGCGTGTCTCTTAGTCTGTGGTATCCTGTACCCTCTCTAAGTTACAGTAGGTGAAGTTGACCTGTGGTGCATACACCCTCTTCAAATTAACCCTTCCTGAATCTGAAGACACCCTTTATTCGGTGCATCACCATCCCTAGTATAGTTTCATTTTTGTAAATCTCTTTCCCTAAAACCCCATAAAAATGTTAGCATAGGACTAGATAATCATTTTTGTTACATTAGGAGTAGTACAAGCACTTAGTTTAGGAAGAGGAAGCCGGCCTTCTCCGGAGGTTCACCTCGAGCCCAAGTCCCACAGGTTGAGAGGTGATCCCATGTGTCCCAATCACTCCGAATGTCCTATTCACATCCTGGTCATTCGGAGGGTGCAGTGATTTGGCGACAACAGGTACCAACTCAAATTTTTTGAAACTTGACTTGAAAAATGAGAGGAATTTTGAGGGTGATAACAGACTATCAACTCATTACTTGATGACACACTCATGTCCTATAGTTTCATTCATGACTGTTGAGGGGGTCTTATACAAATGAACCTCATTTTACTTCATGCTGGGGGGCATCGCTCATCTTCCACCCCCTCTTCATGATGACTTACACAGGATGTCATGTATCTTTTTCCCTCTACACTTAATAACATATCATTATACTATTTCTTATCATCTCATTATTCATTCATATTATTTATGGTACTATATGACATACATCTATTTATATCCATCACATACTATATATATATCTCATCATATCATTTCACATCATCATATATTTCAATTCACCATAATCATTTTCGTAATACAAATCCACAGTCACCAATCAATATAGGAATAAAAATCATCACATCACACATCGATAAACATCAACACGATCATCCATCTATATATCACTAAAAAACCATAGTTTCAAAGATACAATCATTGGGGGGCATGCCCCCATGCATCTCTACATCAGTACATATCATACATCTCATCACTATCACACTATATACAACTGGCGGGAGCTCTAGAACTAGATGCTTCACCGCTCAATCTACGCCGCTGGTTGTGGCCCCTATATCTCTCAACCTGCCTAAATAGTAATGCTAACTTGACCGATTGCTTTGAGAATCACCTATGAAAATTCACGTACTATGTTTAAAAACATTCTGTGCTAAGTCTCCTCCTCCTACCACCTCCCTATCTCACTGAGTCTATGCTCGTGCATCGTCACACTCACTCAAAAACATGGTACATGTCGCCACTATTATCACCATTAGCTCGAACAAGTGTGCATGCTCACCCTCTATATTATCCACTTGATATAACATCCCATCACATATAAGCATGTTTGTGGGCACATTCCGCATCAATGCGTGGATCAATATATCCACAATTAGTGAAAAATATGCATCACCTACATCTGTGTATCAACACATTAGTCACTATATATGACAATGAAAATCAATAAAATAAGTAACAAACCACAACTATCACTATGTGATTAATCAAAATTTGCTATCATTACTGCTACACTATCACCATTGGGGATAGGTTCCTATCCCTCTACCCCACCAAATGGTAATGCTCCCAACCACATCCATAACAATTGGAAATAATAACACCCATCGGTGCGCTGCCCACCATCATTTATAGATCTCAGTACATCCAACATTGTCAACCTCTATCAGATCTATGGCCATATCCATTTCATCTAAACATGGGGGCATTAGCTGTACTTCTGGTCTCACCCCCGATCTCCATGGTGCTCTCTTTACTCATATCCACACATACAACTCTAGGGTCACATCCTGAGAAATATTAAATTATCATTACATGCACTCCATCTGTAATAATTCACTCACCCTAAGGAATTGATCCTCCAGCCACATGGTATGTTAGATATATCGAAGATCCACTCCATCCTTTTTTCCATCCTCCATAGGATCGATATGGCTTCCATACAATGACCCCTAGCCCCATATGATCCAACAACAATTTTTAAGTATTAGTCCTCCATCCTTCTGCTATGAACACCTACCCCTCTCGCAATGAATATATCTGGTCTCGCCCACTCCACACGCGACCCACCAAGTGGCCTCAGTATCACAATGTGCTCATAAGCCCATACATGTAACAATGCGGTGGCTCCTAGTCCACCCCCATGCTCCTCTTATGTGAACCTATATAGATTCATGTAAAAATGAGATGATACACATTGTGCCCAAGCATATATCATCCATACTCCTCTATACAATGGTAATTATAATGCATCTTATACAAGATGCCTACACCACCACCCTCCATTGCAACTGAAGAAGAAATCACAATAATGAAATTCCACAATCTCAGAACCCCCGATCTATATATAAAATCCATCATGATATGGAACTCAGTGTGAACTCGAATCCCTGTAAATTACCACCTGATGACCATCATCTATCTTTGTGTATCATCTACATCCATCACCTAAACCCTCTCACTAAAAACATTCAATCGCAATATGTGATATACATCCTCTAAAGTCACATTCATCTCTCCAGTAGGCAACCAAAATGTGTAAGTATCTGTGCACCATGTCTCACACAATGTAGTGATCATCGACATATTATGGGGCACATTAACCCATCCTTGCTATATGCCACAAGACGACACGGTCTAATACATCCCACTCATCATCTGACAAACCCAATCCTAATAATGTGCTCAAATGACGACCACCATGACACTCCCACGAATGAATATCCCTCTATACAATATAACAAAAACAAAAAACATGACATTAATACCTCGATACATGTAAAAACACTTAACAAAACCATATAGAACCATCAATTTTTACATTCACAACATTCTGGGCTAAAACCAGGCCTCCTGAGTCACCAACACCTAAGAGCAAGACGTGGGGCACCCTGGAGCAGATCACCAGTGCCCATATCTAGTTGTTGATGTCTTGAAGATTGTTAGCACCTTCACAACTCTTGCCTAGGTCAAGTTTGCCTAGAAACTCAAAACAAAAAAATTGCAAAAATTATGAAAAATAACTAATTTCAACACAATTTTGAAAAAAAATCACACTCACCAACTTAGCTATCATATTTGATGCCACAACTGCCGCCACCATCTAGAATCGACTCAATCATGGTGCTCTCACTCGTGGCATCTTCACACAACTCAAGATCTCAAAATCACACCCATGCAATTATCAAATGAAATGCCTATTCACTTTTTCATATTACTATTCATAGTACCTTTCACTTGCCTACCTCACTATTTACACTTATTCTCCTAAGTAATACACATCTCACGATTTCAATCATATCTTGAGCATCATTACTCCGATTCTTGTCTCATTTGCTCTGTTTATCTTCAAAATTATACCTATTATTGTATCAAACAAATTTCATAGTGTTATATTCCCATCTTATACATTTGTATTTAAATATACACACAACTTTGCAACATCTACTATATTGCACTTCGATCACAATTACAACATCGCACATTTACTTTTGGCTCAATCTTCATTCTATTCATTACTCTCCCTTTCGAAGAAAGGAAGGAACATAATTGAGGTCATCCTATGATTCCCCTTACACCGTTACATGATCATTCTACATTTCTAATTCATCATTATTGAAATTTTTCTCATACATCATGCCACATTTCTATTAATTCCCCCTAATGAACTAATTTGGGGAAACAAGCGTAAAATATCTCCATGATAAATCAATCAAACACATTCAAATCTCAAAAAAATATTCTACTATTCGAATCACATCAATCAATCCACACAAACACAACGTATTTTTCCTCCCAGATGACCTAACTTGGGAGTTATATCACCACTTTCCCAGACAACCTAACATGGGAATTTATCTCTATATTTTCCACCACTTCCAGATGACCTAACATGGAAGCCATCAAACATCATACACATTGCGGTGACATGCTTTGAGTGGGGCAAATGAGACGTCATTTATTTTCCTATACTACTTCTATATGGGTTATTCTTGTTGGATCAAAATGAATAAAATTTGGTCTTTGTCTGTCTACAACAACTAGAACTTTTGTGGATGTAGTTAAAGTTAGAGGGTAAAACTATATCTCTCTCCTTCTAAATCTTCGACTGACAGTAGGATTCCTAATTTTTCACATACATAAATCAGGTTGGGAACTAATCACTCCCTACCCCATTGAAATCTCCATCAGTGACAAAAATGAAATATCCAATCACTCAAAATTAAAATCATCAATCTCGCTTCATGATTCTCATAATGGTTCACCATCTCTCTTTACACCACATGGATCGACATGCTGATCTATGGTTCACCACGGTATATGTCATTATTGTGTACGTACTTCTACAACATGGATTCTCTAGAATTCTTTTAGGTATGTTCCCTACTTCCTTTACACTACTTGAATTTCATTCAAATAGCATAAAGTGGGGGCAAATGTAGACAAAAATTCATGCACTTACTAAAATTTAATATATCGCCAAGTATGTTGTTTTATATATGGATCTTGCATCATAAAAGTATTCACTAATGACACACTTTCTAGTCCTTCCACTTGTGTTATTTGTTTCTATTGTTTTTATATTGCATATTTGTCACTCATACGCCCAATTATGGCCAGGTCACATGGATTCTCATCTCTCAGTATTTGCACATTTGTCGTCAGTTGTCTTTGGACACTAGTGCCCAGGACTAGAACACTAGCGCCCAGGTACTCCTATCCATCTTGGGTACATGTGTCCTCTTTAGTTTGATCTTACTTTTGGCATTTAAAGTCGGTATTTTTGGTTTCCCTGTTCATATCTTGAGGTACTAGTTGGTATGTCAGGTCATTAGTGTCAACATTCAAGCAAGAGATCCATATATAAACAGAACATACATACCATTATAAGTGTGGGTAATTTATATCAAGGTTATCTATCTACATATCAAGGGAACTACATCTTGGGGCTTATTACTTTACATACACACTGCATAGGAAAGGGAAATTCATTTTTCCATCCACATATTTTAATTCTATCTAGCTACTACCCCCTATGTTGGCGTCATCGATGCAAGGGAAACTTGGAGCACTATTGCACACACAATCACATAAAACTACATTTGGTTTGAGATATAGAACAATTATCAGTCTTAAGTTAACTACTTGACAAATAAGGACAGTTAAAACCCTCATTTTGCATCTTTATTTTTTAGGATTTGATGGTTTGTAGGAGGTTTTTGTATTACAAATTTACATGTACTCTGATAGTCAAAGTGAGACACATAGATGATCAAAGGTGAGTAAGTGGTGAAACCCTAACAATAATATCAGAACCAGGTTCCAAAATTTTTGGCAGACTATCATTGCTACCATAGAGGTCTAAGGGGCCCATAAGCACCCTCGCCCTTACCCAGGTGCCCGTGTCTAGGCATTTCCAGCATCTCTACATTTTTCTAAGTGATATTTTGATAGTCTGTGGTTTTATTCCATCACCTTTCCCAACCTAGATGCATTTCAAGATAACCAACCTCAAGGTAAGTGCCCTATCTCTTCCATTTGCTTTCATAATTAAATCAAATTAATTTCCTAACATATGTAGTTCATTGTATATCATTTGTAGCAATTATTTGCTTTCAGATTTTATTAAATCACAGTTGTGGCAATAGAAAATATGAGATATCTTCATTATTAAGGTGGTTGAGTGGGTGCTTGATCATCTTGGGGGGTTGTAGCTTCCTTGTGAGGCTGGTTCTTCACAAAATTAGGGGTTGGTGCTCCTTGTAGGGTTGGTTATATCTATTAAAATAGAGGTTGGTGCCTCAATAAATTTAAAACATATCAATATAAAGATTATATTTTAGTGGGTTTTCTTCCCCATGAGGGTTTCTCACTTATATCTTGTGTTATTGTGTTAATTCTCTTATTCATGGTTGATTGCATGTATGCTATATGATTATGTGCACACATTAATGGTTGTATAAGTGGTTTGTGATTTAAATAAGCAATATGAATTTAAATTTGATTTGTAAGGTATGATTTTTACCCTAGTCCCATTATGCTTCCAAAAATTGGTATTAAAGCAGGTCTTTTTTGATAAGTTTGATCACTTGAAAGGATATCCTTTGAAGCAAAAAAATGGCGAGTCAGCGGAGTGGGTTTTCAACAAACAAGAAACCTTTGTTTGATGGTGTGAATTATGATTTTTGGAGTTTGAGGATGAAGACTCATATTATGTCTCTAGGGTTTTATATTTGGGAAGCTATGGAGAATGGTTATAATCCTCCTGCCACTACACTAACTACAACTACAAAAAAGAAGGCTTGTAGTGATAACTCAAAGGATTTTAATGATATCATATGTGGTCTTAGAGAACTTGAAATGGGAAGGGTAATGCACTGCAAATCAAAAAAATAAGCATGAGAATACCTTCAAGTTTTGTATGAAGGTGACTCAAAGGTAAGAATTTTTTAAGCTTCAAACTTTTAGAAATCAGTTTGAGTGTCTCAAGATGAATGATGATGAGTCTATTGCTGCATATTTTACTTAGGATTGTAGACACCTATAATTACTCCCAAACAAATTAAATACTTAAATTGTGCTAATTATCTCCTTTCCCGCAAATTGACGACATATTGTAAATGATGCTCATCTTCTCTTCCATTGTCGTTAATTGATTACATTACGTTAATTAATTAAGTCACCTATCCAACACATACCCTAATTAACGACCCTTCGTTAATCAACACCTTCTATCTAGTCTAATTAATTATTATTAATTAATTAGCCTCCATTCTCATTAAATCAATAAATCACTATTTAATTGGTTTGATTCCCTCCTAATGGTCTAAATCACACTGATATCCATCTAAAGCTTATAAAAGCTTGCACATGTATTTAATTAATCATCTTGATTAATTAATACACCCCCTTTATCCACATGAGCCACTAGAGGACAAACTAAATCCTCCTAAAGTTAACTCAACCCCATCTAAAACCCCCCTTATCCATAACTAACTCTACAGTCTCCATTAGTCCCACATTCATGAGGATGTGTTGAATCCTTCATTCTTTGGGCTATATAAACAAACCTCCCTCTACTTCTACACTTACACCTAAATCTCTCAAGAGACAAACATAAGCACATAGTTTCATACTAATAGCCTTTTGTCATTCTTGAGACCTCCATCCTCCATTCTTGAAGAGCCAAGTCTCACACACCAGAGCATCCATTGAAGGATCAAAGCAAGAAAGTATGATTTGATTTTCATTTGGACTATTTAGGTCCATTTTAAATGTTTAATTAGGAAATTAAGGGGAATATAGTTCATCAATTTACATTATGTTAATTATATTCAAAATTATTAATGTTAAGGGTAGGAATTTCTCTTTTCTTCATCATGATAGTGTAATTTCTCATTTTTAGCTAGGTTAGAAAGCTATTTTTAGGTGGTAGTTTCCTTTCTCTAAATTTGGTTAAATTTGTAGAAACACTTGCACACATTTGGCACGCCCGGTGGGATAGGGGGCGTAGGTCCATGAAAAGCATTTGTGTGCAACGAAACAGCACCAGGCAACAGAAGTGCCCTAGAGTACAGACGAAGCAAGCAACTAGCTTTGTGAATGGTTGTGAATCTGGTGATTTGGCGAGTCGTATTAATTGGGGAAGATGTGAGACCAAACCAACAGGATATGGAAAAAAGTACCATGCGCAAGACACAAGTTTTTTCCGTAATAAGCAAGTTACCATTTTTGTAGGGTTTTTTTTTTTTTACTTTTTAGGATTTTTTGAAAATTTTTGCCCTGTTTTTGGATTTTTGATATATATATTGTTTTTTATTGTTTTTGCTTTCCGAACTGTGGTGAACAATAGAAGAAAGTAGAAGAAGAAAACTAAGAGGCCTAGGGGCAACAGAAAGTTCCCTGGGTGGAAGAACGGAGAACCAAATGAAAAAATAATGTCCTCGTTTAATGGAAAAATGAAGAAAAAAATAATTATTTATGAGAGTGTGTAGAAGAATAAAAATTGCTAGGGAGTAATAAAATTGTCCGAGGGAGAAGAAAAGGGGTATCAGATAGCAAAAGATGCCCCAATACGGTTAAAAATAAGGGAAAAAATAATTATTTACTAAAAAATAATTATTCCACAGTGAACAGAGGAGAAAATGATGATCGAATACGGGCCACTTGGCCCTCCTAACGGTGAAAAACAGGTTAATATTACCCCATTAGGGGGGGTAAAAAACATCGCGACCAATTCATTTTAATTGATCCGTTTAGAAATTTTAATGTGAAGCTATGACATTGAGGGAAACCATGGTGATCGCACGAGACCGTTTGAGGTGCACATATGTATTCCAAGGGTACCAGTGGCATGCGGACGATGGCCCCTTTGTGAGTATCGAAACCTTGCTCGTTAATTTTTGTCATTAATGCATTAATTGTAGCTTTTAGCCATATAAAAACACGTAGGTGTGCCTACATGTAGGCGCAGGTGTCGGATAGGGGGTGTAGGTGCCTTTTTGGGGCCACAGGTGTCTTTTCAAGGGTGCATGCACCGAGGCGTAGACGCGCACACAACACGCTGACACAGATCACACACAAGAAAAATGTGCACACACGCGCACACACCGGAAATGGGGCGCACACGCGAAAAGCATGGCAGAGGCATGGAGAGGGCAAGGGCACACACATGGGCATACACGTGCAAGCGCAGGTACCCAATGTGTGGCGCACATGCCAAAAAGGGCACGCAGGTGCCCAAAAGAGGGCGCAAATGCCAAAAGACACATGTGTGCAAGCATAGGCACTAGAAATGTGGTGCACACACCAAAAAGGATGTGCAAGAACCCTAGACAGGTGGAAAAAGATAGGAAAGTGTCCAAAAACATGACACTTTGGAAGAAAATTTTAGGATTTTTGGGTCAACCCTAAAAGATGAGATATATTTTTAGAAGAAATGCTAGGAATTGATGAGAGGCATGTTATTTTTGTAGAGACGACTACCAATTTTGTAGACGCGGGAGTGGCATGCCCAGATTTTAGAGCTAGAGGGTAGTATGCACCGGTGCGACCGATGAGCCATGGTGATACTAATTGAGGCAGTGGGGCTAGGCACCGTGGCTCGGATGCCCTCTATTGTACTAGACCATAGTATTTTTACTACACTAGCCGAGCGATGGAATAACGAGAGTTAGTGTTTTAGACTGCCTACAGGAGAGCTGACTTTGACTATTGAGGATGTCTGACGGATTATTCATGTGCCGATGATGGGCATGTTGATCGAGTACAGCTCTGATGTAGGGTTGATTAGAGAAGCTCACAGTGCTTTATTTGGTGTTGATGATATCCCGCATGATGGGATGACTATAGCATTACATGAGTGCATCTTCGACCCCACATTGCATCGGGGACCTCTCTACATCATGGCTCTTATCAGTGGGTTCCTACTCACTGATAAGATAGGGACTTTCATTTCTGAGAGGACTACTACCATTGGTTCATGGCATTTACAATGGTGAGAGATATTGTTGGGGGCAATGCATAGTAGCCCACCTATACTAGGATTTACACCCGATTACATACCATGGTCAGAAGACCATGGGACCAGCCTCATTATTACATATATGGTCATGGGATGACATCGTGATCGGACACCCTGTGGGCCCTTTCCATGTCTGAGATCCTGAGGAGCCATCATTACATGGCTTGGGTAGCAGTGGGTGGAGATATACGTGGCCATCTTGACAGCTTATTAAGATATAGGTGGGAGTTTGACGAGCTGGTTGAGATAGACGTCATTTGGCATCCATACAGGCAGTTCTAGTGGCCAAAGGATGCCACAGAGCTCAGCATGTGCCTAGTGGAGCACTTTCTTATTGGCATATGTAGTTACATCATGGAGCTATATCGAGTGGATAGGTGCCAGCAACAACTTGGCATGGTATAGCCAGATGTCTGGCATGCACATAGGGACTTAGAGAGGCAAACCATGGGGCCTCGTATATTGGTGGCCTTAGCTAAGGCAAGTTTCACACAGGTGGTCCCATAGGTATGGGACCCATTACGATAGGTGAGAGATCCCGGGACCATAGCTGACTATGTAGCTTGGTACGTTATAGTATTACCTCGGCGGCTCACCATTCCAGAGGAGGCCTAGGAAGCAGGCATTCACCCACCTATAGAGATATGGCAGAGAGAAGAGCGCAGGGTGAGGGTAGTAGCACAGGGGCTAGACCTAGAGGATCCCTTTGATGGTATCCCACATGATGAACAGGGTGACTCACAGGCATAGGGACCGAGGCCGCAGGGCCCAGTAAAGGCATCAGTGCAGCCACCTAGAGGCAGGGTCTTTAAGCAGGGACAGTTTTCTAGAGCACCTCAAGGACTAGTCCCTGAGGCACACAACCTCTCAGCCAGTGGCACAGACAGCCATAGTACATGTACAGTTACAAAAGCTCATAACCTAGAGAGATGTAGCCAGAGTAGAGAGAGATGAGGCTCGAGGCTGGTGTGTGATGGCCGTAGCAGAGCGCGATGAGGCCAGAGCTCAGATTGTGACTTTACTTTCAGAGTGGGATCAGGATTAGGCCTAGGATGGCCCAGGAGATGATAGAGTAGCATGGCAGAGCTAGATCTAAGAGACATCGGCATAGGGGGCTCAGATATATAGCCTCCTTCAACAGTCCCAGTCACAGGTGCGAATGGTGGTTGCACAGAGAGACCATGTATACTCCTGATCACATGCACTAATAGCATAGAAGGACTAGGCCCATGCTGAGATGTAGGCCATGACTAAAGAAAGATACTGAGAGGCTACTACCTCTAGATAGGCCGAGGTAGATGTGGGCCGAATGATAGGTGAGCAAGATACTGCCCTTTAGGCAGCGCTCACCTCTAGGGATGCCAACTTGATACGGGACACACACCAAGCTTGGTGGTGAGGCCCTATTTTATAGGACTGCTTATTACAGAGTGGTTCCACTAGATTAGTGAGTGGCACCGCCACACTTGTTAGGGTCGAGTGCATCAGGCTCTTGATCACGGAGATTAGGCCATTTGACCATATCAGTGAGACAACTTCTACAAGAGTAGCCAGCCAAACTAAGACCATCCCAGCCTCTAGTGTTCTGACGTCCAGAGGACAGATCTGGGAGCCCCGGTGAGGGCGAGAGCTGCTGTTGAGATTTGTAGTTTTTTTTGGTATAGATTCTTTATATGTATGCCTCTTACGAAGGCTGATTTTGGATGTACAACCTTGTATATATGTATTTTGATGATGCCTCATGATGAAGGCTTGATTCTTTTAGATACATTCCCCTTTTTGATGGCATTCTGTATCGATGATGTATTGCATTGAGTACCTATCTAGACATTTTATGTATGTGTATAGACATTTTTGATGTATCATCTATGTACGCCTCAACTGAAGGCATTTTTGATATAGAGCACTAATTTGTATCCATTTTTGATATAGATGTATATTGACAGACATGTATATATATATGAGGATTATTTTGTTTTGGCTCAGATACACATGGTTATGAGATGATTTACCTTATTGTTATTATGTCCTAATGCATGTGACATGAGTGGGATAATTTTATGATGTGAAATACCCTTTTTATAAATTACTCTATGTTGATTTCCATTGCGTGCTGTGTTTTTTGATTTAGCACTTATGGATGCATTGTGACATGAGTGGGCATACATTGATTCACGTTGCATGCTACATGTTTGGATTCAGTACTTATGTATGCGTTATGATTGTTATCTGATTTTGTATTTTGTATGTATCTATTTTCGATGTTTTGATGTATGCATGTGCTCTGGATGTTAGATGATAGATCCTTAGATGATATCAAATGAATTTCTCATGTTTTATTTTGAAGTATATGGACGAGATGATATGATGATATTGGTGTGGGGGGGGGATAGATTTTTGATCATGTGCAACCCCTCTTGCCCCCATTGATGATACGATATGTGATGATTAGCTTAGCATACATGCATGATGTAAAACTTAGCATTTTGTTTATATATGATGTATAGATGATGTTAGATGTGATGATAATGATGGTAATGTGATGTGAATGATAACAAAACAATGCACATGCACTAAAAAAATAAAATTCTAACAAAGAACACCAGGAAATAATATAATACACCATGAGTCCCCATGCTTTATTAACATGTAAGAAACACAACCAAATGCTTTAAGAAAGAACATAATGAATTAACACATTACATCATGATTTCCTAAGATTCACAAGCATGAAAAACATACTACAATAAGAACAAGCAAGAATAAATCTAATCTAAGAAAGAAAAGATGAATCCTGACGAACTATGCTCAAGCAACAAACAAAAAACAAGAATACAAAACAACTATACAAGCAACAAGTAAAGCAAGAAACCGGATAATGCAAGTAACCGTTCTTTTTTTACAAGATTTTGTTTTTTATGCACTAATTTTCTATTGTTTAGGTTTTTACGAAATAATTTTCTATTGTTTTTGTTTTTTTTGTGAAACAATTTTCTATTATTTTTGGTTTTTTAACGGTTTTCCAAAGCTATGTGCAGGTAACCAAGAAAGCATGGATGCCCCCAGCGTTAGATGGGGAATATACAAGGGTAGAAGCCACACATTGTTGAACAAGAAGGTGAAGTCATTGATTTTCCCCCAGCGTAAGATGGGAAATAACGAAAAACCATACCCTTCAAAGACTAATAGAAGAAGGAAAAGCCAGATCAAGGCTTGACAAGATGGTGTGCATAGGGAATCTTGAAGGTAGAACCAAGTCTAGGCTAAAGAACACTACCCTCATGATGCAGGATGCTTGTGAACAACGAACCCTCCTGATGTGCCAGAAATTGGTTTTCACCCAAGGACTTGTCCAAAGTGCCACAATTGTGTGGTTTTCACTAATGGATGACCTATTTTCTCTTTTTCTCTTTTTCTGATGTTTGATTTTTTGTATTTTTGATTGATTTTGACCTCCCTGTGCCCTGTTTAAGCATAGAATCGCTTAAGATGCATGGCGTTCATGGGCTCCTAGATCTCATCACCATTGGGGTGAGCCAGTTTGTATGCCCCTATGCCGTACTTGACAAATATAACATAGGGTCCCAACCAATGTGGTTTGAACTTCCATTTCTTCTCTCATTCTGCTCTGGTGTATAACTGGTTCTCCTTCATGACTAAATTACCAACCTCAAACTGACAAGGTATGATTCTTTTGTTATAGTTTCTGGAGACTCTGTGTTGATACACTTTCAGGTGATTAAGAGCATGAATGCACCTCTCATCCAGGAGCTCTAACTTAGCCAGTCTTGCCACTTGATAATTTTGCTTCCTTGTCCAAATAGTCCTGAAGAGAAATTCTCAGGGATGGAAGTTCAATCTCTAAAGGGATGATAGATTTTGTCCTAAACACTAGGGAATATGGTGTCACACCTAAGGAGTGCAAATGGATGTTCGGTAAGCCTAAAGGGATGGATGGATTTGCAGGTGCCTGTTTCTACCTATTTTTCTGACCATCTTCTCCATTATCCTTACCAAAGTCTTGTTTGTTGCCTCAGCTTGTCCCTTACCCTGAGGGTAATATGGTGTGGAGAATTTTAACCTAATTTGAAACTGTTGGCAAATAACTTTCACATTTTTGTTCTTAAATGACTTCCCATTATCGGTAACAATGGCTGTGGGAATGCCATATCGACAAACGATGTGATTCATGATAAATTTATAAATCTGTCCTCCTGTGACATAGGTTAAGGGGACAACCTCCACCCATTTTGTAAAGTACTCTGTGGCTTTGATGATATGTGTATGACCATCAGATGAGGTAGGAGTAATTTTTTCTATTAAATCAAGTCCCCACTTGGAGAATGGCCATGGGGTAGTGATAGGTTGCAATGGTTGTGATGAAGCATGCATGAAATTTTGGGGCACAATCACAATTTTTGGGGCGCACACATCTCTCTAGTGGCACAGGCGCAATGTTAAAACCTGTCACTCTGTCTACCGACCACTGGCGCATGCATGCTTACCCTAGCGCACACACCCTAACCAGCGCGTAGGTACACTAACCCGGGCGTAGACGTCATTTCGTACTGTACCTTCAATATATTCTGAAACCTGTTAGATCGGCTGCACACACCCTAACCAGGGCGTACATGCTGTTTTTAGTGGTGTAGGCATATTTTCTGGTAATATGGTTGTTCTGTCTATTTTTCTCAAAGTAACACATATGCATTTTTTGTGGTGCACACGTCTCTTGGGTGGCATAGGTGCTTGGTAAATCTAACAAATTCCGTAGAGTGGTGTAGACACTGTTTTAGTGGTGCAGGTACTGTTTTCATGGTGCACACATCTCTCAGGTGGTGCATGTACACTATGAGCTGAAAACAACATTTAGTGGTGCACATGCCCTAACCCGCATGCAGGCACTAAAAAAGGGGCGCATATGTCCTTTTGCATTTTTTGAAATTAAAATGTTGATGTGCTAACATTCTTGTAGGTTTATCTAATCATATATTTGTCTTTGCAGTCTGTTCTCACATGTTTGTAATTGATTAGGTAATATTTTACATTGTTTACTTATAAGAATATGGATCACATATGCTCTTCCCTCACGTACCTTAGGGTGATCTTGGGAATCAAAAATGATTATTAAGTCCTTTTAGTGCTTTGAGATTGCTAAGAGTATTTGAGTTGGAATTGGTTAATTTGGCATAGTGGAAATAAAGTGTTTTTCCATTTGTTATCTTTTTGGATTTTTGAAGACATCACGTATGCTCTTCTATTGCGTCCTTGGATGATATGGAGAATCAGAAATGATGCCTTCTCTTTTGATGGAAAACTACTAAAAAAGCGTTATATAAGACCAAAACACCATCGCTTGTCAAAGAATGAAGAAAAAGAAACAAAAGTCAGAAAACTACTAATGTAGTTGTTATACAGGTTGCCAAATGGTGTTCGAGCAAACCACATCTAATTAAAAAAGATAAAACGAACAACATATTCAAAACACTGTATTGGAGGTTTCAGAAAAGGGTACATCCCTCTCCTCTCAATTGGAACATAACCCCTTTGGTAGAATGCCTTAAGATACAACAATGGGGGTGGTTCTAGGAACCCCAAAGTAGTCCACGCAAGAGGGAACCTTGTGGATGAAACAGGAAGTGCTCCACACTACCTATCTGACTAGTAAATCCTTGGTGAGAATAGAGTTACAAGTTGTCCCTACATAACTGATCCGAAAATAATCAGATTATTACGACCTGATCTCGGACCCTTATAGGCTTTAATTATTTGCCGATAATTTACTCCTTTTAAGTAATCAATATAAAATCATGCAAGATAATAACAATAATTACACACAGATTGATTACGGAGTTCGACAATTGCCTACGTCTCAGGGTTCGTGATCGAACCATTCCACTAGTCAAAACTTGTAAGTTATAATAGTACTTTCACAAGAAATCCTAATGGAATTTTACTTGCCTACCAGTACACCAGTTCTTCAGACGACAAGGGTTAAAAATAGCACCCGACTTCCACCTTCTTGGCGTACAATCTCCTTCGGCTGTGATTGGCCTTCTCGACGCAAACAATGTGAAGCTAGCACTCCAGTCGACAATCCAGGATTTGCAAGTACTTGGTGTGGCTCTATGGGCCTATTGGGTAGTTTACATTTCACTCCCAATCACAAATATTCCATCTAATATTGCCTAAAATAATAGGCCAATAGAAAATACCTATCGACACATCCCACAAATAAGCTCAACAAATAATAAGCTCGGGATCGGTGTCTCCGTTGCACTGGTGTGTAATGTGTCTCTCCACAACAAGCTTAACAAATAATAAGCTCGTGTTGTGTCTTTACAATAGAATGGGTTCCCTATTTATACAAAATTAGGGCCCAAAAATAATGCACTCCATATAATCCTTAGGCTAATATTAGCCTCACCCGTACAAAAAAAATGGGATTAAATCCCTATGTGGGCGGATACAATTTTAAATGGATTAAAATCCATAAGGAGCAGCATTTGCATATTAAAAATAGGATAAAAATCCCATTTGGCGCGGCTGTGTTTGTTAAGGGATAAATATCCCATTTGGAGCAGCCATGTGGAGCAGCCATGTGGAGCGGCATTGGTTAAAGCCCCACATTTTGGGCAGTGGGGATAATGTATAAGGCTTTAAAGCCTTTTCCAGGCGCATAGTGGTCAAAGACCACGTTGGGATAGACCGCCCCCAGCAACCGCTTCACCACCTTCCACGTGGTTAATGCCTATGCATTTGACTTTGGCGATTTATACTAATGTTTTAAAACATTAATATATACATGTGGCTTTTGTATATATGGCGCCATTTGGAACGTGAACTTACCAATATAATATTATTTCGCCCCATACAATGGTGGAATAGAAATACTCTTGTAGTCCACTTGTCATCTCCCGATAGGCAAATCGAGTGAATTCGACGAGTGTTGGCAAGCCACGTGTCATAGTGTGATTCGGTCCAATATTGACCAGTTGACCAGAGTTGACTTTCCTGTTGACTAAACTTTGACCGAACATATCGAGAGCTCCCGATGTCCGTTTGTTGCGTTCTCACAGTCGTTGGAAAGCTCTCGAGATGATCTTCTACACTGAAATCATTTAGAGATGTTTAGGGAACTTTCAGAAATGATCCCCTGATCACACCTCCCCACTGAGAAAAGCTTTTTGTCCCAAAAAGCTTCCATACTGTCCTGAATCTGGAAACTCTGCTGCCACCTCGGAAGTGCTGCTGTAGTAGACCCTTGGGTCTTCTCCTCCAACCTTCTCACTTTGAAAACTCTGCTCCGATCCTAGGACTTGTGGGTTATGGGCCTACGATGCTTCCGCTACGCCACTCTGATATCCGAAGAAGACCTCCACGCCTCCGCTTTATGGTGCTAAGTTTCTGAATGAAACCTCAACGCTCCTTCTGTGCGGTGCTAAGCTTCTTGATATCTAACAACAAGGATCTTCTTTTACTCTATAACACAGCTCCTGGCTCCGAGTTGATTCCGCAGAATCCAAACTAGTTTGAAGGAACTCCATGTTACGTAGAGCTTTGATTGATCCGATGTCAGTGATGGACAATGCCCTTGTCCCTTTACAGACCTCAATGCCTCCGATGCATGATGCTAAGCCTCTTTCAAGACCTCGAGCCTCCGATGCATGATGCTAAGTCTCTGTAGTCCTCAACGCCTCTGATGCATGATGCTAAGCCTCTTTCAAGACTTCGAGCCTCCAATGCACAATGCTAAGTCTCTGTGTAGACCTCAACGCCTCCGATACATGATGCTAAGCCTTTTTCAAGACCTCAAGCCTCCGATGTATGATGCTAAGTCTGTTGATCAGCTACCATTCGTATGTGTGGTTGTAATGCCTTGACACCGAATGACGTTCCGAGCTGATCCTTTGAGAGCTCCTCTTGTTGACATACTAATATCAGGTACCATTCTGCTGCACGGTCGCAATGCCTCTACACAGAATGAAGTTCCGACCTGACGTCAATGCCAATGGTGATTCAGCTACCATTTTGTTGCACGGTCACAATGCCTCTACACAGAATGAAGTTCCGAGCTGATCTCTGCAAACTCTACTGTCTGCACAAATGGCAGATCAATCTCCAAGCTTTATATGAGTCAAAACCTATATTCAAGCTGTAACAGGTACTCACAAGCTGATTAGGAGATATATTTGGAGCATTAATCAAATTTTCTAAAAGAAAATCCACTGAGTATTGTAAACCTTTCTCTCAGCATTTCCTCACAAAATATGATCTCCAAACTTAATACTGCATACGATTCCTCAATCTAAATTATGCAATATATAATTGAAAAATTGTTGACTTACCCATTTTAAAGGACTTTCACTTTCAGGTATTACCTGGTCCTGGGTTGAATTGTCAACTAGTGGTGGAGTAGAAACTTCCTCTACCTTTGCAATAGGCCTCCATTCAATCTTTGGCTTGCCATTTCTCTGATGGTGAGATGGATGCAGTTTCCAACAATTTTCCACCCGATGCCCATTCCTCTAGCAATGAGCACAAAAATTCCTCTTAATCTCCTTCTTCTAGGATGAGGAACTCTTTCTGCCATTTCTTGACTCTGCATGACGAGATTGGTCTTTCTCCACTACATTACAATGTGGATTGACTTCATTTGTCTCCTCCCTGCTAGAACAATGGCTAAACAAGGAAAATATACTGCATTTTATGGTGTTAGAAAAATCACCAAAATAGTTGCCCTCTAGGGGTCTTACTAATGCAAGTATAATAGAGTACAAACATTTCCCAAAATTGGGTCTTTAACTAATGTGCCATGTCTGGTTAGATGTATACAAATGTTGCCCTCAAAGGGGTCTTACCAATACATTCTACCTAACACAATAGTTTATGGTTTTATCTGCATATGAGATACAATGGATTCATCCAAATAGAAATGCGAGAAAATTACCGAGTATGTTAAACCTGTCTCTCAGTCTATCCCACCAATCTGGAAATCCAAAAGTACAAGCCAATGCCATCCCTGTCAAAGCAACCTGTACTGATCAACGTGCTCCATACCAACTTGCTTTGAAGATTAGTAAGTTTGCAGGTGTCAATTACCAGCTCTGATACCAAACATGATCCGAAAATAATCAGATTATTACGACCTGATCTCGGACCCTTATAGGCTTTAATTATTTGCCGATAATTTACTCCTTTTAAGTCATCAATTTAAAATCATGCAAGACAATAATGAAAATTGCACACAGATTGATTACGGAGTTCGGCAATTGCCTACGTCTCCGGGTTCGTGATCGAACCGTTCCATTAGTCAAAACTTGTAAGTTACAATAGTACTTTCACAAGAAAACGTAATGGAATTTTACTTGCCTACTAGTACACCAGTTCTTCGGACGACAAGGGTGAAAAATAGCACCCAACTTCCACCTTCCTGGCGTACAATCTCCTTTGGCTGTGATCGGCCTTCCCAACGCAAACAATGCGAAGCTAGCACTCAGGTCGACAATCTAGGATTTGCAAGTACTTGGTGTGGCTCTATGGGCCTAATGGGTAGTTTACATTTCACTCCCAATCACAAATATTCCATCTAATATTGCCTAAAATAATAGGCCAATAGACAATACCTGTCGACACATCCCGTAAATAAGCTTAACAAATAATAAGCTCGGGATCGGTGTCTCCGTTGCACCGGTGTGTAATGTGTCTCTCCACAACAAGCTTAACAAATAATAAGCTCGTGTTGTGTCTTTACAATAGAATGGGTTCCTATTTATACAAAATTAGGGCCTAAAAATAATGCACTCCATATAATCCTTAGGCTAATATTAGCCTCACCCGTACAAAAAAAATGGGATTAAATCCCTATGTGGGCGGATACAATTTTAAATGGATTAAAATCCATAAGGAGCAGCATTTACATATTAAAAATAGGATAAAAATCCCATTTGGCACGGCTGTGTTTGTTAAGGGATAAATATCCCATTTGGAGCGGCCATGTGGAGCAGCCATGTGGGGCGGCATTGGTTAAAGCCCCACATTTTGGGCAGTGGGGATAATGTATAAGGCTTTAAAGCCTTTTCCACGCGCATAGTGGTCAAAGACCACGTTGGGATAGACCGCCCCCAGCAACCGCTTCACCACCTTCCACATGGTTAATGCCTATGCATTTGACTTTGGCGGTTTATACTAATGTTTTAAAACATTAATATATACATGTGGCTTTTGTATATATGGCGCCATTTGGAACGTGAACTTACCAATATAATATTATTTCGCCCCATATAATGGTGGAATAGAAATAATCCTGTAGTCCACTTGTCGTCTCCTAATAGGCAAATCGAGCGAATTCGACGAGTGTTGGCAAGCCACGTGTCACAGTGCGATTCGGTCCAATATTGACCAGTTGACTAGTGTTGACTTTCCTGTTGACTGAACTTTGACCGAACATATCGAGAGTTCCCGATGTCCATTTGTTGTGTTCTCACAGTCGTTGGAAATCTCTCGAGATGATCTTCTACACTGAAACCATTTAGAGATGTTTAGGGAACTTTCAGAAATGATCCCCTAATCAATAACCCTTTTAAGTACACATTTGGATTCATTTATTGCCCACTGTGCTTGAAGGAGGAAAATTTGAGATACTCCCAAGATAGTTGGGACTATTTGGGTAAATCATCCTGCTCGTGGATAATATTTGTAGCACCTAGGACGAGAGATCCACCTAGGAAGATATACTTTTGCCAGGAGCCAACTTTGACCATTCTAAAACAATGTTGAGTTGTGGACCATATTTTCATTGTGAAACATGGGACGTGTTACATTCGCTTAATTTTTACTTGCCTTAGGGTGAGGTGAAACTCTGCCGAAGTGAAGCCAACATTTTTCATCCTTTTTTATGAGTTTCTTCCTTCACATTCTTTTGACACTTTGTTGATCAGAAGAAGGGTGACTACCTTTGTGTTACCAATTGACTGTTTCTCTCACTTTTATGTCTGTTTACGCTCATCCATTTTTACGGCTGGGTTAGTTAAATGTCTAAAGTGTGTGGAGGTGTTTTCACGTCATTGGTAGCCATTGTGATCTTGATACCCATGTCAAGATCATCATTGTAGTTAGGCGTGGTTCATCACCACGGAATTCATTGGAAGAGCTAGCTTGTTTGTATTGTATCACTACAATTTCGATATTTACGTCTTGTTTCTTATGAACTCGACATAAATATCTATATTGTAAGGTTACGTTGCATGCATTGAAAATTTAAAGTGGAGAGGCGGGTTGTCGGGACACTTTAGTAATTTTACCTTTGTTTCGAAAAGGGTGTAAAGTTATAAAGTGACCCCTGGCCCCCGCTCATGCCAAGGGATAAAGTCAAATGTTGAGCCCGCATCAAAAGTCAAAGCGGGAAGGTGGGTTGGCAGAGAACTTTGAGTTTTTGAGATTTTCTTTGAAAAATTTAAAAATTATAAAAGTAAGTCATTACTCCATTGCCACTCAAGTAAATCCACATGTCAGGCCTATATCAAAAGTGGATGAGCATACCAAAATGTCTAAAATGCACAATTTCTATAAAATTCATAAAATGCAAAAGGTGCCCCCATGTCTGCTTCAGCAAATCTCTTCCACATGGATGGCTCAAATTCAATGTTGTAAAAGCAGGTTAACGATTGTGATATGATGCATCTATTTTTCCGTCAAGCATCGAAATGGTCGAGGCATTAGAGAAGTTCAAACGTTGGTTTCTTGAATCAGTTTCATCATTTTTGTAACTGAATGTAACCGTTTTTGGAGGCTATTTAACAGGTTCTTTATGCTAGTGTTCATGTTGGATCCTGGTACTCTGTAGATGTAATAGATTTGAGGTAATCAATACAAAAAAAATTCATTTTCTTCCTCTTCTATTCCTTTTTTCCTTGTTCGAATTTGTAAATCATCCATATTTTATGATAAGAAACTTTGTGTTCTTTTTTATATGATTTCTAGAACTTTGTGTCTATGGAATTATATCTGTTATGAAAGTGAATGATTTTACTCTACATCTCCCTGGCTCAATATGTATAAGGTTATACTCTGCTATCTATATTTCCTGAAGGGATTGTTATATTCTTCCTATCTCATCTCCTTAGTTCTTCCATTCTTTCGTATTGATGATCTCTGGGCATAAAACGTTTCAAAGTATCAAGAATCCACACTTAGAAATTTTTACATTTATATATAAGTTATGTGCCTTGATTTCAATAAGGGAACCTCTCCCATTAAAGAGGAGGGACTTGTTGTCCCCTAACTATGGTTTATTAAAGTACCATTTAAAAACCCAATAATAGTGTATCGCTAGATAAATAAATCAATGAAGCATATAGCATAGAGATGAAATGGGTTTCTTATTATAATAGATCCCTCAACAGTCATATAAGAACCATGAGAACACAAGTGAGTCATCGGGTAGTGAGGTAAGAAAAATCACCTACCAAATACCAAGCGGGTGGAGAGTAATGGAAGCATGTGGAATGGAAGAAGCATGAGTGTATGAACTAAACTAAATGCCTGATGAAATAGTTCCAATGATGGGAGATGCAGCAGTGGGAAACACAAATGTGGATGGCTTAGGTAGCCAATGTGTAGTAGGAGCATTGTACGGTGGATGAGATGGAGAGTACGCATGAATAGTGACATGTGGCGGTGGACGAATAATTACCTTAGAAGTAGGTGAAGGAGATAAGTGGACTAGAGAAACATCATGCTTGTGTGGAAGTGGAGACATAGACCACTCACGAGAGTGAGATCCAAAGGTAATGACACCCTTGTCTTCTAATTTTTGCAAACCTTCATGAAGGACGCAATAGTCATTGTCATGATGGCCATTGATGCGATGGGAGTTGCAATAAGGATGATCACATTGATGTTGCAAATGATAAGGAGGAGGATGTTTATTAGAAGGTACGAAAATCAAGCACTTATCAAGAAAAGCATGCAACACATCATGAGGCTTAGCAGCAAGTGAAAATTGCAATGGCTCATGAGTAGGAGATGCAGAAGTATTAGGTAGAGCTCAACGTGGTGGAGGAGATGAAGGATGCTTATGTGATGGAGAAGACTAAACTTTATTGTGGGGTGGATAAGATGGAGACCTTGGAGGATACTCAACATATGGAAGAGGAGAAGAACTACATGATGCAATAGTATCATAAATAATAGGAGGATCTATGACATGTGTAGCAATGAGATCTTGTTCTAAATCAATTACTTTATAGCATAAGAGTGTGAATGATTCGCATGTATAATATTGCAAGCACTGCTTTAAAGCAAGAATCAAGCCATGAAAAAAGATGAATTGCTTCTCTAGATCAATGGGCTAAAAGACTAACTGATGCATGCAATCATTGAATCACATAATGTAATCAACACTAGGTTCTATCATGCCTTTTTGTAAGCCAGGTAAGTGGTCCTGTATGACTCTAGGGCCATTCTTAAATATTAAGTGATGAAGGAAGGCCTCTTCCAACTCACAATAGGTACTAATATATCCAAAGGGTAGATGTGTGGACCATTAGAGAGTGTCATCAGTAAGACTATGATGAAAATCTTTAAGTAATAATTGATCATTGGTGTGAGAAGCCATAGCGAGATGATAATGCTTGGGATGTAAATATGGATTACTAGTGCCATCAAAGAATGAAAATTCTGGCATAAATAAATCCTTAGGGAAATCTAAATTGTGAATCTTTTTTGGAATAGGATTTCCATGTAAGGAATTGTTATTAATAGAAGCATAATAGGCCTTGCTTTTAAGAGTGAGAGATTGGACCTGAGATTGTAAGTGACCAAAAACATGCATGAGTGATTAGATATAATGTGAAGGAATAGTAGAAGATGTGAATGGTGTATTGATTTTTTGCATCTTTCCATTTTGAGTAAACATAGCAATGTCATAAGAAGAATTTGAAGACATCGATGCTATACACACACTAGATGTAGGTGCAGAAGAAATATTATGTGATGGAATATCAATAGCGGTGTTAGGAATAGCATCAGAAGAGATGTTAGGAGAGAAGAAATAGATGGAGATGAATCAATATGCATGCTAATAGACACAATCTCAGAAGAAGATGAAAGTAGAGTAGAGAATTCACATTTAGTTGTATGTAGAGTAGAGTAGCATGAGATTAGGAGTATTATAGTCATAGAAGTATTTCCAAGATGCCAAAATGGTAGGCATATCCAACTTTATTTTGGGTAAGCATGTGAAGGATACTTGCATTTTATTTATCTAAACTGCCATAGAGGGGGAGAGGGGAAGGTCGAGCAAGAAGCATAATCATCCCGCAACCAATCAACCAAGAGAAGTAGATTCATTATTACTATGTGTATCATCAATATTAGATAAAGACTCATATGTAAGGATTTCATCAAACATATTATCAATATACAATGAAGTAGGAGAGGCACTAGTATGTGATGTATCTTTAGAGTCACTAGAAACATTTTCAGATATGCAAGGAGTATGAGATGCAGCTATATAGTCAGCCTTACTAGTATTAGAAACAACATCATGCACATGTACATTTTTATCATATATTTTATTTGTACTATCACCATCAAGACCAAGAAGATAAACAATAATATCCTCATCTAGAGTTTCAACAGAAATAGAAGAAGGTGGAGGAGGCCTATTGCTTACAAAATAGCAAGGAGTACAGCCAGAACAACTTGCTAGATATGAAACAATACTAATGGTAGAATTATCAAAGCTAGTAGGGATATTACATTCATTCGCCAATAGTTATCTTTGAGTATCATCTAAAAGAATAATATTGTTATAGAGAATGCTAAGTTTAGCTATAGTTGCTTCATCATAAATAGGGTTAATACTCATATGAGGCATAGCTTGCATAGGAGAAGAAGAGATATTCTTATCCATTAGTGTTTTAGTGGATCCTAGGGCAAGGATTTCTATGTTACGGGCTCACCAAAATTCTTTAATAAAATTTGAAATATTTTATTATAATCTGAAAGAAATGATTGTTACAAATGATATACAATGAACTACATATGTTAGCTAATTTATTGGATTTAATTATAAAAGTGAATGGAAGAGATAAGGCACTTGCCTTGATTTCACTTATCCCAAAGTGCATCTGGGCTGGGAAAGGTGGTGGAAGAAAACCACAGACTATTGCAATACCACTTGGAAAAATGTGGAGATGTTGGAAATTCCTGGACACATGCGCCTTGGTAAAGGTGAGGGTGCCTACGGGTACCCTATACCTTTTTGGGGGTGCTAGAGTATGCCAAAAAGGTCAGAACTTGGTCATGATACTGTAGCTAGGATTTCACACTTTCTCTCATTTAATCACCTATTTGTTGCACTTTGACTACCAAATTACCTTTAAATTTTCAATACAAAAACCTCTTGAAAAACCCACAAAAGGACATCAAATCCTAAAAAATAAAGATGCAAAATGAGGGGTCAGATTGTCCTCAGCTGTCAACTAGTGAACTTGCAACTAAGCATTACACTACATCTCATACCCAATGTAGTTCTATGTGATTATGTTTAAAATAGTGTTCCTAGGTTGCCCTTGTTCCGATGACACAAAGATAGGGGACAGTAGCTAGATAAAATGCAAATGTGTGGATGGAAAAATGAACTTCCCATTCCGATGCAGTGTGTATGTAGAGTAATAAGCCCAAGATGCAATCCCTTTCATATGTAGATAGATAACCCTTGATAGAAATTACCTGTATTTATAATGGTATGTATGTTGTGTTTATATAGGGATCTCTTGCTTGGATTGGATGAAATAACAGTACTGCCTACACAAGATGGATATGTGGCTTACCAACAGCTGAACAATGCTAACTAAACATGCAAAGAATTGAAACTATGGCTTCTAAGCAAAATAATAGACTAAACTATTGAAAATGAGAGCATGAAAAGTGAATGAGGGGCAGACCATTTGTTTGAGCACAAGCCATTTATTTATAGCTTTTCATTCACCCAAAAATCAAAACCAAACTGAACTCTAAAACTATAAAAAATGGCCAAACACTATTCCAGGGGACCAAAAACATAAATGCAAGCCCAAGTCGGCAAAAAAAGTTGGTGAATCATTGATTTTTACGTGAGTCACGTTAAAAACGCTTTCTAGAAAACGCGTAAAGGACCACCGCTCTGAGCAGGGTGGCGGTTATAGGACCACCGCCCTAATCAGGGTGGTGGTCACGAGACCGCCGCCCATGTAGGGTGGCAGTTTCATCACTGAAGAGCAAAAGGCCAAGAAAAGAGGGGAAAGGGGGAAAAATAAAGCATGTGGAGGCTAAGCGGGGCATGCAGGATGTTATCGCACACTTGGAGATCTTTTCCGGATCCTGAACACCTTGTGAGGAGACCTGTATCATCATTGGGGCACTTGTTACGTTGTTTCGGCAGTACAGTACCTTACAATTTTGGGTACGTACATATTTCCCCCTCAGAGAAGCGTTTTAGCCATAATGAGGTGTAAAACAGTGGGTCTGAGTATGGCAGTCCCAAAATGGGAAGTTAGATGTTATACCTGATACGTCCGTGTGTTGAAATGACGCCATCCAAAATTCCCGCTACCTGCAAAATGAAAAGAGAACTCAAGTGCAGATAGATACAATAGTTTGAAAATAAACGCTAAGATAACAGGGAATGAGAACGTACCATTTTTGTGAGGATAGGAACTTACCTCCATTAGCGCTCCAAATCTGTGAAAAAGTCATTTTAAAACAAAACAGAGTGCTATATATATGAAAGTGGGCCCATTTTCCTATTCATTTGCGTGAGTCGATTTGATTGATTTTGAGCTCTGGGACCCACGGTGATGGTTTCTTGTGTGAGTAGAGTCGAAACGTCCACAGTGAGATAGTGATCATGCCTCCACGTGCGGAACACCGCCCCGCGAGATCACAGGTTAGTTTTCTTCAGTTTTTCCTTTTTCCCCCCTTAATTTTGAAATGTTAAAATCTTTGTCATGGGGGGTCATTTTTGAAAATGCTAGTGTTAAAAGGTCCACCTAGGGGGGGCGCCTACTGGGTAGGCTCTGTTTTTAGGTTAAATGGCTATTTTTTGCACTTTTTAGGCCTTTTTATTTTAAAAACCCGCGTGGGTTTTCGGACCACGACTGCCGCCCTACCTAGGGCGACGGTTACACGATCGCCGCCCTGTTCAGGGCGGCGGTTACACGACTGCCGCCCTTAAGGCAGTGGTTACAAAACCGCCCCTTGCTCAGGGCGGAGGTTTTGCACAGAATGCAAAAGAATACTTTTTTTGAAAATGTTTTTTCTTTTCTAGCATTTCTACGTGCTTACATAGTTTTTCTAGTATTACTCGGATGCTAACTTGCTCTATTTTATGTGTTTTTAGGTGCATGCATGCGAGAGAGGAGTACATCCGATGGAGTAGAGTGAGGGAGTGTGATTGGATCCCAGGGGTACTAGATGCCCTCTCACAGGATGAGGAGGACACACTTTAGAGGGCCGGCATATTGCGCATATCGTGCGTGCCCCATGTTGCACCATCTAGTCACATCCTTTGTGACTTATTCTCTTACTGGGATGCAGATCGGAACACCTTCCAATTGTCAGGGGTCCGTGGTGAGTGGACCATTACATTGGAGGACGTCTACCGCATTCTGGGGGTCCCGATCATCAGGAGGCGACTCACTTTGGAGACAGCAGGCTCACGGGCACAGATTGCACAGTGGGCGACTTATATGGGAGATGCAGCCATCTCCACGGGGTTGAAGAAGGGGTTGAGAGTTTGATCCATTCCTTCTTTTCCCATCCCCGTATTTCGACATGCCATCATGGGGATCCTTGCCTCAAGATTGATCGGGGATAAGGGAGGGGATACATTGTTATACTGTTGGGCCCCCATTATTGCATAGATAGAGGGTCACGGTCTGGATATACGCTTGGGAGAGTACACATTCTTGGAACCACCTACCACGACTCTATACAGGGTGGTCCGTTTACAGGGGCAGTCATTGAGCCACCTGACTCTAGTCATGAGTTGGGTTTATGAGCATTTCATCCCTTATGGCAGGGGTGTGGAGGGGTGGCAGATCCTGGAGCTGTTAGGGAAGCCAGATGGACAGACATGTCGGTGCTTAGAGCACCTCATCAGCCAGTTTCCTCCCTGACTACTGCCGACATGGAGGTGACACCGTATCAAACCATGGCGGGCATATGGGGGCGAGGAGACTCTTACTTTGATCTCCTGCTCCACCACAGGGCAGCTCATTGATAGAGTGGGACGATGTGGAGGTGCACCCCTTTGGCTGAGTCCCTCAGCAGTTTGGCCTACCATACACGGAGTATGCTTCCCCCAGTGGCGCCAGTTTACAGATCAGTTCATGCGAGGCCAGAGGGGGGCCTAGAGGCCGAGGTTGGACAGTGATTACTCCTGGCATTCCTATTGCAGCCAAGAGGATAGTTCGTGCTAGAGGGAGAGCTGGTGCGCCTCGGGCACCTTTGCTTTAGATTTCTACGGGTCCTACTCATAGCAGCGATGACCCTATTGATATTGACTCCAAGTCTGAGGAGTTCACAGAGGGAGGGAATAGAGGAGGAGACCAAGGACAGTGATCCTGAGTGGCATGACACTCAGGACATTATGCAGGCAGAGAGGGGCTGAGTAGAGCGCAGAGAGGGGTGACTCTAGTTTCAGAGGAGCCCCTCTCCCAGGGCCATGGTGGAGAGGATAAGTTCGTTGCGGGGTGGATATGTTGCTCCCACCATAAGCGCAGCCCCTCAGTTGGCAGTAGTGGCATCCGCGGTAGGGTGTCGGGCCCCAGCAACCCATCCTGGAGGCCTGGGGATCCGAGTAAGTTACCCTTTCTCCCTTTTAATGTTTATTTGTAGGCTCTCCTTAGTTGTTATTTTGTATCTTTTAGCCTCTTGCTTAGTTTCTAACTTCGTTTTCTCCTTTGTTTGCAGAGACTGTTGATGAGTGGCGGGACTTGATCCGCAGGGTATGTACCGATTCCCTGATGATCCCCATGGATAGGATGCGTGCAGAGCTGCTCCGTAGATGTTGCGGGAGCCTTCAGTAGCTGGTGGGCATATCGACATCTTTGCTCCAGTCTGGCATGTGGCCAGGATGGTATCGACCCTTCACACCGAGCTAGCAGCGTATAGGATGGCTGAGCATCTTATGAGGAGTTGTTCTCGTGGTGAGACTGCGGCTACTCCTCGAAACCCTGAGCCCTCTGTACATTCAGAGCGCCGGTGTAGCTGGAGTCCTAGGTGTGGGTGTACACCTTTAGAGGGGTCACGTAGGGATTGAGAGGCCACTTGGCTCTTGTAGATTTTGTACTATATATTCTTTATATATCCCGGGCTCTTTGAGCATTTTGACCATGCTTAGTGCATGATGGCATTGTATATAAACATTGATCATTTATATATACGTATTTATTTTGGATCAAAATCTTGGCACTCATGGTTTCCTTTCTATTTCCAATTTCCCTATGTATACTACGATGTATGTTTATATGCTTTTAAGAATGTATGCAATGGAGAACAAATGATGTAAATGTTTTTATTTCCTTTTGTGTTTCATGATGTTGATATATGGTGATGTAGATATAATGTGATTTTGAATCTTAGCTTCTGTAAGCAATTTTGGATACCTCATGTTTGTTTTGCAAAGTGATGAATACAAACCAGTACGATGAACAGATAAACCTGCCCCACTCCTAACTCCACGCAACTAGTAAGATGCGAGGGCTTATCACCAAGAGTCAAGAAGGGCACAAGTTATGAAATGTGCTAAAATGATAGTGATGAAAGACAGACAAAGCTTTGGTGGAACCAAATTGGAAGCTATAAGCTTACTCTACCCGAGTGACTTCATAGTTTGGAATGCAACTTACTTTGCGGTTTATCTAGACTTAGATCCGTAGATGGCCACATAGTAGAAAAAATCTGGGGTTTTTAGGATTTTAACTCTCTTGGAATTTTGAACATCTGATTCATTTATTTTTGACTCAAAGTTTCAAAGTTTCAATTGTTTGTGTATGACCATTTGCATTTATTTGTCAAGAGGACCCCCTACACTTTGCCCCATGCTACTAGTAAGAAGCGTGGGTTTAACACCATGGGAAAAGCATAGGCGAGTAAGGGCATTTCCATCCTTTCCCAACCCTACATCACTAGTAAGAGACGCAAGCTCATCACCAAAGGTTGGTGGGGCAAGGAAATGTGTAAAATTAAAATTTTCTGTTTGATCAACGTTTGACTTGTTTTCTTGAGTAAAATGTCAGTATGTGCTTATTTCCAAAGAGACATATATATGGGATAGATGTGTCACCATGAAGCTTCTAGAATAGACCATAGGCAAGACACCTATCCTAAGAAGAAACTAAAAGTGAGAACAATCCCGCAGATCTTGGTATGGTTACCATTTAAGACTTTGTCATATCTAGCTTTATTTGATAAAATGATTCCGAGATAATTTGATGACATCATGAAAATGGAGAGGTACGATTAAAGAGTTTATGCCAACAACATCATGAGTTTGTAATGAATTGCTTTGGGAATAGATTCCTTGATCACAATTTGTGTAAAGCACACACCAGGTTTGCACAGAAAATATAATTCACGGAATAATAATTTACCTTCAATATTCATTCAAGTTTGTATTTCAGAATATATAGAATAATTTGTTCCTATAATTTAGGAAACAAGTATAACCACTAACTCCATCAAGCCTATTTACATGGGTGAGTACAACCTACTCAACCACTACACAAGCCAACAAATATTACTTGTTTATAAAACAACTAATTACAATAGTAATTTCTTTTACATTAATAATACACAAACTATATTATAATGTGAAGCACTAAACAAGATATTCCTAACATTCCCCCCCTAGTGTGAACATGGTAGAAAAACATTCACACACTCAACTGCAGTATGCTCACCCCTGTGGCATGTCGAACTCTGTGACTCATGACCTTGATCCAAAAGAAAGGCTCTCTCCTTCCATGGTTTTAAACAGGCTTACCACAAACCTTGAATGAGACAGGAACCTCATCAACTGTCGACCTCGTGTGGTTTTCTAGATCCTCCCACAAACCCTTTCAAGATCCATGAACTGACTTACTCTGGTGCTACTGTTCACCACTATGCTTATACATCAGGGAATTATGTAGGAAACACAACTTGCATATCACAAAACTGCACAATAGAAGATATACTGAAAAAATTTCACATTACTTCCTATAAGAATCGTAATGTTCTTAATTGTAGTCTCTGTCATTGATCGCTGCCACTCGATCTCGAACAGCATAGAAAACTGCCACTGCCACTGGAAGCTTTCCTTGAATAAGTCATTTTGGGTACAGAATAGGAATGGAACATTGGTATGTATTCCCCCCCACAATGTGAAATTCCACTCATATAGATACTGAGAAGCAAACTAGCATCGAAGAACATACTCCTGAATGGATCTTGCTAGTTAGGTCTTGCTGCACATGGTCACTAATGCTAGTGAACGTATTCTTCTAGCTGACCATCTTCCAACGAAGTACGGCAGTCAGAGGACCAAGTCAGTTAAAGGATCACTGACAGTCATCTACGCTCCAACACAACTTTCTTTCCAACATCCATCAAATACCAAACAAAATAGGAACTCTAAAAAATAATCACACCAAGCTGAAACTGGAACATTGCAATACTCAAAAAACAAGTACTCACACTGCACACCTGTGCCACCAAATCATTCTGTGCGGCCCTGTCGTTGGTGACTCACGAGAGGTCGTTGTCTGACCTCCAGCCTCCGATGCCTCCATCCTCCATTATTATGCTGCTAGCTTAGCCGGGTTTGGATATGAAGCTCATTTGTTTCCACATTGAAGTTATTCTCCCCCCGCAATGTGAAACATTTTAGTTTTAGGACGTCAGGTACAACCAATAATGCGTCCCACAAAATAGCCAAAAAATATGATATTTTTCAAAGTGGGTATTTTATCCCAAAATTAGAACCACTATAATGAGAATTAAAAAATAAACACTTTTGCAAAAAACGGTGCTCAATTTTGAGTTACCTTGCAAAAGTTATTGAGGTTACAATTTCCCGTAAATTGGTCCAATTAAAATAAAATTGAATTGCCCTCAAAATTCAATTATTAAGCAAAAACTATAGAAATATATATATATATATTAAACTATAGTTTTGCTAAATAATTAAAAAAATTTGACCAATAAGAAAAAACCTGTGTGTTGCATTTCTTTTCCCGGATGTGCATTACCAGCCACAAAAACGTCTGTTTGACAGCAATTTCTTCATATCTAGATTCTGAATCTGACCCTGATGTAAACTACAAAGTTGTGCGTCTTTTTCTCATCTTTTCAACCCAAAAAGAATCACCTCAATCCGATGTTTTATGAGGAAGATATGTTCATTTTACTGAACACTACTTGCTGTATTTTTTTAGACGGATTTTTGAATATTCTCTTTGGCCTCTTAAATCTTCTTGGCTCTCATAGGAATAACCTGCTCTTGGTACCAAATGTAAAGCACACACTAGGTTTGCACAGAAAATATAATTCACGGAATAATAATTTACCTTCAATATTCATTCAAGTTTGTATTACAGAATATATAGAATAACTTGTTCCTATAATTTAGGAAACAAATATAACCACTAACTCCATCAAGCCTATTTACGTGGGTGAGTACAACCTACTCAACCACTACACAAGCCAACAAATATTAGTTGTTTATAAAACAACTAATTACAATAGTAATTCCTTTTACATTAATAATACACAAACTATATTATAATGTGAAGCACTAAACAAGATATTCCTAACAATTTGTGTACAAAACAAACGGACAACATGATCCTAATCTGTATGAAAATGTAATGTAGATAATTATATAAGTAGTGCTAGTTGCTTATGTGTAGAACCGCTTGAGGTGCAAGGAATTGACTATTTCACCAAATTCCTCACCTTCTAGCGTACATAAGAGGAGGATGCACCGTTTCCATAGTCCTTCATGACTCGGTATGGGCCCAACCATTTAGGCCGGAATTTCCTTCCTTCACCGGTCTTCCTGTCGATCCGGCTGTCTAGCCTTAGAACTAGATCACCTTCGTATATGTCACGTTCATAGACCTTCTTGTTGTACTACCGGCACATCCAGTTAGCATAAACTCTATGTCCATTGTTTGGCATATAACCTAGTTTCATCAAGGCTTTCTAGTTGGGAAAGACGTGCTTCTCTGTAAGCGTCTTCATCCAGAATCCCTTGTAATGAAATGCAGAGACTGGGTATTTCAACCTCGAGTGGGAGAACTGCCTTCTACCCTGAACACTAATGAGAAAGGAGTTGCTCCCGTTGGTGTTCTTATTGAGGTTTGGTGGGCCCACAAGGCCAGGATATAACTTCAAATGCCAATCCCATTTGTTTTCCTTCACTAGTTTTAAGGAGAATGGCTTTTAGTGTCTTGTTCGTCGCTTCATACTTGTCCGTTGGCTTGAGGGTAATACAAGAGAAGCCGTATGATGGCTTATCTTAAATTTATTGCATAGCTCATGAACCTCTTCATTTTTAAAAGAAGTTCCATTATCGGAGATAATGATTTGTGGGATACCGTATCTGCAAATGATTTGGTTCAAAATGAACTTGGCGATTACAGAACCTGGTACAGTAGTAAGAGGCATGGCCTCTACCCACTTGGTGAAATATTCGGTGGCCGTGATTATAAAATTATGGCCATCTATAGACGAGGGAGAGAATTTCACTATCAGATCAAGACCCCATGTAGAAAAGTGGCAATGGAGTAGCAATTGGTTATAGAGCTTGTGCTGGCATATGAATTTCATGGGAGAATTCTTGACACTTTATGACACCTGTCGTACAAACTCCACTGCGTTGTGTTCTAGGGTGGGCCAGGAAATAGCCCATTCGATGTATTTTGTGTAGTGGTGGCATGGCCTACCGAAGTGACCTCCACACATTCCACTGTGAGATTCGTGGAGAATCTTCTTGGATTCTTCTATGTCAACACATCTCAAGAGCATTCCATCGAATGATCTTCGGTAGAGTACTTACTCTATGATGACGTATTTGGCTGCAATAATACGTAACCACCTTCTTTGTTGGAGTGTATCTCCTTTTGGGTACGTGTGGTCCATGATGATAATTAATGATATCAGTGTACCAGGGACACTCAAAGATAGAGGGTTGGGTTTCGATGTAGTATACACAATCATCTGGAAAATCTAAATCTACTAAATCACCTCCATCTAATGGGTTATCAGCTAACCAATCCGCAGTGATTTGTCCCTTAACCGACTTCTGATTTACGAATGTTAATTCGAATTCCCCCATTAAGGTTATAAAACGTCTAGATTTTTTAGACAAGGATCCTTGTGTGAGGAAAGTTCGTAAATGGTCTGTTTTTACCATGACCCTTGTTTCTTGATTCAGCATATAGTGTGTTAAGCGTTTAGTAGCAAAGACTATGGCAAGGCATTCTCGTTCTTCCTGTGTATAACGTGTTTCATAGTCAAGTAATGTTTGACTAATGAAATAACTCTCGCGTTCCTTTTTGTCATTGTCCTCTTGGGCCAACATACAGGCCAGCGAGACATCGGTAGCTCATGAATACAAAATTAACGGGAGGTCTAGCTTGGGTGGCATTAGCGTAGGTGGTGATAACAAGAAACACTTAACTGCATCAAAGGCTTCATTACAGTCTTCGGTCCAATCAATGCTATAATCCTTCTTGAGTAAATTGTTGATTGGATGAATGGCGAAGCTTAAGTCCGGGATGAATCTCCGGATTGCACCCAGTTTTCTGAGAAATGACTTGACTCCAGATTCATTTGAAGGTGGGACCATTTCAAGGATAGCCCGAATTTTGGTTGGATCAACATCTATCCCTCGTGACGATATGATGTAACCTAGGAGCTTTCCTCCTGTTACACCAAAGACGCATTTCTCTGGATTTAGTGTGACTCCATATTCTATTAGGCGTGAAAGAATGACGTGGAGTACTTCTGGATGGTCACAACGCTTCTTGGCCTTAGCCAACAAGTCATCTATGTAGGATTCCACGATTTTATGAATTAAATCGTGGAATATATATGTCATAGCTCACTGGTACGTAGCACCAGCATTCTTGAGGCCAAATGGCATAACAGCATAACAATAGGTTCCCCAAGGAGTTATAAACGTGGTTTTGGCTTGGTCTTGTTCAGATATTCTGATTTGATTGTATCCCGAGAATCCATCCATGAGAGACAAGAGTTCAAATCCAGTTGTTGCATCAACAATGACATTTATGGATGGTAATGGGAAGTCATCCTTAGGACATGCTTTGTTAATGTCTCAGAAATCTATGCAGATGCGTATCTTCCCATTCTTTTTTAGAACGGGAACAATATTAGATACCCATTGAGAGTAATTGACTAGTTTGATGAACCCTACTTGTAGGAGTTTTATTATTTCGTCTTTCACCATGAGAGCCACCTTCGGTTTCATGGGTCTTGATTTTTGTTTAACTGGTTTTGCATCAGGTTAGTGACGAGGTTGTGCACTTCAATGTGTGGTGCAACGCCTGTCATTTCCTTATAATTAAATGCAAAAGCTTTCTGATGTTCCTTGAGGATTTGAGTGTGTATTTCTACTTCTTCTGGGGTTAATGAGGACCCTAATTTCAATATTTTTGGTTCATCCTCTGTTCCGATGTTCACATCAATTGTTTCTTTGATTAAAGAGGCATTACCTTCTTCAAACTCAGGTGGGGCTGGAGGTAAATCCAAATCGTCCCCACTTTCTACCGTGTATACGCTAGGTTCCATTATGGGATTTCCGCAGTAAGAAGATGAATGTGGGATTAAGGACAAATCTATCATATGATAGGAGAGATGTAGTGCCGCATAGGCGTTTAAGTAATCCAAAGTGGCCATACTATGAAATGGGTATCCTCTAACTTATTTCTTGGAGTAAAATGTGATGCGGAAGTTGCTATTGAATCAGCGAGAAGATTTTCTTCTCGTGGGATTGTTTCAATTGATATGAAGTCAAATTCCTTGCTTAAATCTAATACAGCTTTTTTGTAAAGCTGCAAATGCTCGGCTTTGGTTTCATATATCTCAGAGACTTGGTTTGCTACCAATTGTGAGTTTCCTAATACTCTGATGTTATTAATACCAATCCTCTTGGCTAAAATGAGGCCAAGGAGGAGGGCTTCGTATTCAACGCTGTTGTTTGTACATTCGAAATTAAGTTTAAGGCGAATGGTAGGACCTTTCCTTCAGGGGAAGTAAAGATTACACCAGCCCTCGCTCCATAACGGCATTTAGCTCCATCAAAATGGAGAGTCCAATATTTAGCTAGGAATATGGATGCTGGGATATTTGTTGTGTTTGCGCATTCTACTTCCACCATACAGAGATCCTCGGCTGGAAGAGAACCAACACCTAGGGAATTTCCCATGCCCACAAAATCAAATGGTAGAAACATTGGTAGATCTTGTTCTAGTAATTCAACGATTTTTGCAGTAGTTCCTAATGATACCATTTCTACAATGTTAGCCTCGCCTTTTGAGGCTGGTATTGTCTTGACTAGATTCATAGTCTCAAGATCCATTGTAGGTACCAACTTCTCCTCTGGTTTTTCGTCAGTGGGTTTATTAAGTTGGTTTGTTGGAAGTTCAAATTCTGAGTGCACACCTGGTCTTTTCTTTAAGTCAGCTAGGTGTATATCGAAAGGTTTTGGATCGCTTTTGGCTACAAACACCTTTCCTAGATGCAAGAATCTTACTTCTTGGAATAACGTAGAAGGGATTGCCTTCATTCGGTGTATCCATGGTTGGTCGAGGATCATATTATAATTAGTTTCCTGATCTATAATATAAAACTCAGTCAGGATTGTTTTGGGTCCTAAGGTGACCGGTAGTATTATAGTTCCAATCGAAGTGGCTTTAAGGCTATCATAGCTTGTCAATGTATTTCAAGTGGTGGAACAGTTTGTTTCCCCATATCCTAATTTTTGAAGGAAAGAGAAGGGGACTATGTTAACTGCGGCCCCATTGTCAACCATTGCTCATTTTACGTAGTTATTATAAACCCATACTTGTAAGTGTAAGGCTGGATCGTCTCGACGTGCAATCTCAGCATCTGTAGGTATTTTACTTATTTCGAATATGAATTCGACATCCTTGTCCGGCTGCCTTGGAGGATGAACATCAAAGTCTACATGATTTACCTGTGTTTCAGGAGGTGGAGTGATGTTAATTAAATGACCTAAACCTAATGCTTCTAAAAGAGCATCCCTGTGAGCAGGAGAGTTTTTTAGTAAGTCTAAAAATGAAATGTGTGAGAAGATTTTTGTTAGGTCATTAATTAAATCATAGGCACCCATGGGTTTTTCTACTATTTGTTGACTCTTATCTGTTTCTGGTAGGTGACTTGGGCTTGGTTGAGAGAAATATTCTCGTGTTCTTGTTATAGCTTTGACAAGTAGTTCAGCATCTAGTTCTAATAAACTGACTATCTTGGGTCTCGGCTGATTTCCTAATTGTGGCACAACTGATGGATTTAGTGAAGTCGAGGCTTCATGATCATTGTTTCCCGTCATTGCACCCTTGTTCGTCCCAATTGGATTTATTCTGTTATTATCATGATTTGGGAGTGGATCGTTAAAGATCTTGAGGGGAGCATTCTGAGGGGAAACTGCCCCTGTGTGCATGCTTGGTGGTGGTGACACGAGATTTGCCAAAAACAAATCTGTGAAGAACTGTCTTTGTTCTTCTGGAAAACGTTGCATGAATTTATTGTAGTCACAACACGTTCTAGTATCATGACCTTGAATTTTGTGGAAACCACAATATGAATTGGGATTGTAATTCCTAGTTTGTTGGTTTGGAGTATATTGTGGCCTAAAAATCTGATCAAACTGTTGCCTATTAGGATTAAAGTTTTGCATTTGTTGTTTCTGGCTTTGATTTTGGTTTTGATAACCAAATGAGTTTTGGCTTGGCCCTTGTATGGGATTTCACCATTGTTGTTGTTGTTGTGGATGGTTAAAATCCACTGTATTGATTGTCAGGGTAAAGTTGTTGTTTCGTTTGTTGTTTGTTTGTGATGGAGTATTGACAACATTTACCTTTTTGGGCTGGTCGGTTACTCCATCTGTTGTTACACCCTGATTTTTGTTAAGGATTTTAGGTCCTTGGTTGACGTTTGCGGTGGTGGGATAATTTGTAGTGTTCTGATTGGGGGTGATTAACCTCTCGTTTGCTTCATATGTCTTACGACCACTATCAATTACTGCTTGATCTATTCGAAGAGCACTCTCTAGTACTTCATCATAAGTTCGTAATGGGAACTTCTGGACTTCTTCCTTCACTTCTCTGCTAAGCAAATGAAGGAATAAATCAAATAGTTCCATTTGATCCATGTTTGGTGCACTTGCTGAGGAATAAAGGACTGTATGCAACCTTTGGATGAAATGGGCGACAGATTCATTGTGTTCTTGTTTGATGTGTAAGAACTCCCTGATTCCTGTTCTTAACAATTTGTTCATGTCAAATGCCTTAATGAACTCTGATACGAGTTGTTTAAATGAATGGATGGAAGCCTCAGGTATTCTATAATACCAATCAAAAGCGATGCCTTCCAAAGTTTTGGGGAATATTTTAGCAACAACCCCATCCCAAGGGAGTAGTTCCCGTATGGCTGTAGCGTAAGCTTTGATATGCACATTTGGATCTCCCTCACCTTTGTACTTGGGTAAATCAGGAAGGGGTCTTAGAAGCATGACGCTTCATATGGCGAAGTCTAAGGGCTCTTTCAAATATTCTGAATAAGTCCCTATCGCATAGGTTTCGACCATTGATGGTGGTTGCTGAGGGAGTGGTGGTGGGATGGGTTGTTGATATGGTGCAGCATATGCGTTGGTAGGGGCATAAGGAAACACATGTGTTTGAGCAAGCATGCCGGGAGAGGAGAACATATCTCCTTGTGGTGATTTGGGAGTACATGTTTAAGTATGATGGGGTATTGTCCAGGAATGGATTGTTTGATACTAGACCGGGAGGAATGGTGTTAGATATGATGGGCCTAGTTGGTGTTTGTTGTGGATACTGAGGAGGCATGCCTAACGTGCCTACTCCTGTGAGGAGATCTACTTGGCTAGGATGGTGTGGAGGATTAGAACCCCCTGTTGACACGAATTGTGAATTTTGACTTGCTTGGGCAAGTTCTAACCCTCTCACTTTTTCTACTAACGTTGAAATGACTTCATTTGGTGAAGTCACGATATTCTGCCTTGGTGGAGTTTGTTGTATACAATGGTTTTGTATAGGCATGTGATATCCTGCTATGAACTTATCGCTATCCTACCAAGTTTCTCTAAGAGTATTTCCTATATGCAATGGTATAGAGGTATTTTCTTGAAAAGAGACCTCGGGTTGCATTTGTAAACTCCCTACAGGTGGGTATATACCCTGAGAGTGCTATTCACTCCTAGGATAACGTATTGACTGTTCATCATCTAAGACCAGGTATGGGTCTAATTGTCTACTAATTTGTGGTCTAAGTAGCATCTGAGGAGATGATCTAGATTCTCTGGTGAATGTCATATTATTCGAGCCTGAAGGATCTATTTGTTGTTTTTTGAGGGGGTTGATCTAACTCCTTAGTTTGAAAAGATGAATTATATCTGATTCTTGGAGTTTATGTTGACAACTGATTAGTTGAGTAGTTGTCACCCCATACCGAGAGTGAGGGTGATGATTATCTATTTTGTTGGGCGTAGTATGCCTCAAGACCTAAGAGGGGTCTGCCATATGCATCGAATCCTGACATATTCGGGGGGTATATGAATCCACGAAGAATAATTGGAGAGAGAAAAAATGATTTGTGGAAGCTAATGAGGCGGAGAAGATGAAAAGTAAACTAAACTTAAAAGAAAACGTAATACTATGACTCTGGATGAGAAAGTAGGAAGTTCATGTCAGCTTCACTTATTTTGTTTGTTTCACGTCGGGTTCACCAATTTTGTACGCTGGAAAAGTGACAAGCGAGCATGGGAATCTACAGGTAACTCTTCCACCTACCCAACCTTCCGAGGTCATGCCGGGACAGCCGGTGGGGATGGAATATGCGTGGGATGTAGACAAACAAGTTAGGCAATCTAATGTCTTAAATACGCACTAGTTGGAATTTGTGAATCTAAGGCAAAGAAGGCCCTTCTAACCTGAACTGGTGTGATAGATCGATTGGCAAGGATGACTGCTCAAAGGATCCAATCAATATCGAGCTCTGGCGTGATTCGATCTATGGGTTATGGAATACGTGGAAAATGACCTGGGATAGTTTCGTGTATGTCTCCAGATAAGGTCATATGGTGGGTGATGAATACAATCAACTCTACGGACGATTCTCTGGCCTAGTCCAGAATTCTCTAGCTTTGTTAGCCGTTATATCTAGTAAGGATAACTGTTTGACGATGGTGGGTGGAAGTGGGGTAGATCTGAATACTAATATGCGTAGGCCAGTGTCTATTTCTGATTGACTTATGGATTCATTAGGTTGCGGGATTTATGGATCGCAACCGTAGACTCTTGGTTGTTGCGGTCCTGCTATGGTCATGTATGAAATCAAGTCCTAATCCCCAGTATCCAATAATCATATGCTTTCTCAGCTTCTATATTTAGGATCAATAACTGCGCGATCTTCTCAAAGTACCTCACAGGTGTTCTTGCAACCTGGATTCTTAGGCCGGTATCTATATCTAGAAGAGTGTCTCCTACATCTGGCTGTGGGACCAAAGGATCACAACCAAAGGTTTGTTCTCTTTTGAACCCTTCTACAGTCATGTGTATGTTTTCCTAGGGTAATCTGTAGTTCAGTTGATTTGACCAAAACGTGTGTGCTTGGTCATCTTCTATATTTAATCCCCTCAACTAAGAGCTGATCTGTCGTAAATCTGTTGTTGTTTGGAAGATTTGTATTCTAAGGTTCTGGTCTATGTCAACTATTGCCATGACGAGATCGGGTTGAGGCACAATTGGCTCAAATACGTATTCCCTGGGCTCCCTGGGTCCCGTGATTGTCATACAAAACAATAATGTAAATCTAACTGCAACAAAGAAAATTTTAACTACGTGGAATAAATCTAGAACATATATATAATTTCTATTTTTGTATTTTTTGAGAAACCTTAAGAATTTAAGAAAGTAGCTATTTAAACGTATCTAGAATTTGACAACTAAGATAAAACTTAAAACAAACAAAATAACTGATTGTAGTTATTTGTCTGTGTAATTTGTAGATCTATTCTAAATAATGAAATAACTTGCTTAATCTATTTGCCAGACTCTCGATCCTACCTCAGAAGTGAGGAATGAATCATAGTTTCTCAGAAACTATCAATCCCCACAGCTTCCCTGGCAATATCAAAAGTAAACTTAACTAAAAAAAAAGTTATTATCTACTCTATTTGATATATTTCTAACTTTAGAACTTTGAAAGCTAGAACCTGGATTCTGCAGAACAGTGGCGAATCCAATGGTATGTGTGATCTTGTCCCCTCAGTTTGATCTCCTCATTCCTTTGTGTTCACGTGAATCTAGAAAAGCGTGTAATGCTAGCATCAATAGAAGTAGATATTGGGACAAAGGCAGCTCAGAATGTAGACTGAATATAATGCGAGTATGAGAGGGATAGCGCAAGAGTACGGAGCTTGGCTTATGCAATTCCTAGCGGGATTTATTGTGAGTCATGCAACATAAAGCGTCCAAAACCTGAAACTATCCTGTTTTGAGGAGCAAAACCTACAACTTTAATCGCTTCCTAAGTTATTTTACTCCAATGGATTGGGTGAAATAACAGTACTGCCTGCACAATATGGATATGTGGCTTACCAACGGCTGAACAATGCTAACTAAACATGCAAAGAATTGAAACTATGGCTTCTAAGCAAAATAATAGACTGAACTATTGAAAATAAGAGCATGAAAAGTGAATGAGGGGCAGACCATTTGTTTGAGCACAAGCCATTTATTTATAGCTTTTCATTCACCCAAAAAATCAAAACCAAACTGAACTCTAAAACTATAAACAATGGCCAAACACTATTCTAGGGGACCAAAAACATAAATGCAAGCCCAAGTCGGAAAAAAAAGCTGGTGAATCATTGATTTTTACGTGAGTCACGTTAAAAACGCTTTCTGGAAAACACGTAAAGGACCGCCGCTCTGAGCAGGGTGGCAGTTATAGGACCGCCGCTCTAATCAGGGCGGCGGTCACGAGACCGCCACCCATGCAGGGCGATGGTTTCATCACTGAAGAGTAAAAGGCCAAGAAAAGAGGGGAAAAGGGGAAAAAAAAAGCATGCGGGGGCTAAGCAGGGCATGCGGGATGTTAACGCACATTTGGACATCTTTTCTGGATCCCGAACACCTTGCGAGGATACCTATATCATCATTGGGGCACTTGTTACGTTGTTCCGGCAGTACAGTACCTTACAATTTTGGGTACGTACAGGATCCCTTGTGCCCACGCACCTTCATACTTGGTCAATATTCCAGGGGTCCAACATCACCCCACACTAAGCCTATTCTCCATCCTCGAAAACACTTTACTTGACCAAGATGTAATGTTGCCTTACAGAACCCAGATGTAGTCTTATACTTTTACAAAATGAATAAGGAATGAAAGAATAGGGGAAAAAATGAAGAATGGGGGGGAGCATCAACTCAATAGGCTGGGAAAGTCCTTCCATAGATCTTCCTCCAACTTGTTCCACACTTCAACCTCACCCTTCACCTTTTGGCATAGGTCGCCCACCAGGGTGCTTACTTCATCAAAGCTTAGGCCAACTCCCTGGGCAGCCAAAGTGTCCATGATCTGCTCCATTTCCTTACCCATGTCTATGAGTTTATCCATCCTCCTGGTAATTTGGGGGTGTAGTTCCTTTAGCTGGGCCTTAATTGAGCTTCTTAAATCCTCAATTGCCTATGATTTCTTCTCTACCTCTGCCAGAACCTTGTCCCTCTTTTCCTTGTTCCCCTTGTTCCTTTCTTGGAACTCTTTCAAATCTACTTCAAGTGTGGTGAATAAGGATCTCGCCACCTTATCTCTATCCACACATGTGACATATGTGGCTTCTGTAGACTGGGAAACAACCTTAATCTCTATGAGTACTTAGCTATACTCGACAACAAGTGCTACCACCTTCAACCGGTCCTCTTTCAAGCATACAGCCACTTCTTCAACAAATTCCAGTGCCAAGGGTCGTCTCTCCATAGTGAGGATGTGCGTTAGATCTTCCATACATTCCAGGAGGGATGAGTATTATTGTGTGGGTGGCACTAAGTCTAGGTGCTTCAAAACGATGGCGTCTTTGATCACCTCCATTTTCTTGTAAACTTCCTACACCTTTATTTTCTTGTCGTTCAGCTCGCGCCTTAATTGTGCACTGATCAATTCCTCTTGTTTCAAGATCTTGGCCTTCTCCACCAGTTCTTCTTCCTTCTTCCCTAACTTCACCTTCAACGCTTTGATCATGTCATTGCACGTGAATAGCCTAGCCTCAATCTCGATAGTGAATTTGTTAAGAGAATTGCATACTTGCTTGTCTAAGAGCTCCTGAGCATTCACTAAGGGGTTGGCTCCCTTAGACTCTAGCAATGTGATGAGTGCTTTCTAGCAGACCTAAAATTTTGGCTTGTCAATGTGGAACTCGAACGCCTAAGAGAGAATCTTCTTGGTTCTGGGGTACACGTCATCCTTTTCAAAAGATCCCATGGCTAGGAGTCCCTCCATGGGTACGGTGCTTTGGAAATGTGCACGTAGCACCTTCTTCATGTCATCCACATAGCCCATTAGCTGCCTTTGTTCTGCATCTAGAGTTCTTCTGCCTGAGTGCGTGCCTTTAGGGAAGCTAACTGTCAGAGCGGGGTCTCCTAGGTTTTCATGTTCTTTTTCAATGCTCTCCTCCTTCCCTTCTTTAAGCTCTATATCCACGTTGTGCTCTAACTCTTGGTCTATAAGGGCTTCGAGCATCTTCTTCACTTCTCTCTCTACTACCTCAGTTATCTTCTCTTTTTTAAAACTTATAACTCCTTGTTTCTCCCTAGCATCCTCCTCATTTCCCTTTATGTCTTCAATGTCAACCTCATCTTGTGCACCGTTGCACTGTGAAAATACAAACTCTTACTTCTCATCCCCACTTTCTTCCTCTGAGTCATAGACACTAAACACATGTGGCTATTTGTCTTTCTCAGGCTCTTCCTCCTCGTCGCCATCTCCTTCACTCTCATCTTCTCCTTCTCCCAAGTATTTCTCCAAGTTGTCGGTCACCTCTGAGTCAGCTTCTGTATCCACCCTCTGCTTCTTCCTAGGAGGTGGTTCCTGATCAGGGGATTCTACCTTCTCTTCTTCCTTAGGTGACTCTTTCATGGTGATGGGTTGCTTGGGTGCCTCTACCTCTGGCATCTTCTCCTTCACTAGAAACTTCTTTCTCCGTATGTAAGTGCTTGGTTTGGCGCTTGTGGATGGCATGTTCACTGTCTGAGTAGTCTGCACACTTGGTGTTTCTTCCTCTCCTCTGCCTCTCTTCTTAGATGTTGTCTTCTTCTTCCCCAAGGGGTCTTCAGGTATGGATATTTCATCCTCCAGGTACGCGCCCTTCTTAAACTTCGTCCTTATGCGTAAGTACACGTGCATCGTGGATCCAACAATGGGAAGTGTCATCTACCTAGTCATCTATGTTTCATGCGATATGTACTTCTCCACATACACGCACTTGTCACAGGGGTAATTTAGATTCTTCCTCATCTCCCTGTGTTCCCAGTCCAACCTTCCTAGTTCCAGCCTTAGCTTATTTGATTCTTTAAACCTATTCACTCCCCGGCTTGGAAGTACTGAGAAGTGAACATGAAAGGCAGCTTACACCAAGGGCTCCATGCTTCATCTTTTAACTTGAATCTACCTAAGCAGTAATATTGATAAACCACAAACTCGGCTTCTCCCTCAGTGGCTTCAGGGAGTTGTTCAAGGATTCTCCACTCTGCCCCAAATGCACTCCTCAAGCTCATGTACCATTTTTCTAGTTGTGCCTTTTGGGGTGTCCGCATTGTATCGCAAGCATAATTTTTGAACCTCTTTGTAGGTGAAGGGTCCTCAGCTAGGTACTCCCACACGAACTTGTCTGGTGCATCTGGTACTCCAATTTCTACAAACACTATGGTGAGCAAGACGTTGCTAAAGAGGATCATGTCCCCTTCCTTCGTGCACTTAACAATCTCCTCTACAATGTATGTGGATAAGTTGTATATAGTTCCTTCTACAATCTTCCTATAGACATGTAGCCAAGGTTTGTTGACATGTGTCCATCTTTCCTGGCCATTCAGCTTAGTCACCGGATGCACGACCATCTTCATAACTGGGTCCTTGATGTCTGAAATGTCATAGTACCGTGACCCTTTCTTAGAAGCATACTTGGTGAAGGTCTCTTGAATAGCCTCCTTGTCACAAAGGTCATCTTCTAGGCTATCTCCCTCACATATGAGGCCTATAAACTGTGAAATCAACCGGGGAGTCACGCGCATCTTGCACCTATCAAAGTGGAAATAGTCTTCTTGTACCTGAGACATCAACCATTGGTACAGGTGATCTGGTTTCCCAAAATAAGGCAACTCATAGAGTTGCAACAACCCTGCCTTCACTAATTTGACCTCCATGTCATCATCATATATGGGAAAACCTTCAGGTGTTTGCTTGTTGGTGGGGCGTACCAATTCCAACGCCATTTCTTTCTCTATGGTGTTTGTGCGGTGATTATAGTCACTAACCGGTATGCTTCTCAAGTGGGATTCCCATTCCTTTCCCATCATCACCCCATTTGGGTACTGCATTTCTACATACCATTCTTCATTTGTGTCTACCTTAGGTTCTGGTTGCTTAGCCCTAGCTTTGCCATTTCCTTTCTTGGGTGCCATGGTCGAGGTATTTTTATCACTCCTACTCTCTCTTTATTAGTCTGTCTTTCTTTTCCAACCTCTAATCTAAAATCTATGATATAACTCTTCTAAACTCATGCCCTAGTTTTTCGAACCCTAACTTGGATAAGCTCTTCACAAGACACCATCTCTTCAACTCCTTCCATGCCCATGTAATCCCTTCCTTATAGTTTGCAATCTCAAACCGGTTCTTCACGTTTTAATCACATAGATCTTCCACTCGATCGAATCTGAAAACCCTAGCTCATAGAACTCACTTATATCTCCAACTCTTCGTCTTCACAAAGTAAAAATGAGAGTGCCCCAATGCTTTATTTATAGTTTTTCTCTTTTCTATACATTAAATGCTACTTCACCTACCACTGTACTTCACTCATTTAATGCAGATTTTCCAAACAAAGTTCATCTTCAGCACCTTCACTCATGCACCCTTCCTGCGCGAAAACTCCTCCAACCTTCTTGCACGCAACCAATCCAACCTGACAGGAGACTCTTGTACATGCTTAACCCAAGCCGAAGGCACTTCTTCTATCCTAATTCTTACTTTTACCTACCTCATGTTTCTTTAATGGTGCTTCCTTTTCCTTAGTACTTCGGATCTACAAGTAGCTTTACCCTGGCACCAACCATTCTATTTTTTCTCTTCATCTACCTCTTTCAACCGAGCTACACAACAAGGCTCTTCAACACAACTTCCTTGGTACTTTTAATCACACGCTTCTTCACTTTTCTCCAACCCACACTTAAACGATGCGGTGTCCTCTACGCAGTCACAAACTCTCCAAAAATAGCAATAAGGTTACCGGCACCCAAGGCGCAAAACTAAACAACAACGCGAAAGGGAAACACAAGAAAGGGAAAACTTCTAAACTACCTAGCAAAACTACCTTATTTACAAACACCAAAAAGACTTATTTATAGTAGAGCTTCAGCCTACTCCCATTAAAGTGTCCAGGTAACTTCGTCCCATCCAGCACTTGTAACTGGCACATGCCCTAATCAAGGATGTACGAGATTGTGTAAGGAACCAACCAATGGACTTTCAACTTTCTAGGATGGTGCAGAAATTTGGAATCATATAGTAACACCATCTGCCCAACCTTAAACTTCTTGTGTCTAATGTGGCGATCCTGCTACACCTTCTACTTTGCTTTTTCTATGGTCTGGTTCCACCTAGCAAGAGATCTTCTCTCATCCAATTTCATTAACTCATCAATCTATTCTTCCAACGCTTGTTCATCGGCTAATCCTCCTGTGCACAGTATTCGCAAAGAGGGTAACATAAATTCAATCGAAAAAATAGCTTCCGTGCCAAACACCAAATGAAAATGTGTGGCTTTATTTAGTCTTTTATACGTTGTCCTATAAGCCCATAATACTGCCAACACTTTTTCATCCTAATCTTGTCTTCCAACATCACAGATTTTGGTCAAGGTATGACTCAATATTTTGTTGAATGCTTCCACGGTTCTAGTTGTTTATGGGTGATAGGCTGTAATCTTGTGATGAGCCACCATGAACTCTAATAATAGGATCCTCACGATCTCATTCAGAAAATGTGTACCCCTATCACTGGTCAAACTCAATAGACATCCATACCTTGTGATAATATTCTCCCATAAGAACCTTGTTGTTGTTGCTACAATGCAATCTTTAGTTGGGGCTGCCTCTGCCCACCTTGTTAGATAATTTGTGTAAGTGATGACATAACGTGACCCATTCCTACGTGTTTCTGGTGTAATAGGTCCCACAAAATCTATCACCCATTTTTCAAAAGGCTTTGCACTAGGGATAGGATGCAAAGGCATTACATCTCTCCTTCCTAGTTTGCCAATGCACTGACAATGGTCACACATTTTACAATAATCTCTATAATACCTGTACAAGGTTTCCCACCATAATCCTGCCATTAAAACCTTGCGTGCAGTGGCATCACCTTCATAATGCCTACACGCACTTCCTCCATGTGCTTCTTCCATGATGGCTAGGTGCTCGTGCTCTAATACACACCTGCGCAAAACTTCATCTCATCGCAACTTGTATAAGTCTCCACTGATTAACATGTAGGGTGTGGTGTGTATGGCCAACTTCTTCTTCTCTAATGCCTTCATTCCATTCGGCACAACACCTTCTTTTAAAAATACTGCAATCTCTTCCAAATCCAAGGGCACACACTACAACCTAAACAGTTACACGTCTGGCATTGCTTCCTCAATACTTAGCATGTCCTCTCCTGAATCAATCCTTGACAAATGATCAGGCCCACAATTGCTTTTTCTAGGCTTCACTACAATGGTGAATTCAAACTCTTGAAACAGCAACACCCATCGACATATGTGCCCTTGAAGAACGGGCTTGTTTACCAAATACTTTAATGCCATGTGGTCGGTGTAGAATACAAAGGGTGTTTCCAGAAGATATTGTCTAAACTTGAAGAGCGCGTAGATCATCGAAAATGCCTCACGCTCGGTAGTGGTATAATTCTACTCTGCTGGTGTTAACTTCCTGCTTGAAAAATAGAGAGGATGATCAAAAATCCCTTTACCTAGTTGTGCAAGCATTGCTCTAATGGTTGTCCCTAACGCATCTACATAGACATGAAAGGGCTTGTCCCAAGAGGGAAACCATAAGATAAGTGTGGAAATAAGCCAATCTTTAATGTATCAAATGCCCTCTACTGTGCCTCTCCCCAATGGAAGGAACTTTTATGTTTAAGAAGCTCCTCTAAAGGCATGGTGATCTTGGCATACCCCTTAATGAATTTCCTGTAATAGACCATATGCGCAAGAAGTCCACACACTGCGCTCTGGCTAGTAGGCTCCCTTAATCCCACAATAACTACAACCTTAGCAGGATCTACCAACAAGCCCTCCTTACATATGATGTGCCCCAATAAAGTTCCAAAGGGTGTAGCAAACATGCACTTCTTAATGTTGAGGGATATCCTTAACTACCTACACCTCTTAAACATTAACCTCAAATTGTCACAATGGTCTCTAACCAGACCATAAACTGTCCAATCATCTAGATAGACCTGAAGAAACTTATGGATATAGTCTTGGAATGCTTGCACCACTATGCGCAAAAAGACAGCTAGTGCATTCTTCAACCCAAAGGGCATGACCGTATATGCAAAAATTCACCATTCGGTGGCAAAAGTTGTCTTCTCCTGGTACTCCTTTGTGATTTGGACTTGGTGGTATCCTGAAAATCCATCCGTAAAGGAATAGATCTTGCGCTCAGTGACTCCTTCCAAAATTTCTTCAGTGAAGGGGGTCGGAAATGGATCAATGACAAAAACTACATTTAACTCCCTATAGTCCACAAAAATCCTAATCTACCCATCCTTCTTGATGTTGATTACCATTAGACTTATCCACTCTGATTCTTCCCCTGCCTCAATGATTCTAGAAGCTATCATTTTTTCTATCTCCTCCTTAACTTTCACGCACAAATTGGGATTCATCCGATAGGGCCTTTTTCTAACCGGGTGCGTACCATCCTTCATTTTTATCTTCATCTCCCCCAAAGAATGGTGAACACCTTTGAGCTCATGGTACCCGTGTGGGAATAAATCCTCAAATTCACGAAGCCGATGAATGATCTTCGATACTTACCTCTCTGTCTAGTAATCTCCAATAATGGCTTCCTTAGGTTCTTCTCCTGAACCGATGTTAACTTTCTTCATTTTTAAAGGCTCATGGTAGGCATGCACACAGGCATCTACATTATCCACTACCTCACGCGTTCCTACAGAATGGCTAACATCTAATCCTTTTGATTCTTCTCCATTAATCACATATACCAAATTTCCTTTTTCCTTTTCTAAGCACGCACGCTCAAGTTGTAACTCTTCTGTTTCCTCTACTTCTTCTTCAAGGCCCACCTCCAATCCTGGTTCACCTAGTAATTCCAACAGCCTATCTTCCGTCCTGGCACTATCCCCCATGGTAAGGCACTTGATACCTTGCAAAGCCTTATCAACTAATGGTTTGGTGCCCCTATAATCAAAGGTTTGAATAAGGTCAACTGTGAGTTTTTACCAATTCCTTGTCTGGTAACATGTCTCTGAATGAATATACCATGCGCACGCACAACCCTGTAGTGTAGAATACAACTTGTGCACCCAAAGGGATGGTGGAAAAACTTCCACACCTTCTCTCTAGACCCATTCACACTCCTGGATATGGAAAGAGGTGGGCTCCTTCCCATGGTAGTACTTGATGATGGAGGGTATATTGCTCCTAGAAAATCTGATAGAGAGGGAAATTCTTACCTCGCGCCACTCTAAAAGGCTCTCCTGATGTGTGGCCCACCAACGAGCTGTTGTACCGAGCAAGACGTAACTCAACATCCTTCTCCATTCTTTCTCATCCTTCCACTGAGCTTCTATCTCTTGCAGAAATATTTCATGGAAAGCTCCTCCTGAATACATGGGTAGTTCTTTCCCGCCAAGGCACCTAACCATGTGTGCCTTTGTTACCTTGGTCACCGACCCTCTCAACTGTCGTCCCATTAATTCATAAGCTCCATACACCCAATTGTCTCAAGCTAAACTAGTGGTATCACTCACTGATTGAGCATCTTTAAACTGGATAACCCCATTAGTAGGGTGTATCATCTCAGGGTCTCTGATTGAGTGCACATATATCTTGTCTAGAACTTCTTCTCCCAACGGTTCAATATAGGGTGTCGACTTCCCATCAACTAGGGGTATATAGACCTGTTCCTCCTTGTTCTCGAAGTTGATGTATCCTTTGTTGAACTGAAGGTCTGCATTGTTCTTGTAACACCATGGGTGCCCAAGTAGTGTTGGGAAATTCTCTGCCTCGGCGAGCACCAAAAATTTGAAGTCTCGAGTAAACTTGGCTCCCTGGATAGTAATAGCTACATCCTTCAAGACACCGATGGGCATTGCCTTAGTTTTCTTTGCCATATATAGCATATTCGAAGATGGTTGTAATGTAGGTCTTCCCATCTAATGACAAGCATCCAAAGTTAGAACATTAACCTCCGCGTCAGTGTCAATGAGTATATTGCTAAGGAGCCATCCATCTACAATTTCATTTAACATAATTTCCTTGTCATAGTCGAGGATATGAGGGGGAAGGTTTGCATGCAAGACATGTCTCTCTCACTCTTCCCTAGTGCATGGTACCTTCTCTCTTAACCAGGATCCTAGCAAGGGAATAATATTCTCCTACCTCAGCATTTTACACACCTCCTTAACCTCATCCAAGTCATCCTTTTACATCTTGAATTTCCTTCCATGTTCCTCCCTCTTGGATTGCTCCTTTAGACACTGGATCTCCCCTTGTAAGCTTCGAATAACATCCATGGTGTCTTGATATATATCCTTTTGATGCGCAGGGTCTGGATACTTTCCATGCACAACCTCTTCTCTTGAAACTAGGTTATTATGTCTTGGTACCTCCCTTGTGTGCCCAGCTTCTGCCCTTGTTGTTACTAAGACAGGTTCCAAACCTTCATTCTGTGTTACCTAGGGCATCCACTGTATGTCTGCCTTCTTAATACTGACCATTGCAGCGTCATTGTCCTTCCGATGTTGCTAATTCATATGCTCAAATAATTATGGGCACTCCCCATACTTATGTTTTTTTCCACACCATGAGCACTGTAACAGGTCCGGGCACACACGTTTGTAATGTTTTGTAGATCCACAGTTAAAACATGTTCCATGCGGGAACTCACTTCTTCCTCCCCCACAGTTACCACAACCACGGAATCCTCCTTGAAACCCTCTTCCACATGCGCCTCAATCTAATCGCTCCTCATAACAGTGATCATCACCTTTAGAGCCACTGGAAATGTTGGTTTGGTGCACCTCATGATCAATGGCCTCATGGATTTGATCAATGAGCCTACAGACCTTAGTGTTATGGGTTGTAGAAGTACAAATCTTACAGTAACAAGATACATTTTTCCTGATTGCACGTTGTATCAAGGGACATCTACTTGCATCATGGTCCTCATGATATATTTCATAATCTATTGTCATAGCGTGTACCATCCTCTAGGGGTAATTATCCTTAACGTGCCTCTCTATTTCACAATCTTTGCACCACAAACCACTGCAAGTCTCATGGGCTGAGTTCGCAAATAACTTTTCTAACTACTTAGCCATAGCAATAATTTGAGCCTCCAAGAATGGGCTAACCCTAGTATCAATACTACCAACAACTTCAGCGCACAAAGTAGCTTCCAATGCTTCATGCGGGTCTGTAAAATTTTTATGAGACAAGGCCCTTCTAAATGGGGTGATCAATCCTTTAACAAACCACTGTGCATGCTGAGAAGGATGGATATCATATGATAATTTAGAAAAAAGAGTTTTAAAATGTGCATCATACTCCCACACACTCTATGCAATTCCTTGCTAAATCTCCTTCAAAGCGTTGATGCTCTTCTACTCAAACTCAAGAATGTGGAACTCTGCCAAGAATTTGTTCCTTAAAGTAGTGTAGTCCACCACCGTTTGATGAGGTTCATACTTCTAATACCAACTATGTGCGTGCCCTTGCAATGTGGTCGCAAACTAACTAGCCTTTCATTCTAGGGTTGTGATACCCTTCGTGTGCCATAGCAGTTCACACTTGTGAACATGTTCTGCAGCATCCTCAATGCCCTTGTAATCTGGAAAATGTAGAGACATTTCAAAGAATACTTGAGGTGGTGGTTGGGGTCCTTATCCTAAACCATAGCCTTGGTTCCCTCTGGTGTTTCCTCCACCACCTGATCCACCAGGTCCGTTGGGTCCTATACCTCCAAAGCCACCAAAACCAGTAGGTATAATAGGGCATGTAGGAGCTGTGCCAAGTGCTCCCATGGTCCCACTACCACTATTATGTCCTGCGCCACTTCCTGATGTGAGACCGAAAGCTTGTACACTTGCCCCTTGTCTAAAAACTCCTCCGAATACTAGAATATGCGCAGCCATAGAAGAAGGAAATGAAAAATTATATCTCCTAGGCGCAGATCTATCTCTTCCACTAATTTCAACTGGATCAATACTTCTTCTTGGTTCAGGAAACCCAAGCACCAGGTCTCAGTCACTGGGTGGGTTCAGATATGTGCCAACGACTCTCTTTTCTCCATGTGACAAGCTCTCACCAGAAGCCGAAGGGGTCTCCCTTACACGCTTGCTAAGATGGGGTTGCACACACTGCTCAGGCTCCACGTCCTTCGCGTGAACCTCAACTCCTTCCCATAATGTTTGTCTCTATAGATCCATCACACTAGCAGCCTCGCATCATCTAGTAATCTCCCTTTCATGTGCTTCACTATACTTGAGTCGTCTTTCTTCCCTCTCCTTTTCTATTGTATCATCTGCCATCTTCCTCCACCCAAGTTTCCTTACCCAGCACTCAGAATGGTTTAGATGGCCATTAGGAACGCCTATAAACTCATGGTAACCATTAATATCTTCATAGCTAGAGGAATATCACGTAGAAATGCTCCTCTAGGTTCTCATAGAAATTCAAACTCAGTAATCTCTAGGCAAGAATACATAGAAATGGCATATTCTAGAGTCAAGCTAGCTAGTACTCCTTTCCACCAATGATCTACAGCACGGGTCCACGTAAGATCTACATCCTGCAACCATTGGTAGTCTTCTTAGGTCCACACATGTGATCCATAACACCAACTTGATCTAGACACATACACTGAAAGCCATTCATATAGTTCGATTGGAAAGTAGCAGAAAAAATTCTCATACAGATCATGGTAGAGGTTTTCTTCTACCCATCTACGTGTATTAAACTCAGGTCCAGTGCTAAATCTCTGAGAAAATTCATCCTCCATGCTTTTGAACCATGATTCAACATCTCCTAATGTTAACCAATCTATCATTACTCATTACACAGATCATGATGTATGTTATGTCCCACTACAACTTCGAAAAGAGGTCCCGGCAATGGAACCAAGATATAGTCATTTTTAATCCCATCACAAAAGTAAGAAACCCCATGTGCATCGGCCTATCACCCAGTAGAGGCTGAGCACTCACCCAAGGAACACGCAGGTTCCAAGCCTCTCTTTTATGTGAGTTTAGTGGGAAACATCATCTATGATTAGTGTAAGAGTATTTTAGGAGGGAAGTTAAGACATACAAGAACAATAGGGATCAGAACGGCCTCTAGATCCTTGTAGTCACTTCAAGTTGAAAGCTTTAACAGAATCCAAAACATACATTATAACATAAAGGAAGATACAAACATTCATTCGTAATATGAAAGGAAAGAGAACTCATATGACAGAAATATGCATCAAAACCCTTGATATCCATGTCTATTTGTAACAGGTAACCTCGTTATGTTCATTGGATCATTACAGAGTGTCACAGAGAGCAGACTGCAGTCGTGCGTATCACTGGACGTATGCAAATAATCTATAAAAAGAAAAATTATAACACCATTCTCAGTACATTCTTTCTTGAATACAAATATCCACTTGCAGAATCCTTGCAGTAATTCAGCAGCGCTCTGCCTGTCCTCTTCGTTCCTCTTTTTACCCTGTATGTGCCTACATTTATAGCTTTCTCGGGCTACCAACTCACCTTCCAGTGCCCTTAGATCGGATGCCAAGTGTTGAATGTGGTCCTTCATGTGAGCATGCTCCTCCAGGCCTGAGCTTTCCACTTTATCTCATGATGATCTTCTAGAAGATTCCATCGCAGGCATGCTCCTTCCTGGGCCAACCTGTTGTCAGGCTGGCATCTTATCCATGCGCAACCAATCACACTTTTCATGTGTTCTACCCTGGGTGCTCAAACTGGCTAAGTCTTGAACCTCCCTTCCTGTGTCACACATGCTATTTGATTCCTTAGACCTTTCTCTTACACGCTTTTGCCCTGCACGCCATCCTGTAATGGGGATCTCACGTGCCCACGCACCTTCATACTTGAATGGTGGTATAATACCTCATATCACATGATTTAATAAAAATTAGATTAAATCTAAATACATAGTAATATATATGATAAAATATAATAGATATAAAAAATTTAAGCACTCAAGCAATGTAAAACTATAAGTAAAAAGGAGGGATGGATGACTTAGCTGAATCTTGCATAATCTAGAATTGATTTGGGTAGTGTAAAGTGTTGAACAAGGCTGGAACTATGTTGCAACTGATCCCTATAAATTTTAGGACCTGCGAATGAAGCTGGACATGGGCTCCTGTTGCTAGACAAGGGCACTTAGGTTTTGATGACTATTCTTAGGCACTAGCGACTGCACAGAAGATCAGAATCTACTTTCTTCTATGTAACTAGGGTTTCACTATCACTTCCTATCAGTCACCTAAGACTCACTCTTTGATCACCAAGGATACATGTACCCTATAAGACAAACCATAGCTACTTGCACAAGCTCACAAACACATCAATTTGGAATGAAAAATGCAATATGTGAAGTTGGACTGACCCCATCGATCACTAGATGAGTGGACTTATGAATGAGCGTTGCACTACATTCTATACTCCATGTAGTTCTTTGTGCTTGTGTGTGTAATAGTGTCCTTAGGTTTCCCTTGCACCAATGACACCAAGATAGCAAGCTTGTAGCTAGATAAGATGTAAATGTGTGATATGGAATTGAGCACTTCCCCTCCTAATGTAGTGCATATAGCCCAAAAATGTAGTCCCTTTGATGGTAGTGATAGTATATAGATGTGATTACCCTTAGAATTGCCAGCCAAAATAATAGAGGGTATGTTATGTATATATATGGATCTCTTGTTTAAATTTTGACACTAATGACACAAAAGGATTAGAAAACTAGAAAGGTCAACCACAAATGTCCAAATAAGTGAAAAGAACAAAGAGGACATAAGCATCTGGGTGCTAGTTTCAAGAATGGGTGCTGGTGTCCTGGGATAAATGATGACAAATGTGAAAAGACAGAAAAATAGGGATCTATGTGACCTGACCAGAACTGGGTACATAAATGATAGATGTGATAGAGAAAGACAAAATAAACAATCAAAAAAAGTGGATGGAAAAAGGAATGTGTCGCCGACGAATAATTTTCTTACTTAAGATCCATATATATAACACCATACTTGATGACATAGTAAAATAGTAATATGTGCATGATTTGTGTCTGCATTTTAGCCGCTTCATGTTATTTGAATGAAATTCAAGTATAGTAAAGGCAGTAAGGAACATACCTATATATAATTCAGAGAATCCATATCGTGAAGTGCATATAGAATGTAGAAACTTGTAGCATGGCAAACCATGGATCAACATTTTGACCCATGTGGTGTAAGTGGAGATAGCAAACCATTTTAATGAGCACTTGGAGAAATAGCAAAAATGATTTTGAGACTTTGGAGATTTTGAAACGTTGTAAAAGGAGATTAAAGAGCTAAGGAGTGATCGATTCCCATCCTGAATTTCTTTATAAACCTTCTGCTAGTGGAAGAGTGTTGGGGAGAAAGGTCTAGTTTTACTCTCCAACCATGACCACATCCCCAAAAGGTCCAACCGATGTAGATGGATAGAGGCCAAATTTAGTTCTATGTTGTTTTGTATTTTTTTATGTTGTTCCATGTTGTTCCTACTTGAAGAACCCATATAAGAGAAATATAGGAAAGGAAATAACATCTAATTGCCCCCACTCCTATAGTAATGGGCTGTTCTGGTTTGCATAGTGTTAGATGGCTTCCAAGTTAGGTAGTTTGGAAGTGATAGAAATGTAAAGTGACTCCCAAGTTAGGTCATCTGGGAGTGATATTAACTCTGATATAGCTCCCAAGTTAGGTCATCTGGGAGAGATGGTAAAGTATGCTTATTGTACTGATCGACTAATTTGATTTGAATGATATAAGATTGATTTGTAATAATATGTACTTAGCGAATTACTCGCAGAGATGTTTTCGTGATTTTCCCCCAAAATTTGTGGGAAATATATTTGAAATATTAGAAAGTTTTGATTGTAATATAGAATGATTGTACCTTTGTATGAGGGGGTGACTCTTGCCAATATATAGTCTAGTTGCCCCATTCAAATGATATCAAAGCAAGTTGTAATAGTAATATGCTAGGAGTTTCAATTGATTATAGTGTAACTCGAGAGGGATTATAAGATGATCTTGATTGTATGCCCCCCTTTTGGCAAAGGGCTGAGGGTGGATAAATGAGCACTAAGCCGGAATTAAAGCATATGAGGCATGTGTTCTAGACATTGAGAAATAGTATGAGATAGTATTGCCAAAGTAAAAGTAGATATTGATTGGTATATGTGCTAGAGTTGAATATGAGTTATTGAAATTTGTATGGTAGGTGCTAGAGAAAATTATGATCCATATGGATTAAACGGTGAGACAAATGGAGTTACGAGCCTCAAGATATGAGAAAAATAGTGCAGCATGTATTAGTTGTAAGGATGATTGTAAAAAGGAACTATAGTATATGAAATATTGGAATTACTATATATAGTAATAGTGAAAAATGAATAGTATTTCATTTATACCGAGATTGATTGAGATTTGGAGCTCTGAGTTGTGAGGATGACATGTGTTAGAGCAAGGAGTTTATCCAAATTTGAGAGATTAGTGATGACCGTGGCTTCACAGATGACCGATGAGTTGGTATGTATGATTATTTTTGGAAAATTTTGTCAAATATGTTTGTTTTCATTAAATTTTGAAAAATGTGTGTTTATGTATTTTTTGGCATTTATGACTCGGGTAGAAACGGCCAAGATGTTTCTTCCTATGATGACACTAAAACCCATATGCAGGAACTAATGACCTGATGTGGGGTGCACCCAAGCCTACAGTGAGTGGTGGGTAACACATTGATGGGTATTGTTATTTCCAGTAGTAGTGGATGTGGTTGGTGGGTTGATAGTTAGAGGAGTAAAAGGGTAGGCACCTACCCATGATGTAGATGGTGTAGTGATTGCGAGAGCGGAACATAAGTATTGTGCATTGTTATTTGATAGTTGTTTTTTGGTAACTTATTAGATATTGCGAAGATGTGTTGTAATTAATGGTGGTTTGTGTGATTTTAGGTGATGCCTATTGGTCATTAATTATAGATTTGTTGATATGCATTTTGACGTGGAACGTGCCTCCAAATGTGCTCATGGGAGGTAATATGCTAAAGAGAGTGGATGTTATTGTTGGCGAGCATGCCCATTTGGTTGATCCAATGCTTATAGCAGTAGCCACATGCATTTTGTTATTGAGCGAGTGCGATGAGGCTTGTGTAGAGACTGAGTGAGATAAATAGGTTGTAGGAGGAGGACCCCTAGCTTAGGATGTTTTTGCTAGATATGTTGAGCTACAGGGCTAATTTGCATAGAAGACGAATGAGGTTGGTTATTTTACATAGTCAGTTACATAGAGATAGAGGCTGATATCAACAACATAGAGTGAGTGAAAAAGTGTCTAGTTCTAGAGCTCCCACTATTATATACAGTGATAACAAGGATGACATATGATGTATTATAGATGTTGTGTTGATGTATGGGGGATTTCCCCCCAATAACTTTATTTTACAACTTATGATTTTTGACGAGATACATATATATAGATGGATATTAATATCATATGTGTTGTTGATGTGCATCGGTATATGATGTGATAATTATTGCTTACACTTTGGTTTAATATGTGTTATTGAAATGGTTGATTTGATTTGAAAGTCATGATGATGTGGAAAGTGATAATAATGGTATACCTTAGATACCAAATGATAGAATAGAATAAGATTGTAATGACCAAAGAGGGACGGAAGCCTCACAAATATTATTGATCATGAAATCAGATTACATTACAATGCAACAGCTGTAATATTTATAGATATTAGACAGCCTCATATGGATAGACATGACACCCTAGCAGACACCAACTACGAGATGATAAGACCCATCTCACATACACATGTAATTACTACTAATACCAATATTGAATGTTATCCAACATAACAATATTGAATGCAAGTCACTAGACTAGAGTGCACATGTTGCACATTATTAAATAAAAGACAATGCAATAAATATGCCTATGCTAAATTATGCTAACATTTCCCCCCCTTAATTTTGCATAGTTTCCAATGAAGTGGAGAGGAACTCTTTGAACAGTGTGAATTTGTCACGTGCAAGTGACTTAGTGAAAACATCTACCTTCTGTTCAGCTGTAGGACAGAAATGGAGCTGTATGTTGTGCTTCACGACATGCTCACGTATGAAATGAACCTGTACTTCAATATGCTTGGTTCTCTCATGAAATGCTGGATTGTGAACAAGCTTTATAACTCCTTCATTATCAACATATATTGGAGTAGATTTCTATTGTGGTAGGACCAATTCCTTCCAGTATTCGGCGTAGCCATATTGCTTCACAAATAGCTTCACCTGCATCTTGATACTCTGCTTCTGTAGAAGAGTGAGAAACAAAGGTTCTGTTTCTTGCTTCCCCATGATATCGGTCCAGATCCCATAAAGAAGACGAAGCCTAATGTTGACTTCCTATCATCCATGTTTCCTACATGATCTGAATCTGAATATCCTGTCAAGAAGAAATTGTCATTCTTCTTGTACTCTAGACCAAGGTCAACTGTACCCTTTAGATATCTTAGTATTCTCTTTGCTGCTTTCCAATGACATATTTTTGGTTCTTGCATGAAGCGTGATAAATAGCTGACTGCAAAGCTGATATCTGGTCTAGTATATGTCAGGTAAATGAGACTCCCGATCAACTTCCGATAGAGAATTGCATTCACCGGTGGTGATGGATCGGAACGAGATAACTGAAGTCTCGCTTTCATAGGTGTAGCAATAGGAGTGCAGTCCATCATCCTGAATTTCTCGAGCATTGTCTTGGTGTATTTCAACTGTGACATAAAGATATGATTCTCTTTTATCCATACTTCCAACCCAAGACAATAGTGCATGAGCCCGAGATCTGTCATGTCGAACGATCGATTAAAATCCTTCTTTGTTGCATCGATCATCTTCACAGAACTACCTGTAATGACTAGATCGTCGACATAAACAACCACAATGACAATCTCCCCCCCCCTTGCTTTTTTGAGGTAGAGATTGGGGTCATAAGGATTCCTTTCAAATCCATGACTTATGAGATGCTCATCAATTTTGATGTACCATGCCTGGGGTGCCTATTTTAGGCCATATAGAGATTTTATGAGTCTGCATACCATCATCTCTTTTCCTGGTATTACATAACCCTTTGGCTGAGTCATATAGACTTCTTCTTGCAAATCTCCATTAAGAAAGGCACTTTTCACATCCATTTGGTGGACTTTCCAACCAAATTATGTAGCTAGAGCAAAGATCATCCTGATTGTCTTGATCTTGGCTGTGGGAGCAAATGTCTCCTCATAATCAATGCCTTCTTGTTGTGCATACCCCCTTTGCTACAAGCCTTGCTTTATACTTGTCAATAGTCCCATCTGATTTGTACTTAGTCTTGAATATCCATCTGCATCCAATGGGTTTCTTCCCTGGTGGAAGGTCGATAAGTTGCCATGTGTTGTTCTTCATCACTGACTGATACTCTGAATCCTTGGCATCTTTCCAAGCTTTTGATTATAGGGCTTCCTGAACTGTAGATGGCTCAAATTTTTCAACAACTCTACTCATTAGGGCATAATTGACCTCTTCACGAGCTTGACTGCGAGTTCTAGGTCCAAGATTGGATGATGTGCTAGGTGCTTCATCCAAATTTGCATCTCTTCTTAATTGAGTATACCATTTAGGTAACTTATTAGCTATTCCATTGGATTGTGGTGGATCCAAGTTTTCACCATCATCCAATTCATCATTGTCATCTTCAGTGGGAACATCAAATTCTGTCTTCATAAGAGGTGTATTCTACATGTTTTTTGAGTCGTTGAGTGGAGCATCTGCTTGTTTCTTCTCAAAGAACTCAACATCCCTACTTGTGTATACTTTCTTTGCTTTCAGATCCCATAATTTGTACCCAAGTGCTTCTTCACTGTATCCAATGAATATCAGTTTCTCAGCTTTCATATCCAACTTGTTCATGTTCTTCTTGGGTATGTGCATGCTAGCTTTACACCCAAATACTCTTAGGTGTGCAATTGATGGTTTCCGATTTGACCATGTTTCTTGAGGTGTCACTCCTTCAAGAGCTACTATGGGCACTCTATTCAACAAATAGACTGCAGTTCTTGCAGCTTCTGCCCAAAATGTCTTTGTTAAACCTGAGTCATCAATCATACATCGCACCATTTCCATGATAGTACGATTCCTTCTCTCAACTATACCATTCTGCTGTGGTGTGTGAGTAGGAGGCATTTCTCTACGAATCCCATGAGCTTCCAGGTAAGTCTTGAACTCATTGCTTGTGAATTCCCCCCCCTCGATCTGAGCGGAGAGTTTTGATCTTGCGACCAACTTCATTCTCAACAAGTGCTTTGAACTTCTGAAATGTCTCAAAGGCTTGACTCTTGTTTCTTAGACAATATATCCACATCTTTCTTGAGTAGTCATCAACACAAATCATGAAGTATTGACATCCAAAATGACTTGGTTGCATGGGCCCGCAAATATCGGTGTGCACCAAATCAAGCTTTCCCTTAGCTATATATGTGTTCTTTTGGAAGGGTACTCTGTGTTGCTTTCTAGCTAGGCAATTGTGACACTTGTCAGTGTTGTGCTTGAGTGTAGGCAATTCTTTCACCATGTTGCCCTTTTGAAGTGTTTGGAGATAGCCAAAACTGATGTGACCATATCTACGATGCCATAGTTCTGCAGATTGTGTGTCTTTGGCCACTAGAGCTTGATCATCCTTGTGGACAAAATCAAGTTGGAACATGCGTCCCACATTGGAGGCTCTTGCTACAATCTTGGAACCTCTTGACTTATCTCTTATCAAGCACACTTTTTCTCCATTATTACTGTCAAAATCTAACTTCAAGTTATGATCAAGGAGTTGACTAACTGATAACAAATTCTTGGTCAACCCAGGTACATACAATACATTTGTGATTTTGCAGTCATGCTTTCCAAGAGGTAGTGAAATGTTTCCAATCCCCTTGACACTGTATGATGAGTCATCACCTAATGACACATGGTTCTTGTTAGGTGAGTCACGTAGTGTGTAGAACCAATCCTTGCGTCTAGTCATGTGTCGAGTTGCACCCGAGTCAACATACCAGATATCTTGTGTGGACTTGGTTTCTTCATCAAATTGAGCAGAATACATGTGGTGTCCTTCATCTGAATCATCCTCATGTTTGGCAATGTACCCTTGTTGTTTGGGTTTTCTTTGCTAATTACCATTTTTCTGCCCTTGATTGTTGTTGTTGTTGGACTTCTCTTTATTTGAATTATTGTTACCCTGATGGTTATTGGGTTTTGAATTGCTTGATGAACCCTTTTTATAGGAATTGTACCAAAAATCTTTGATGTCATGTCCCCCTCTATTACAAATGGGACACTTCTTGGTGTTGTCTCGTTGACTTTGGTTTTGTTGGGAATTCTTGTGATTGGACTGAAATTTTCCCTTTCCTTTATGATTGGAAGATAGTGCTTGCTCATCTTCCTGATCTTTGTTGTTCATTACCTCTTCTTGTTGGAGTAGATTGACCAACTTCTCAAAGGTGACTGTGTGTTCACTCATATTGATAGTTGTCACAAAGATTCTGTAGGAAGGAGGAAGTGCTCGCAACACAATTGGTACGAGGTCTTCATCACTTATCTCTTTTCCCAATGCCAATAGAGATGCCCTCAAAGTAGCAACTCGTCTCATAAAAACTTCAACCTTCTCATTGTGCTTAAACTTGAGAGTATGCAGTTGTGATAGTAGGTTGAGGATGGCATTCTTGTTCTTTACCTCATAGACTGTGCTCAACTTATCCCATGCATCCTTAGCCGATGTGGCATCTCTAATGTGGGGCTGCACATCATCCGTTACACTAAACAAGATGATCAACTTGGCCTTTTGATTGGCCCTGTCAAATTGAACTTGTTGTCTTCCATCATCAAGTGATCTTGTTGTTTGTCCATCTACAACTGTCCCATAGGTCTTCAAACTCAAGTAACATCATGATCTTCGGTTTCCATGCAGCATAGTTGTCTCCTCTAAGCAATTGTGAATCTGGCAAGAAGAACTTTGGTGCTTGTTCACCCCATTTCTACAATCTAAATTTCCTGAAACTCTGAATTTCTGACAAAGGGTAAGGCTCTTATCACTCCAGGTTTATGGTCTCCCTCTCAATATACCATTAGGCCGATATACCAAACCTTTCTATATACGCTCCCTTCTGATATACCCATCAGTACATGGAAGAAGATCACCCTTTCAATATACCCGTCAGTACGGAAAAAGGTGTTAACACACGTGAAAGAATTTAGTACGTGGTACTTAGATAGTACGGAGAGGGGTTTGTGCAAGCACAAACAGATGGGAGGGCTCAAATGTGTGTGTATTGTGTCCTTCTTACTCCCTGTCGATTTTATAGGGTCGATGCCCAGACGACGTTTAGGCAGCTGTGTTAGGCGTTAAGTGCAGTAGTAGTCGCGATGGCATCACCCGTAAGCACTTCCCAGAGGCACCGTATATACCGAACGCTGCTATGAGATTAAAGATCTCGTGTGATAAAACCAAACATAAAATAAAAAATTTGTACTTTTTTTTTTCACTTTATACACTAAGATTAGTAAAAAATACTCCAAAATTACATCAAAATGAAGTTTTTGTGTCCCCCCTCTTTACAAAAAAGGGTTTAGAATCACAAAATACACAATTTAGGCCAAAAATATTTTTTTACCCCCCAATAGGTGTTTTTCCACTAAATTTAGCGGTGGCTCTAAATGTGTTTGGTGAGCTTCTAAATTTGGAAATCTCCCAAAATTTATTAATTTCTCCAAATTTTCCAAAAAAATAATTTAAGAAAAAATATGGAGAGAGTGGGAATTGAACCGCTGACCCTGTTTGTTCCCAAGATCCAAACAAACAATCTGAATATTGTTTTCCAGCTTTTCTCACAAACCGTGATTTGGGTTTTTCTAAAATTTTGACAACAACATCATACAATATTTTTCTTGAAACCCAAAAAATTTCAAAAGAATGGGAATCTTATTTTTGAGATCTTACCAAATTACCAACTAGATCTGATTTTTTTTCAGAAAAAATGATCCAACTTGTATAGAATTTTTGTCATATGTAGAGGCCGAATCTAAAGATGATGTAAACTGCAAAGTTGTGCATCTCCTTCTTATATTTCCAAAAAAAAAATAGCACATCAATCCAACACTATATTAAAACGTTACGTCCCTTTTTCTAAGAGCTATCTGCTGGAATTTTGTTGACGGGACTGCTTCAACCTTTGCTCCCGAATTCTTCACACCTCCACTTTCAGATCTGATTTTTTTTTAGATCTGATCTTTTTTTTTTCTTTTGATCTAAATTTTTTTTTCAAGATCTCTCTCCTTTTTCTTTTTTTTAAGATCTCTTTTTTTTTCACAAATCTTTTTTTTTTTTTAGATCTGCAATTTTTTCCAAGATCTTTCTCCTTTTTTTTTAAAGATCTCCAAATCTGAAATATTCCACCAATATGTTAGATCAATTGGCTATGCCAATGACTAATAAAAAAAATTTACCTTCCAAATAAGTGGATAGGTCAAATTTTAGTTGATGGATGCTTGGGAGGCAATGGAGGCTGCAGGATGCTTCAATGGCTCTCCTTTAATGCAGATCTTCTTCTCCAATGGATCCTCTCCAATAGTGCTCCTCTTCAACCTTGCTTGGATAGAACCTGCTCTGATACCAAATGATAATAATGGTATAGCTTAGATACCAAATGATAGAATAGAATAAGATTGTAATGACCAAATAGGGACGGAAGCCTCACAAATATTATTGATCATGAAAATCAGATTACATTACAATGCAATAGCTGTAATATTTATAGATATTAGACAACCTCATATGGATAGACATGACACCCTAGCAGACACCAACTACGAGATGATAAAACTCATCTCACATGCACATGTAATTACTACTAATACCAATATTGAATGTTATCCAACATAACAATATTGAATGCAAGTCACTAGACTAGAGTGCACATGTTGCACATTATTAAATAAAAGACAATGCAATAAAATGCAATAAATATGCCTATGCTAAATTATGCTAACAGAAAGAAATAAATAAGTAATGATTAAGATAGGATTTGTATTTGGATTAGAATGAAGAGCATAGTATGTGATGTAATGTTATAGATAATGTGAAAGAGCAATGTGACTTAGACAATATAAAAGAATAAAATAGCAATGCATTAGTATTTTATGATGACATAATGTAAAACCATGGTTGTAATAGTGTATGGTGATAAGGAAGGAGGGAAGAATAAAAATTTCCCCTCAGTGTGAGAATGAGGCTCATTTATAAATGCCCTCTTAGCAGTCAAGAATGAACCATAGAACAAGAGTGCATCATTAGGAAATGGGTATGGCATGTGTGAAAAGTGATGCTATAAAAGATATGACGTGAAACACAACGCATGAGTTGTGAAAGGATAGGTTCATTGATATAATATTCCCTCAATAGTCAAGAGTGAACCATAGCACGAGAGTATTTCATAGGGTAATGAAATGGAGAGTGAATGTCATCTACCAGAGGTTAAGAGGCCTGCAAGGAATAGATGGAGCATGTGAAGCAACAATGGTGAGAGATTAAGTGTCGAATTGGATGCTAGATGGAATGGGACCAAGGAATAGAAGGTGTGGTGGGAGGAAATGCATAAGCAAGAGGCTTAGGATGCCAATGAGGTAGTGTAGCAATTTGTGAAAAATGAGATTATGCAACTTGTAGACATCTAAAATATAGACATGATTGATTACGATTAATTTTTCCTATAAATATCCAAACATCATCTATATAATAATTAATCACAAGATTAATTATTATTATTTAATCCATTTTATCATATTTACCCCTTTTATTATTTTATCATCATTTATCATTTATTCCAAATCCTTTTAATTCACCTAATATCCCATTTTCATCTTTAATATTTGTTAATCCATTATTATATTATATAATCATCATAATCCTTCATTAACATTAATGGAGTTTCAATTTTAAGAACACCTTAGTCAAAGAAATGTGGAAAATGGCCATGCCTCATGGTTTGTGGGGAATATGGATTGAACGTAATAACAAGATTTTCAGGAACAAGGTGTCTTCTATGGAGAAGGTTTTTGAAAAAGTGAAACAAGCTCTGAAAGAAAATACTCTAATTTTAAATCCCAAATAGGACAGAGGGTATCCAGAGTGGGGAAAAAGGTATCCTTAGGAGCATGGATATAATTCTTAATAGTCTTGTGACCTGAAGAATTTGTACCAAAACATTAAATGGGCAAAACCACCAGAAGGGAGCTACAAGCTCATTTCGATGGCTCAGCGCATCTGAAGGCCAACATGGTGGTTAGAGGGGGTATTGTGTGTGACCACAGTAGCAAATGCATTTTCACTTATACAGGGCCCATTGGCAATCAGTCCAATAACGTTGTTGAGGTAAGGGCTATGCTATGGGGTGTTATGATGTGTAGATATTTGGGTCTAAAATCCATCATCATTGAAGGTGATTCCATGTGTGATTAATACCCTCAAGGATTGCTGTAAAAGTGGATGGAAGATCAATAAATTAATCATGGAGGCTCATGGTATCCTCGCATAATTTAATCAAGTGGACTTCCTTCATACTTTCCGCTCTGGAAACAAGCATGTGGATGCATCAACCAATAAAGGTACTAACATGGTGGATTTTGTGACATGGCCAAGGACACGTATCCCATGGGGTCATATCAATAATCTCATTAATTAAGACACAAATTAGGAGGTAGGGTTATGATGAATCTTGTAACTCTCATGATTAGGATTTTGAAAGGAATTTTATTTTTTTGGAATACATGCCATATTCATTTTACTTGGTCTTTTTCAATCTTTTTGAGATGATTTTAGAAGCCTGTGTGTTTGAAGAAGGTAATATTAAAGGATCCATTGGAGGAGATAGGGTTCACAATGAACCTACCAATTTTCTCAATCTTAAAAATGACAATACATTGTGGAAGTTTTTGCACAAAGTTAGTTTCACCTAGTACATCTGTCGGCTAAAAGGTAACAATGCTGCTCTCTCTGTTGACTTTGTCATTGCTTGGATTGATGGGGGTTTTTCTTTAGAGGGGTCCAAATTTAGATGACTAAGGAAGCTATCTCTGTGACTACATGACTAAAAATTGATGGCCTCAAAATTTACAAAGATAAAACCCGTAAAAACATGAAATTACTTTTTTTAATGCCACGGAAAACATCATTGCCTATGATGATGGTATTGTTCGTACCTTCATTCCTAATAGATGGGTCGATGTTTTTATGGTGGTTATGAAATATCTAACCTTAAAGGGGAAGTTCCGTAAGATATTTTCTCACCATCTATCTATCCTAAATTTCTTTCGCAAAGACCAAACTATGAGCTTAGATTTTTTCCTCTATAGGTCTTTGCTTTCTACTATTGAGAATTTTAAAAATAAGAAGGTGGACATCGCCCTTAATTAGGGTCTAAATTTTTTTCTTGTTCAAAGAAGCAAGGCTATCATTCCCATCCAACTAAGTCATGACCTTGACTCTGATCAGGAGACCTTGGCTTCTCATCTCAATCGCATATGGAAAGAGAAAGAAAAATACCCTTCTATGGGGATCGCAAACGACTTGTGCAAATTGAAGAAGGAGATTCAGAATTTGGGGGAAAATTCTAGCAAAATGGATCAAGATTTTTCTGATTAGGAGGCCAGACTGATGAGTCTTGAATCCATGACTGATAACATCCTCGTTATAAACAAGAACCTCATTCAGGGCCTAAAAGACTATCATCACATGATTTAAGCTCAAAACATGACTGTAAGAGGTATTCATGTGGATTATGTTATGCAGGAATAGAGGATCTCCTTATTATAGGATCAAGTTTCCATGGAGGAAATCAAACCTAACATGAAGCTTTCGCTAAGCACTTCTGACATCGAGGACACAAATACTGTTAAGAGTTCTCACATGGTTACAAAGGATACCCAGGTCAAAGACAGGGAGGAGGTGGAGACCCAGATCGGGAATAAGGAAGAAAAACATCCTAAGTGTGTCATCATTAAGGTGGTCATTAGGAAAGATGTTGGGCTGAGTACCAGGGCTAATAGCAAAGCCATGGAGAACTAATTGTTGGTTGTTAGCTGATCTTTTCTTTTTCTTTTTGTTGTTTTCTCTTCTGTGATCTTTTGGTAAAAATTATATTGTTTAATATGTAAACTCTTTTGGAGTTTGGATTTTCTTTATAGTGGCACGTTGTCAAGTTTTTTTTACTCTACCTCCACAACTCTTTGTTTGTTTGTTTTTTTAAACTAACATCATTTTGTATGGGTTTTTTTGGTCCCCGGTTTAAAACCAAACTCTTTTATCTTATCTAAAAAACATTTTATAGTAATTTAATATTCCTACACCCACCTACCCTACACATCCATACACCTATCCTTTCCATGTAATCTCACTCCTAATCACATTTATTAACCTAATCTAATTCTAATTCTAATCACATTTTCACATTTAAAACTAGAGGCTTCTATTTCTAGAAGCCTCTCTAAATTTCCCTCTTTCTCATTTAAAAATTAAAAATTCAATGGAGACTTCTCTCAAATTTTAGAAATCTCCATTATAGAATTCTCCATTCCTCACATGCATTCTCCACCCTTGATCCAAATCTAACATGGCTTCATCCTAGTCATTGAATCCTCCACTCCTTGGCTATAAATTTAGTTCTCATCCTCCATGAGAGCACAATTCACAAATCCATAAAAAATTTATGCTAATTTTATCAATCAATCATCTATTTTCATCTTCAATCACTCAATAAATCCATTCATCTACAAGCAATCCTTCATCCTTCATCAAGAAATCAAAGGTAATCAAGGGGAGGTTTTTCCCAAGTGACTCCACCAAAATATAAAGCAACCAAGTTCAATCCAACTTCCATCCAAGATAAAATCCAACACATTAAAGGAGGATTTGTGCAATCTTATAGGTAAGTGCATGTATAATCTCTCTCCCCCTTTCAATAAATTGCTCCATCTAAGGTATTTGTTGAGAAGATTAGATTAGGGAAGCAATCTACTTGTTTTCTCACATTTTCTCACTAATATTTTTAACATATACATTTTGGTGCCCACCGTGGGGCTTACCCCCCTAAATTTTGATTACTTTTAGTAGCATTTCATATTATAAACAAATTGTCCAAATTTGAGAATTTTTTTGTTGAGATTTACCCCTTGAAATTTTAAAAAATTGTGATAGTCTTCTATTTCAACGCTTTTGACCTGAAACAACACTTTTGTAACCCCCATGGCACTTTTGTAAATACTTCAGTGCTTTCGTGCAACATTTAAAACCCCAAAACTTCAATTTTTGACAAAGTGGTGCATTTCTAGACAAAGTGGTGCATTTGCAGACATAGTAGCACATTTACAGATAGAGTAGCTCATTTACAGACAGAGTAGCGTATTTACAAAGTAGCTCATTTGCAGACAAATTAGTGCATTTACAGATAAAGTAACGCATTTACAGATAAAGTAGCACATATGTTCTAAAGTAGCTAATATGTTCTAAGTGGCTAATATGTTCTAAAGTAGTTCTTTTGTCCTATAATAGTGCATTTTCCCTGAAATATCACTTTTCCTCTTATAACAGTTTCACATTAGTGCTAACTAATCTAGTCACACTTTTTGGTGTTCTAGTGGTGTTTTCTAGGTTCCTTACATTTTGTTTTTGCAGGAATATCATAGGAACAAGTGGAAACTCTGTCAAATTTAATATTTTATTAGTATTTGCCTAAGACTTGTGGTTGCATAATATTGATTAATCAAAACTACTAATAATTTGTCTTGCAGCTCGAACGGTCCAAGAACATTAGGGGTATAAAATAAACTACTAATCCCTTTTTTCTCACAGGTCCCCTTGTTAAAGGCCCCCATCATTAAAAATTTATCATTACTTTTTATTATTTTTGTGTATTTATTGTCCTTTTCTAATTTGTGTTGTTGCTTATTTTAACCCAAAGACGACACCATGTATGCTCTCCTCTCACATCCTAGGATGATCTTGAGGATCAAAAGCAACTAGTCTTCCCTCCCTTTTTAATTTTTAGGGGATAATGTGACATGGAAGTGACATCAACACACTTACTGTAGTCCTAGGGGTCTCATGACCATGGGATTCACCTCCACAAACGTAGACACACCCCATGTTCCAATGTGGTATATAAATTCAAGGATAACTATCGTTAATGGCTAATCACTTGCTTGTTTTAAGAGCAGCGTAAAAGTGAGGGGCTTCCACGACTCAATACCTAGGCCTCAGACAACATATTTTCAACACATACTTGGGCCCCACGTACCACAAGGTATATCGGGGACTCCCCTAGTGAGCTTGTGCATCCTATACTAGGCAACCATTTGGCCGCATATCAAGCTATAGTGCAAGGAGGCTACACTCCCCAAGATCACTCGTTAGACGACCCAACATTGACACATAGGTGGAGATCCAATTGTGGCATCACCATTGGTGTATGGTATTGAAAGCGGGCTATAGCTTCATTGCAATCCCACTTGACTAGTTAGGGTGTGTGTTGCATGTTTTTTTGCTTGCTTGTGAACACTCTTGACCATCCCATCACATTAAAATTTTAATCAATCAAACAAACATCATTAATCAAACAACATCCCAATCAAAATCCCATCACATCCTTAATGCACAATCCTAATCCTAAACTAATCCCCCATGCATATTATCCAACCATGGCCTTTGATCCTCAATCCCCATCCTCTCAAAACAAACATCCAAACCCCTACCTCTTCTCTAAATCCATCAACAAAACTATCTCATCATCCCCCCACCCATAAAATTCAACCATCTCACTTTGACCATGAAGTCCCCACACACTATCCAACACCTTAATAAACAAATCTCAAATCTCACATCCTACCCTTAATCAATCATCTCGTCATCTAAATCAACAATCCCACCTTGAGCCTAATATCCTAGACATCATCCAACATCTTAACCCACAAATTTATCAAATATTCAATCTTCAATCAACCAATCACCCTCTAAACTATCATCTCCCAACCAATCCCATCCACAATTTCCCCTTCCTAAGATATCTAATTCTCACCCCATTTACCTCCTACTTAAGGAACCCTAATCATCATAATCCACACCTTGACATAAGAAACTTAAACCACTATCCCCACAAGCTAATTACATCAAATTTACCACCTCACTAACTTTGACCTAAACCAAGAGGACCTCCTTTATGTCCTTACTAATCTAGCCACCAATCCCAATCCCACACAACCATCCCAAACCAAACCTCCAAATCACCTATCAATCATCATGAACTACACCTTCCTCCCATCAGAACTCATGTGGATTATCCACTACCACCCAAAATCTCAACCCCTAAATCTAATCAACGTAAAACCTATCATCAAGTCACATTCACATATCCATAATAATCCCAACAACTTCATCCAAAATTATTATCCCCCGCATCTCATCTTATTCCTCCATCCTCAACATCTTCATCCCAATTAAATCCTACAAACTTTCCCCTAAATAGTCCCACAGCTTCTAATCCACCATCAAATTTACCCTCTAATCCTATTTCACCCCCTCCATCACCTAAGCCCAATCCTATCAAAACTATCTTATCCATTGCGACTCCTGATTCACCCTCATCCCCTTCTACCCCCAATCCTAAACCACCTAATGTGGCTCTTATGTCACCCTCATCCACACCAAATCCTATCTTACTCCCTTCATCGTCTATACCTAACACTATCATATCCTCTAATCCTATTTCAAATCCACCATCCCTCAATTCAAAAACATCTAATGTGACTCCTAAATCACCAACTCCCCAACCTAACAAATCCAATCTTAATCCTCTCCCTTCTCCATCTCCTACTCAATATATTAAGGCTCTTATGTCACCTTCATCTACTAAATCGACCAAATCTAATGTGGTTCCTATACCACACCCATATCCCAAATCCCCTCAATTCCCTACATCACCAAAATCTAATGTGAACCCCATATCACACCCATCCCCTTCATCTAAATCTACACCATCTCCTTCATCTACATCTACTAATCCCAAACAATCTAATCCTAAACCAAAATCATTTACTCAAAACCACATCTTCAAACCAATTTTAAATAAACTAAATTTGCTTCAGACTCCAAGCCCAACGCACCCACTTCGGCCCCCAAGCCTAATCCATCCCCTGTATTATTTAAGCCACAACAATTTAATCTAACCCCTAAATCCAAATTAACTAGAACATATCATAAACCACCCAATCTCACACAATTTCTTCCTACTGCATCCAAACTATTTAACCCACACAAAATTCACTCCTTTAGGAGAATCTTTGACCACCATCTTCCATCGTCCAAAAAACTTCAATATGATCATCCATCCCCAAATCAAATCACATTATCCAACCATCCTCAAACCATCTTGGTATCAAGAACAATATTATTGTGACTTCCATCGCAACCATGGACATTTGACCAATCATTGCATGCAATTTAGGTCTTATGTCCAAAATCTTATTAACCAAGGAATTATTATCCTTGCAACTCTCTATCCAACACCTTTCCATCTCAATCCCATCCATAACAATTGTTCATCCCTCCAAACCCCACTTGACTTCCAAACATCGTCAGCCCTTCAAATCTCATCATACATCCAAACATCCCTCACCAACCAAAAACCAAAAAAAATCTCATCTCCCATCTTTTGTTAAGTCTGGCCTCTTAGCAGATGACCAAATTACAACCCTCCAGTCTCATGATGACCACATGTCATCATCTTCCCCATCTACTTCATATCCTATAGCCAAAAATATGTTCATTAATATGAAACATCGAGGCAAAGGCTTAAGCATCCATGAACAAGTAATTCATGAATCCATCTCCCTTCCTCAACATATAGGTCATTTAGGCTTAGGGTATAAACCTAACGCTAACAACGTTCCTCCCACTTCTCTATCACAACCCATTTCTACCACTCTTCTTGTTAATCCTACCATCCTCACCACTCAACTCAATCACAAAACATTTATTCCCCCTATAAATACCAAACACCTCAAAATGGATTGAGCACATAGTTTGTCGTCTATGCACAGATGTTCTTTCCTTCCCACCCATCCTCCTTCCATCCAATATCCAAATCCATTTGCATCTAATCCATTCTTATCATCACATCCATTTACATCCTCTTCTATTCCATTCATTTGAACACTTGATCAGCTTGCACATGTTGTAAGTCAACAACACCTAATACAATCATGTGACCTTGGTCTATCATTACCTCTAATATCCAAGCACCATTTTCCTCCTAAAAATACACACACTTTAACACACTTAATAAACTTGTGGTGAAGACCCTTGGGTACCTCTTTTGACACTCTAGCCAATGTCATATCTATACTCATCTCCATCACCCCATCAAGCCAATAGTGATTCTTAACCCCTTGAGATTTTTTAAGAGAGTGGAATCTCTTTGTACAAAAAAATCCAAAAGTTAAAAATTAAAAGATAAAAAAATCATATCAAAATTAAATATATATCAAATAAAAACAACTTCAATACTCTCTCTAAGGGTATTTCCAACAACTTTATGGGGTTATGGACACCTTCCTGGAAGTAGAATAATGTTGTGACAAGAATCATATGTATCTCTGTCAAGGCTATAGATGCCTAGCTGGCAGTGGAGCAATGCACGGCTTAACCTTGCATTCACCTTCCATAAACCTACTTGACTTAATCACTCCCAATAGTCTTCACCTTAAGTGGTAATTAACCATCACAATCACACACAATTCGATCTCGAAGAGACATAGGGCTTGCATGTTGCCAGGGATTGTTTAGACCTTGGTCACACTTTTTTCCAACTCTTACTTACAACATGTGTCATTAGGCTAATCTTTTGTTCATCACTGATATTATTTTCCTTCCATACATCACATCCACATCCTTTTTCCCTTGTATTGAACATCCTTGGGCAGATGATGATCCTTTCCTTTTCATCCAATCCTCCTCATGTCCCTTTTTAAATGCCATCATCATGATTGGGGGCAGCCTTACTACCATCCACTAGGGGCATCATCAATTTTTTATACCCCTCCCTTCCCATCCCACCCTACACCTAGGGGAAAATCGAACCCATCCATCCATCCACACAAGCCACCCTACTTTACATTTGAGAGCACATAAAATTTATCCCTCCATCCACCCCCTATACTTGGGGGCATATCTCATCATCTTTCATATCCCCCATCTTATATTCTACCACATCCCTTATTCTATCTATATCCCATCCCACATCCTATCTAATCCTACCTATCACCCAATCACTATCCTATCTAACCTATCCAATTTCCCTCAATCCTTCCCTTTCATCCTACCCAAACATACTTCAGGAATTATAGGAGAAAGTTTCATACCACCTTACATCCCTTCCCATCCCCCCTATGATCTATCCTACCCTAAATCCTTTCATCTTATCTAATCTCAGCCATTCCCCCCATCCCAAATTCAAAAATCTATACATCCAACACCCAAAATACAAACATCAAAAAATCCAAAAATCAAATATCTAAAAATCTAAACATCCAAAATCTAAAATCTAAAAATCAAAACAATCTAAAAATACAAAAATACTATTTGTGTGTTTGCTTGTGTTTGCATTTACATGTTGGCTGATGATATGAGGCCCCATTTTGTTTCTTTTTATTTTTCACAGTCCAATGATATGAGGACCCTCTTTTTTTATATTAATTTTTCCAATGATATAAGGACAGTGGCATTTGGAAAAACAATTATCACGGTCTTTATACCATGGTGCATCTTGCTTTATGCCACATTAAGCACACTGCTAATGATGATAAAAGTGGGAACTTTATGGTAGCACACCCCCCTTTTATCATCATATATTAGCCTCATCATCATCCATACCTAATACTCATCATCATCTAACTAGCTAACTACCTCCTCATCTTCCCATCAAATCAATCCTTTATTAATCAATCAATATCGACATTCAAATTTCACCTCACATACAACATCCAAAATCCTCACCCCTTAGCTAGGGAATCTTCTAAATATCCTCCAATCTAAATCCCAAATCTTCAATCCTACCCCACCTTGACTGGAGCATCTCAACATCTAACATCTTCAAATCTTCAAATCCTACCCCCTTGACTAGGGCATCTCAAAATCTAACAGCCCTAAATCCAATAACCTAAATCATCACCCTTGTCATACATCATTGACTAGGGGCATCCTCTAATCCAATAAATCCTCCTCCTCTAATCCTCTAATCTCCTACTCTTCTAAATCTCCTCTCTCCTAATCCTCTAATCTCATATTCCTTTAATCCTTTCTCTTATTCCTCTAATCCTCTCCTAATCTCTTAATCCTCTCTTCCTCTCTCTTATTCCTCTAATCCTCTCTCATAATCTCTTATTCCTCTAATACTCTCTTCTAATCTTCAAATATTCTAATCCTAATCCTCTAATCCTTTAATCCTTATCCTATAAATCCTCAAACCTTCCAATCCTATAATCCTCATCCTCTAAATCCTCAAATCCTCCATCATCTACTCACTTAGGCCTCTCCTCTTTTCAAGCGGTTACCCAACTCATTCCTCCCTACCTAACCCCTCGAGGGGGTATCGTATCACCATCATAACATATTTTCTTTTTTTTATTTGAACTGTCATTACTACGCAATAACCATTAAAAGAGGGGAAAATGTAGACATCTAAAATGTCGACATGATTAATTAATATTAATTTGTCCCGCAAATATACCAACATCATCCATATAATAATTATCAAAACTATCTTATTCACTGTGACTCCTAAGTCACCCTCATCCCCTTCTACCCCCCAATCCTAAACCATATGATGTGGATCTTACACCAACCTCATCCTCTCCATCCACACCTAATCCTATCTTACCACCTTCATCGCCTATACCTAACACTATCCTATCCTCTAATCCTACTTCAAATCCACCATCCCCCAATTTGAAAACATCTAACGTGAGTCCTAAATCACCAACTCCCCAACCTAAAAAATCCAATCCCAATCCTCTCCCTTATCCATATCTTACCCAACCTACTAAGGCTCTTATGCCACCTTCATTTACTAAATCGACCAAATCTAATGTGATTCCTACACCACACCCATATCCCAAATCCCCTCCATCCCCTACATCACCAAAATCTAATGTGACGCCCATATCACACCCATCCCCTTCATCTAAATCTACACCATCTCCTTCATCTACATAGACTAATCCCAAAACAATTTAATCCTAAACCAAAACCATTTACCTCAAAATCACATCTTCAAACCAATCAAAAATCAAATAAATTTACTTCAGACTCCAAGTCTAACACACCCACTTTGGCCCCAAGGCTGTTAGGTTAATTTATGCATCATATTACCTTAAATTATTTAATAAGGTAATTAGTTGATATATTGTTATATAATTTTATAACAATATTTGTTTTATTATTGCTTAGGTGATATTGTTACAACAATTATTATTTGTTTGTATTTAATTATTGTTGCTTCCCGGATGTATTTTGGAAGTCGTTGTGATTATGGTTGTACATGTGCAACCCATTTATTTGTCTGCACATGGTTGTTCAATTCCTATAAGAATTAAAGCACTTTATTGTAATTTTGGTTGATTCAGATTAATACAATTTACAGGCTTCTGTCCCTATTTACATTTGGTACCAGAGTGAATTGAAGCTCCTGACAAGGTTGGAGAAGGTTGCAGAGAAAGAACAATCATGGAGAATAAATCTGCTTCTTTGAAGAGCCAGTGTTGCCTCCAGCAGCTTCCCACATCTCCCCGTAGTTACATAACCTCCTATGTGAAATCTAGGTAAATGTAAAGCAAAAAAAAAACTGCCTTGGTGCCCTCTGCACTAGGAAAATTTATTCCCTATAATTTACAAAATAAAAAAAATTCCCCATCAAGGGTTTTGTCTTTAAATTGTTTAGTTACAGATAATTTATTTGTACTATCAAATTTGGAGGGGTTGTTATTTGCATAGCTCCCACAGGAATTTTTCAAAGCTTCCCACCAAGCTCATGATCAGGATCCTAGCTGGGTCGAGTCATTACAAAGGTGAGTTATATTGGAAGAGAAAAATGTTTTGCACCAAGATACTTCACCACCGAGTTGTTTATGCATCTTGCAAGCATCAAGAAATGGAACTCAACGGTGAACTCACTTCTGTTTGTCAATTTTACCGATCAAACTTCTTTTGGTACGGACCAAGTGTTATTACATTCAAACCCACAAACCTGTAGCAACAGTGATCGGGCTCCATTCAGCTCACACCCCTACTCCACGTGCTCCCTCCAACGTTGTCCCTACACAGAAAGACAGTAGATCATTCCAAAGGAGAATCAATTAAAAATGGTGGAAATGTTATTTATTAAAGCATCCATGGCCATCCTCGTCCCTCCATCCTTGCCACGACCTGCATACACCTGCACAACCTGTAAACAAAGATAAAGGCATTAGAAAAAAGTGTCCAATGTTGTGCAAAAACTCCACACATGTCACATGTACAAACCAATTGTAGAGGCATCATTATCAAAACAACGTGGAGACAATACATTGTGGCCTGCACAAAGAAATAAAAAAAAGAGCAGTGTATTAATAAAAATTGTGGTTTTTTTTCAATGAAAAGGAGTTATAGATCTGGTTTCTAAGCAAGCAAAGACCTAATCTTTCTTCTACACAGCCACTCCTCCATGCATGTAGACCACGTGGAGCTCCACTTTAGCCAGGTTGTATTTTACAAAGGTGAGTCGATTTTACCTCTATTTAAATATAAATTTGTTCATTTCATAGGCTAAGCACACAAGGTGCCTTTGTGGATAGAGGATAAGACTTGGGTGTTGGAGGTGCTAGGTTCAAACCCCACCCCCAACAAACCATTTTGAAATTTGGAGGCAAATTTGGAAAATTGTCAAAGTTGGAGGTGGATTTGGTGGAAAAACCATCACTAAACTTTTTATTCATAACTAAACAGCCAACCAAATTTTAGGGAGAAAAACCCTAATTTAGGGTTAAAAAAATTCTCCTAATAGGCCTATTTTTTCATTCTGGACATTTTTTGCAAAAGGAAGCCTATCCAAAAATTGCATTTTCAGCTATATTTTTGCAATTTTTTGGCGTAGTGGGTCATTTTGGGCTCCGGAGGCCACCAGGGCCCACAAAAAAAAACAAAATTTCCTACCATTCAATTTTTTCTAAATTTTTGAATGTAATTACATGCTTCATCATATTTTACTAATTTGCAAGTTGCCATAGTCAACCTCAAAAGTTGTAACTGCTCAAAAACTGGTAGAAAGTTGTAATTAAAAACACTTAAAAAATTGGTTCTGCAACACTCACGAGATCCTAGATCTCATTTGCAACGTTCGGTATATACAGTGCCTCTGGGAAGTGCTTACGGGTAAAGTTTTCCTAACTACTACTGCACTTAATGCCTAATATAGCTATAACAATGTCATCTAGGCATCGACCCTTTAAATCAACGGGGAATAATAAGGTCACAGTGCAAACACTATGAGCCATCCCATCCATCTGTGAACAATTACACGACATAAATTTGGACTGAAAAATTATCCAAGTATATAGCGAAGTTACGCGTGCATATGAGGATATTTCTTTGAGCCAGTGTCAATAATCACACAGACCCCTTTCAGTATTGTCTTGGTACCACGTATTGAATTCTTTCATGTATGGTAACACATCTTTCACGTACCATCGGGTATATAGAAAGGATAAGCCTCTTCCACATACCACTGGGTATATCCAAAGGGCACGTATATATAAAGTTTCGGTATATCGGACTGACGGTATATAGATTGGGAGACCTTATACCTGGAGTGATAAGCGCTGAACCTTGTCAGTGTTTTCTGCAAAATGGGCACCAATGCCCCCAAATTTTTTCTTCCAGATGCACAACTACTCAGAGGAAACAACTATGCTACATGAAGACAAAAATCAAGACACGGCTTGAGTTTGAAGAGATTTGGCCTTTTGTAACTGGTACTATGACCAAATCAACTACTGATACAACACAACAGTGGTAGTTTGATAGAGCATATCAGAAAACCAAACTCATCATCTTGTTTGGAGTGTCTGATGATGTGCAACCCCACATTCATAATGCCACAATAGCCAAAGAAGCGTGGGATAAGTTGAGCATAGTGTATGAGGCCAAAAACAAGAATGTCATTTTGAATTTACAAAGTCAGTTACACACAATGAAGTTCAAACAATATGAGAAAATCGAAGCTTTCTTAAGAAGAGTTGTAGAATTTAGGGCTTCACTTCTAGCCCTAGAAGAAGCGGTTAAAGATGATGCTCTCATTCCCATTGTTCTTAGAGAACTCCCTTCTTCATACCATATTTTTGTAACAACACTAAACTTGTCAAATACAACAGTTAGTTTTGACAACTTGGTAAACCTAGTGCAACAAGAGGAAGCAATGCACAATAAGGATGATGAAGAGGAACATGCACTTTCTTCACATCAAAAATGGAAAGGAAAAGGTAAAGGAAAAGCTAATTCCTATCAAAAGTCCCAAAATCAAAATCAGTATCAAGGGGACAGACAACAGAAGAAGCAATGTCCAATCTATAAAAGAGGACATGACCTAAAATATTGTTGGTACAATACGTACAAGAAAGGTTCATCAAGCAACTCTGGACCTCCACAACAATCTCACAAGGGACATTCTAACTACAATCAAGGGAAAAAAAAGGGGAACTAGGAAAGAAGACCCAATCAGCAAGGAAATATTGCTAAATAAGAAGAGCATTCAGATAATGAAGACTTCTTGTACACTGCTTGATCAAGTGAACCATTGATGTCATCTAGTGATGTCTGGTATCTTGATTCGGGAGCCACTTAACACATGACCAGCCATAGAGACTTGTTTACCTCAATGAGGGACACACCTTCGAAAAATCAGGTTTCGTTGGGTGATGATTCTTCATATACAATTCAAGGGATTAGGAACATTTCTCTACCCCTTGGTTCACACAACTGCAGACTATCATATGTCTTATATGTCCTTGGGTTGTCAAAGAATCTACTTTTAGTTAGTCAACTCCTAGATCAAAACCTAAAAAATGAATTTGATACTCATTCCGGAAAGAAAACATGTTTGATTCGAGATAAATCATGAGGCTCGAAAATAGTTGTAAAAGCCTCCAATGTGGGACGCATGTTCCAACTAAATTTTATTTACAGAGATGATCAAGCACTTGTGGCTAAGAACTCTACCTCAGCACAGTTGTGGCATCGAAGACGTGGTCATGTTATTTTCAAGTATCTCGAGACATTATGCCTGCGTAGTATGGTACATGGGCTACCATCTCTTCAAAAGGATACAGACAAGTGTCCTCACTACCTAGCAGGCAAACAACACAGAGCTTCATTCTAGAAGAGTACATATTGAGCTCATGGTAAGCTTGATCTGATTCATACCAATATTTGTGGTCCAATGTAATCGGGTCATTCTGGATTTTAGTACTTCATGTTATGTGTTGATAACTATTCAAGAAAAATTTGGATTTTTTGTCTTCGCAAGAAAAGTGAAGCTTTTAAAACTTTCAAGAAGTTCAAAGTAGCTGTTGAGAATGAAACTGGTCATCATATCAGAACTCTCTACTTAGATCAAGGGGGGAATTCACTAGTGATGAGTTCAAAAACTACCTACAAACTCACGTGATTCGTTGACAAATGCCTCCTCCACACACACCGCAATAAAATGGTGTTGTTGAGAGAAGAAATCGTACTATCATGGAAATGGTGCAATGCATGATCAATGATTCTGGACTTGCAAAGACATTATGCACAGAAGCAGCAAAGATAGTAGTGTATTGTTGAATAAAGAGCCCACAGTTTCTCTTGATGGAGTAATGCTACAAGAAGCATGGCCAAAATGGAAACCATCTATTGCACACCTCATAGTATTCGTGTGCAAAGAAATCATACACATACCCAAGCAAAATAGAAATAAATTAGACATGAAGTCACAGAAACTTGTCTTCATTGGGTACACTAAAGAAACTCGTGGGTATAGATTGATGGAGCCAAAGACCAGAAAATTCTACACCAGTAGAGATGTTGAGTGTTTTTAGAAGAAGGAAGTAGAGTCTCCTCCTCCAGACTCACCTGATGTAGATTCTTCACCAGTTGTAAAAATTGAAGTTGATGTTCCCACAGATGATGAAATTGATGATGGGGATGATGGTGTTGATCTGATAGAACCACGATCCATGGGAAAAGTTCAACGTATGCCCAAGTGGTGTACTAGCACATTATGAGATGCAAGAATGGATGCTCCACTGGATACATCCACCCTTGGACCATAGACTTGTAGTAAAGCAAGAGAAGAAGTTAAATTTGCTTTGATGATTAGAGTTATTGAATCTGATGATCCCTCTACAGTCCAGGAAGCCCTACATTCAAAAGCTTGGAAATATGCCATGGATTTTGAATATCAATCAATGATGAAAAACAACACTTAGCAACTTGTCGATCTTCCACCAGGGAAGAAACACATTGGATGTAGATGGATATTCAAAACAAAGTACAAAGCAAATGGGAAAGTGGACAAGTATAAAGCAAGACTAGTAGCAAAGTGGTATACATAAAAAGAAGGCATTGACTACGAGGAGACATTTGCTCCCATATCTAAGATCAAGACGATCAGGATGATCTTTTCTCTAGCTGCACAGTTTAGCTAGAAAGTCCATCAGATGGACGTAATAAGTGCCTTCCTGAATGGATATTTACAAGAGGAAGTCTATATGACTCAACCTGAGGGATATGTTGTACCTGGTCAAGAAGCAAAGGTATGCATACTCAGGATGTAATGAAATTACTTGTATAATTCAGATTATGAGAAACAATAGAACACCAAATAACACAATATTTTAGAATAATGATCTCAATATGCAATTATAATAGCTTTGCCACTTCGAGGGGGCAACCTCCAAACCATATAGTAAGACTCAAATGCTCAAATGATAATGAAATACTACCTGCAATCCCCTATATATACAATTCATATGTTATGGCCATCACCAAGGCCGACCCATTAAGCATGAGAAAGTATAAATGATATAATAAAATGATATGGTAAGCCACAAGTCGGTTACTCATATCCTAATACAAGCAATAGGTTAAGGGCATAGCATGCCCTTCCCCTTTAAACCAATGTTTTCCTCAACGTTCAATAATCCTGGATGTTGCTGCAAAAAACCTTCATCCTCCCAGGTTACATCTTCTATGCTCAGATTCTTCCACTTGATCAGATATTCCTTAATGTCTCTGGTTCTCAACCTCTTAATACATGTTTGTAGAATCTTCTATGGCTCCAAAATGATTCTTCCTTCCTCATCAAGTTCTAGTAACTCTTTCTAGCCTTCAAATTTTTTACCAATAACCTTCTTCAGGCATGAAACATGGAAAATTGGGTGTATGTGTGAAGATGGAGGCAACTCTAGTTTATAAGCAACACTGCCAATTTTCTGTAGACCCTGATAAGGGCCATAATATTTAGGAGCAAGTTTTTTGTCCTTTTTATGTTGCTTTAGGGACATCTATTTGTAAGGCTGGAGACATACAAAAACCTAGTCACTAATTTCAAAATGTCTTTCACTACAGTGTTGATCTACTTGTTGTTTCATCCTGTTTTGTGCTAATGTTAAATTCTCCTTCAAACTAGCCAAAACTTGTTGTTGATGTTGAATGTGTTCCTCAACATCTCTGACCTTAGTTTGCACCCTCAAGGAGGAAGTGATAGAAGTTGTATGGTAACCATATAATGCTAAAAATGGGGTCATTTGAGAAGAGGTATGAAAAGATGTGTTATACCACTATTCTGCAAGTGGTAGCCATTTAATCCACCTTTCCTACTTATCTGATAAAAAACAACGTAGATAGCCCTCTAAGCATTTGTTGACCACTTCCACTTGCCCATCAGTTTGAGGATGATAAGATGAACTGTGAGCTAGCTCAGTACCCAAACATGAAAATGATTATGTCTTAAAATTACTTGTGAAAATAGGATCACGATCACTTACAATTATCTTTGGGGTTCCATGTAGCCTTTGAACTAACTCCAAAAAAATAGTTGTGACTGTACTGGCTGAAAATGGATGTGATAGGGCACAAAAATGGGCATATTTTGTGAGCCTATCGACGATCACAAAAATAACATTCTTACCCTCTAAACAAGGCAATCCGGTGATGAAATCTATGGAAACCTCCTCCCATCTCTGGCTAGGAATTGGTAAGGGTTACAATAGACTTGGTGTCTTAATTGTTTCCCCTTTTTTCTGTTGGCACACTAAACACTCTGATATAAACTTTTGTACATCCCCCTTGGGTCCTTCCCAAAAAATTCTCTTTTTATTCTATGATATGTCTTCAAAAACCCAGAGTGTCCTCCAATAGGTGAGGCATGTAGCTCTGCAAGAATCTTATGCTTCAACTTAGAATCTTTAGTCAAGTATAACATGTCCTTATACCATAGAGCATTACCTTTCCACTCAAATTTGTCTATATGTCATATATCCTTGCTTGATATTCTATATTAGAGATTTTGTATCCTTGTCTTGATCTCATTCCAATCTTTCTTCATCCACCCAATCGGCCATCAACATGGACATTCCACATGGTAAGGCATCTATGGATGTATCCCTTCTGGACAACGCATCAACTACTACATTTTCTTTACCCTTTTTGTATATGATTTCAAAATCATAACCCAACATTTTTGTTACCTACTTTTGTTGTTCCTCAAATGATAACCTTTGCTCCAAAAAGTATTTGAAACTATCATGATCATTTTTTACCTTGAAGTGTCTACCCATGAGATAGGGCCTCCATTGCTTGACTCGCATGAAGAATAGCCATCATTTCTTTCTCATAGACAGGTTTGAGCAGATCTTTTCCTTTGAATTGGTGAACTACTCCCAATCCTGATCCTGCTGCACAAGGCTTCCTTCAGTTGCTCAAAGGATTTAGTGGCTATGTCTATCTAATGGAAGGCATCCTTCTTTAGCAATGCAGTGAGTGGGGTTGCTATTCTACCATATCCCCACACAAATCTTCTATAGTACCCTATTAGTCTGAGGAACCCATGAATATTTTTGATATTTTTGGGCCTTGGCCATTCCACCATAGCTTTGATCTTCTAAGGATCAACTTTGACACCTTCATGGGATACAATGTGACCTAAGTACTCTACCTCTTGTACACCAAAAGAACATTTGGATGGCTTTGTATAGAGAGTATGTTTCTCCAAAAATTCCAACACTTTATTTACATGTTGTAAGTGTTCTTCCCATGTCTTACTATAAATCAATATGTAATCAAAGAAAACTAATACAAATTTCCTCTAAAATGGCCTAAAAACAGTGTTCATCAAGCTTTGAAAGGTTGAAGGCACATTTGTAAGACCAAAAGGCATTACCAAAAACTCATAATGGACCTCATGAGTTCTGAAAGCCATTATATGAACATCTTCCTCTTTTATTCTAATTTGATGGTACCCCGAATGAAGATCTAATTTTGTGAAATAAATGGCACCATGATATTCATCAAGTAAATCATCAATTACTGGAATAGGAAACTTATCTTTGATGGTGTACTTGTTGAGTTCTCAGTAATCTGGACACATCCTCCATGTTTCATCCTTCTTATGTACCATGACCACTAGTGAAGAATATGCACTCTAGCTAGGCCTGATGATACCTGCCTTCAACATTTCCTGAACCATTTTCTCGATCTCACCTTTCTGGGAATATGGGTATCTGTATGGTCTGATGTTAGGTGTTTAGCTCCCTGGAATCAACTGAATAGAATGATCATGATTCCTAACTGGTGGTATTCCCTTTGGAATTGCATCAAAAATAGATGAGTGAGCATCAACAATCTTCTTAATATTGGGTGGCATTGAAGACTCTATATTTTGTACTTCTATGGAAAATAACTTTGTTATAAATCCATCTACTCCTTTTCTGAGAATCTTTTACATTTGATGAGAGCTAATAATTTGTGGAGACTTAGCTACCATCCCATTCAATTGTATTGTCCTTCCATCTAAATGAAATCACATGAACAATTCTTGGAAATTCATCTCTATAGTACCTAAGGTTGTGAGCCATTGGACACCCAAAACAATATCTTTCCCTCCCATAGAAATAGCAAACATAGGTGAGTCTAACATGCAGTCTCCCATGGAAAGCTTGATACTATGGCACTTTCCTGTGCACTTGATTGTCCCACCATCCACAATCATAACTTGCATTTCTAGATCTGGGTAAACAAAACAATTGAGGTGGGCAGCTAACTTACTATTTATGAAGTTATGAGTACTCCTCGAGTCAATCAACACCGTCACCTTTTATTTTTTGAGATAGCCAATAACCTTGAGTGTTTGAGGAGTACTAATACCTGACAATGCATGGCAAGAAATTGTAGGTTGGTGATCCTCTACTTCATCTTCTACTAGTTCCTCAGCCTCTTCTATCTTTTCAGTTTCCTCATCATCCTCATTACCTCTGTCAATATAGAACAACTTCTCAGCACATTTGTGTCCTGGTCCATATTTGCTATCACATTTAAAACATAATCCTTTTGCTCTCTTTTCTTCCATTTGTTGCAAAGTCAGTCTAATTGGCCTAGCAAATGAAGGGGAAGAGATACTACGGTCTCTGGTGTTAATGAAAGGTGGCCTCCTACTACAAATAACTTTTTCCTCTGCTCAACGTGCCATGATAATAGAATCAGAAAGCTTGAGTGGGTTAAACATTCATACCTCATGCTTGATGTGGTCCTTAAGACCCCCAAGAAATAGGTCATTCAGATTCTCTTCTAGAATATTCTCCACCCTTAAGGATAAGTTTTTGAATTGATGCACATAATCTTTGATTGATCTTGTTTGTCGTAACTTTGATAATTGACTAAAGTAGTTCTCTGAAACACTGGAACTTTAGTGCAATTGCAACTCCTCAGTAAAAAATGTCCAAGTGACACTGAGACCATTCTTCTGCCTCTGAGCACATAACCATCGATACCAAATGAATTGGTCTGGTTCAAGATATAGGGATGCCAATGTCACCTTTTGTCTTGATGGTGTTTGATGTAACTCAAAGACGTTCTCCATTCGATTTATCCAATTCAGGGGATCCTTACCATCAAATTTGTGCATATCCACTTTCGGCATCATGTTCCATGGTTGTGAATAAGTTGGATTCTGATTGGGCTAGAAAAGTGATCCAAAATGGTTCTTTTGTCCATGATTTTGAATTGACAATCCTCCTTGGTTAATATGGGCTAGATTTGGGCCATATTGTTTACCCTTTACATGTTGCATGATATCATCCAACCGATGATTGATTTGTTCTATCTCCTTTAAAGGCTATCTTAGATTGTACATTTCACAGCTCATACTCAAGTTGGCTCACCTTATGATCAACTGAGGTAAACCCTAGTGTTGAGGAATCTATATTTACCCCTTCTGAATCCATTTCTTCAATCACTACCCCATCTTTATCTGGGGTTTTACTCAGAGTAACCAGATTCCTTTTTGCTCTTGTGGAAGGCCCCGCCATGGTGTCAAACCTTAGGGTTTAGGGTTTCGATACAAATTTGGCTAAATAGAAAAAAACATAGAGAAGATAATAATACTATTTTTTTGAGATATTTCTGAAAATGTAAAGAACTTGAAACAATTTCACAATTTGCACCCTAGTGAGTGCTTTTATGAAAAACCCTAAATTTGTAATAACTTTTGTAAAATAAATCAAAAAAGTCTAAAATTTTTAGAGAACCTTACTTGAAATGTTTCACAACTTTGGTAAAAATATCACCCACCAATTCTCTCTGGTTCGCAATATATGGTTGAAACAAAAATTTAGGGTTTTTACCCTAATTTCGGCCCAGATCGTAGCCCTGATACCACTTGTAATGAAATTACTTGTATAATTCAGATTATGAGAAACATTAGAACACCAAATAACACAATATTTCATAATAATGATCTCAATATGTAATTATAATAGCTTCGCCACTTCGAGGGGGCAACCTCCAAACCATATAGTAAGACTCAAATGCTCAAATGATAATGAAATACTACCTACAATCCCCTATATATACTATTCATATGTTATGGCTATCACCAAGGCCGACCCATTAAGCATGAGAAAGTATAAATGATATAATAAAATGATATGGTAAGCCACAAGTCGGCTACTCATATCCTAATACAAGCAATAGGTTAAGGGCATAGCACAGGAAATCTCTGTATGGTCTCAAACAGGCACCCCGGGTGTGGTACATCAAGATTGATGAGCATCTTGTACAACATGGAATTGTTATAAATCCATACAATCCCAATCTCTACCTCAAAAAGAAATGGGGGAAGATTGTGATTGTCATTTTCTATGTTGACGATATAGTCATCATTGGCAGTTCAGTGAGGATGATCGATGCAATGAAGAAAGATCTTAATCGATCATTCGACATGACCGATCTCGGGTTGATGCATTATTGTCTTGGATTGAAAGTATGGCAGAAAGAGAATCACATTTTTGTTTCTCATATGAAATATACCAAGACAACACTCGAGAAATTTAGGATGATGGATTGCACACTCAATTACTACACCTATGGAGAACAGATTACAGTTATCTCATTCAGATCCATATCCTGAGGTAAGTGCCACTTTCTATTGGCAACTGATCAGGAGTCTCATTTACCTGACCTACACTAGACCAGATATCAGTTGTAGTAAGCTATATATCTAGGTTCATGTAGGAACCCAAAGTTTGTCATTGGAAAGCAACAAGGCACATCTTGAGATATCTCAAAGGATCAATGGATCTTGGTCTAGAATTCAAGAAGAATGAAAACTTCTTCTTGTTAGGATATTTAGATTCAGATCATGCAGGAAATATTGATGATAGAAAATCCACTTCAGGATTTGTGTTCTTTATGGGATCTAGACCAATATCATGGGGAAGTAAGAAACAACAATTTGTTTCTCATTCTTCCACATAAGCCAAGTATCATTCTGTAGGAGAAGCTGTCTGTGAAGTGATTTGGCTACATTTTATACTCGAATGACTTGTTGAATACCACAAGACAAACTAATGAAGGTGTTCTCAAACTTGTTCGCAATCCATTTTTTCATGAAAGAACAAAGCACATCGAGGTACAAGTTCATTTCATACATGAGCATGTGTTGAAGCACAACATCCAGCTTCAAATTTGTCCAACAACTGAACAAAAAGTAGATATTTTCACGAAGTCACTCGCACGTGACAAGTTTGAGTTGTTTAGAGAGTTCCTCTCCTCATCCCTTGAGGTAATGCAAAATTAAAGGGGGGAATGTTAGGTTAATTTATGCATCATATTACCTTTAATTATTTAATTATTTAATAAGGTTATTAGTTGATATATTTTTATATAGTTTTATAACAATATTTGTTTTATTATTGCATAGGTTATATTATTACAACAATTATTATTTGTTTGTATTTAATTATTGTTGCTTCCCTGGTGTATTTTAGAAGTTGTTGTGATTATGGTTGTACTTGTGCAAGCCATTTATTTGTCTACACATGGCTGTTCAATTCCTATAAGAATTGTAGCACTTCATTGTAATTGTAGCACTTCAGATTTATATAATTTACAGGTTTTCGTCCTTGTTTACACAGGCCTAATCCATCCCATTTATCTTTTAAGCCATAACAATACAATCAATCCCTAAATCCAAATCAACCAGAACATCTCATAAACCACATGATCTGGAACTGTTACTTCCTCCTCATTCCAAACCATTACTTCCTGCTCCATCCAAACCATTTAACCCATGCCACTTCAGTTCTTTAGGAGAATCTTTGACCACCATCTTCCATCATCTAAAAAACTTCAACATGATCATTCATGCCCAACTAAAATCACACGATCCAACCCTTCCCAACCCATCTTAGTATCAAGAATACTACTATTGTGACTTCCATCGCACCCATGGACATTCGACCAATCATTGCATGCAATTTAGGTCTTATGTCCAAAATCCCATTAACAAGGAATTCTTATCCGTGTAGCTCTATATCCACCACCTTTTCATCCTAATCCAATCCATAACAATCGTCCATCATCCAAACCCCACTTAACATCCAAATATCATCAGCCCTCCAAATCTCATCATACATCCAAACATCCCTCACCAATGAAAAGCCAAAACAAATCTCATCTCCTATCTTTTGTTAAGCCTGACCTCTTAGCAAATGACCAAATTACAACCCCGTAGTCTCATGATGACCACATGGCATAATATTCCCCATCCACTTCATATCATATAGCCAAAAATATGTTTGCTAATATGAAACATTGAGGCAAAGGCTTAGGCATCCATGAACAAGTAATTTGCAAACCCATCTCCCTTCCTCAACATATAGGTCATTTAGGCATAGGTTATAAACCTAACGCTAATAGTGTTCCTCCCACTACTCCATCACAACCCATTTCTACCACTCTTCTTGTTGATCATATCATACTTACCTCTTAACCCAATCATAAAACATTTAATCCCCCTACACATATGAAACACCTCAAAATGGATTGAGTTCATAGTTCATCACCTATGCACAAATGTTCTTTCCTTCCCATCCATCCTCCTTCCATCCAACATCCAAATACATTTGCATAAAATCAATTCTTACTATCACATCCATTTATATCATATTATAATCCATTCATTCTAATAATTGATCAGCTTGCACATGTTGTAAGTCAAAAGTACCTACTACAATCGTGTGATCTTGGTCTATCGTTACCTCCAACATCCAAGCACCATTGTCCTCCTAGAAATCCACACACTTTAACACACTTAATCAACTTGTGGTGAAGATTCCTTGGATGCTTCTTTTAATGACTCTAGCCAATGTCATCATTACATTCATTTCCAATCCCCATTGGTCAAGCCATACGTGATTCTTAACCCCTTGAGATTTTTCAAGAGAGAGGAATCTCTTTGTGAAAAAAAAACCAAAATCTAAAATCCAAAATGGTAATATTTAACATTAATCATTTCTAAATTAAATAGTATATTAAATAAAAACCACCTTGTAATACTCTCTCTATGGGTGTTTCTATTAGTGCAAAATCACAGCACCCCCAAATGAATAGTCAGATCTGACTTTTCTAAGTGCAGAGTCATTTGGTGTGATCCGCATAACATTGAGTTTTCCTCAAAGTGTGGGACTTTGCAAATGGGAAAGCTCTCTAAATTGCAGGTTGGTTCATATTCCTCTATTTAGGTGCATACAATGGTGGACAAACTTGCAGAGGACCTATTCCTAAACCTAATCTAAGTTTTACCAAGGAGAGAAGGGATAAAAGGAATATAGATAAATCAAAACTAAGCTACAAGGTGATACACCAAAGGAATGATGAACATTAGTTTTGCTAATTAGACACAAACCAACAAGAATATATACAATAATCAAGCACATATAACTAGATTTATAATGAAAGACCATATGAGAGCAATAGGAATGTACAAGAAAGGGTCTAAAATAGATCACAAACATGTTTTATTGCTCTGCAGAATGATACAATGCATTACAAAATGGCCAGGAGGCAGGAAGTGTATTGCAATTTTAATGGAAGGTCTGAACTCCATGAATTCCTTTGCAAGGAGAAAAGGGGAGCTTGTAAAAACAAAAAGAATGTCCAACCCTTTTACAATGAGTTTAAACCCTACTTTTATAGATTCAACACAAAGGGAGAAAGAGAGAGAAGCGGGAAAAAAATAGTCTGAAGCTCAACCACCGCCATTAATGCCTTCCACAAAATCTGCCCCCAAATCTATCTTGACTACATCAATTGACTTATTCGGTGCCTTGAAGAAGGAAGAAACAGCGGATCAGATCGAATCCGATTTGGTTGTTGGGAAAAATAGATCTTATATTAAAGGCTTGAAGAGGTTTCTCCATTTTTCTCCCACCTAACCTCCCCAATCTTGAAGTTTCAGATCTTTATGGCGTAAACGAGGCTGAGATATTTCCAACGGTGTTAGATTTGCTATATTTCGAGCCCTAAGTCGAAATATATGCCCCTTCGAAATTTTTATCGAGTCCATTAAAAAAGGTAGGAAAACCAATTTGAAAAACGGGCCCCCTTTTTAATATGGGACACGTGGAGGGCTGGCACTTGTTTGAGGGTGGGCTCTTTGTATTTTTCTCTAAGAATGGCATCGGGCTGACACATGGCTTCCTTCGTCAGCCTGCTCAATTTCTATGTTTTTTGCTAAGTAGTCCTTTGCTTTGCGGGGTCATATTTCTTAACTGGGGACACGCGGTGGTCTGGCACTCATTTGGAAACCCTCTCTTTATTCAACCCTTGAATTGAACGTCATTTGGACACTTGACACTCTCCGTCAGCTTGCCACCATGCATTGACTATTCAACCTGACTTTGTCCCCCTTTTTGAGACTAGACGAGTGGAGGCTCCACGCTCGCTTGAAAGCCTGATCAAGATTTACCTTTGAAGGAGCATCGAGTTGACACTTGGAAGCCTCCATAGGTCTTTGGACTTTTCAATGGCCCTTCTTACCTTTCTGTACCTTGGGCTATGTGGTGAGCTAGCACTCGTTTGATTTCCCACCTTTGGATTTATCCTTAGAGGCACGCAGAGTTGACACTTGGTTGCCTCCACTTAGACTTTTATACTTAGCCCCTTTTAAATCCTTCCTTGTCTACCTTTTTACCTCTGTTGACCATTTACTACGTGGAGGGATGGTGTGAGTTTGAGCTTCCCTTTATGGATTCAATTTTAGAGAAGCATCGTGATGACACGTGGCTCTCTCCAATGTCTCCTCCATACTTAGTCAATTTTGGACCCCTTCCTAACTATTCCAAAGCTCAAAAACCTAGAACCTTCGATACTTCTTCTTCTTCTTGCTCCTGGCTTCTCTATGGCACTGCCCCTCCTTCTCTGACCCTGCTATACTATTATCGAACCCACCTGTAACTTTTCAAATCGATTTAAGACATGGAAATGACTCAATAGAGCCGTTTCTTCTTGCATAGTGTTGTTTAGTCTTTGGCAGCCCCTGCTACTCCATTGTTGAGTCCTTCTGTGACCTGTTTGTAAGATTTGAATGTGATTTCTCATGTTCTTTCTATTGTGGGGCCGTGGCTGAACCAATATTTTTCTCGGCGCGCAAAATATGGATAACAATTTGGCGGCTCACAACGGTATCTGCCTGCTAGATGAAAAGACCAATTTCCTTGTCATATCTGTTGGGCATGGAGTCAAGAACGATAGTCTAATACTGATCCTACCTCTGATTCATGAGCCCGACTATTTGCACTCTCAATTTTCATAAGAAACCTCGAAATGATGGTTTCTGAGAGTAGAAAATTACCTTGACCTGGGGTTTTATCTGTCTCTCTGAATGGATTGTGCAAGAGCAACAAAACAACACCACAACTATATAAAAAATTTGAAATCATACATGCTCCAAGTAGAACATGTAGAGTGTGCAAAGCACTTAGGAAAAAAGCAAAATAAACTACAACAAGGCAATGTACACAAGCACTTCAAGGAATTAGAAATTAAACTAATATGTACAAGGTGAGAACTTTCCTTCTAGTAGCAGTGTTTAAGATAGATTCCATTCTCTGGAATCTACAACTCTTCACCATCCAATGTAGACAATTGGAAAGCATTGCTACTTTTACATCTTGTGACCATGTAGGGGCCACTCCAAATGGCATCAAACTTGGAATGTCTTCCTAGTTTTTCCTGATCTACATCCCATTTTAAAACTAGGGCTCCTTCCTAGAAGGTCCTTGTTCTTTCCTTCTTGTCAAATCATCTATTGATTGAGGCTTGATCCTTCTCTATTGTTTGAAGTGCATGATCTATGGCTTCTTCTAATTCCATCATCTTTGCATACCTGGCCTCCATTGGTTCAAATTCAGACATCTCCAGTTGCTTCATGAGTTCCAATGCTAGCAACTCTAGTGATATATGCAACACTGCCTCTTTCCCATAGACAAGTTTGAATGGAGAGCTGCTTGTAGATCTCTTGGGTGTTGTCCTATCAGCCCATAAGGGTAATTTGAGATTTGTGTGTTACGTTCTCTGATTTTCATCAAGAGTTCTTCTGACAATCTTTATTAGGTTCTTGTTTGTGGACGTCGCTTGGTCATTACCCTGAGGGTAATAGTTTGATGAAGTGCTCAAGTAAATCTTATTCCTAACAACCCATTTTGTGATCTTGGAACCTATGAATGCTAATGCATTGTCTGATATAATGGTGGCTGGCACTCTAAATTTGGTCACTATCCCTTCATAGAAATCTAGTATGCTAGACTCATTAGTTTCTTTGAGTGCCACTGCCTCAGTACACTTGGTGAAATAGTCTGTTGCTGTCAGAATCCATTTGTGGCCTTGGATTGAATTTGGATTGATGACTCCAATAAAGTCCAATCCCCATTGCATGAATAGTTGGTTGACTGAAATTGGGTGCAATGGAAGTGCTGCTAGCATTTCTTTTCCTTTGAAGAATGCACAAGTCTTGCACCTTTTGATCCATGCATAGCAATCACTAAATACCCTGGGCCAATAATAACCCACCTTCATGATCTTGAGTGTTGTCACCCGTGGAGTAAAATGGCCTCCACCTGCTCTAACATGGAATTCTTGTAACACTCTCTCAATCTGATATGTCCCAATGCATCTTAACAAAATTCCATTGATGTCCCTTTTGAACAAGACATCGTCAATAAGAACATATGGGATGGAATGTAGTCTGAAATGTCTCCTTTTTGCTTTACTCATCCCATGAGGACACATGCCTATTTTAATTAAGTGCACCATGTTCTGAGTCCAACAAGGAGTGGGTACATCATCATTTTCTTCCTCTTGACTATTCTATCAGACCCATGCAGAACAACTTCAGAGTGAATGGTTGTCTCATCTTGTTTGACTTGAGGCTAGTTTGTTCACACAGATCCCTGAAAGACGGTCTACCATATGCATCGTGATCCTTGATCATATTTGGGGGGTCATACTGAATGACTAGCAGAATAATGGGAAAGAGTGCACAGGTTTCATGGAAGATCCTTGAAACAAAAGGGGAATATTTGTTAACTCCTGCAGGTCGGATTCACCAATTTTGTATGATGGAAAAGTGACATGCGAGCATGGGAATCTACAAGTACTTCTTCCTTGTACCCGACCTCCCGAGTTCGTGCTGAGACGACCGATGAATGTAGAATATAAATGGATACAGACAAACTAATCAGGTAATCTTATATCCTCAATTACGCAATAATGGAATCTGTGAATCTAAGGCAAAGAAGGCCCTCCTAACCTGAATTGGTGTAATGGTTCGTTCCAGATATAATAGCTTTTGGAGGCTCCAATCAATGTCGAGCTCTACCGAGATCCTGTTTATTGGTTGTTGGATACGTGGGAAATGACCTATGGGAGCTTCGTATATATCTCCAGACAAGGTCATGAAAATGGTGATAGGAGGTTTAGTGGATTTGTAGTGAACTATGGGTGGTTTTCTGGTCTAGTCCAGAAAATATTAGATTGATTGGCTTCTATATTTAATACGGAGAACTACGTTATGATATCTGGCGGGAGTGGTGAGGATCTAAATACCAGCGTTCATAACCGGTATCAATACTTAACTAACTTGCAAGCCCGTTGGGTTGTGGGACTTGGGGATCACAACCATGAGTTCGTGGTTGTTATGGACCTATTATGGTCATGTGAAGAATCAATCCCTTCTTCTGACTATCCAGTAATCATATGCCTTTTCAGCCTCTATGTTTAGAACTAGAAGTTGTATAATTTTCTCAGAATACCTTACAAGTGTTCTGGCAACTTGAATGCATAAGCTATGTATCTATGTCAATGAGAAGGTCTCCTGCGTCAGGTTGTGGAACTAAAGGATCGCAACCAAATACTTGTTCTCTTTCACATCCTTTTACAGTCATGCGAATATTTTATCAAGGCAAGTCTATAGTTAGGATGATTTGACCAAAATGTGTATGCCTTGTCGTCTTCGATATTTAACTCTCTCAGTTGTTCACTAATTGCTTGTAGGTTTGTTGTTGCTCGAAACACCTGTATCCTAAGGTTTTGATCTATATCATCTAATGTTGTGACGTAGATTTGGTTGAGGCACTATCGGTTCAAACATGTATTCCCTGGGCTCTCTGGGTCCCATAATTGTCATGCAAGTGATTCAACTTTTAACTGAAATTAAGCAAATTAACCACGAAAGCTATATTTATACTATGCAAGCATATTTATCTTATTTTTGTATTTTCGATGATGCGTATTTGAACGAAATTTAAAAGAGCAGATACTCTAATATATTCAGAAAGATGGACAATTAACCTAATAATAGAATTAAAATAAGCAAGGTAGCCTGGTGTGGCTATTGGCCTGTGCAGTTGTGATTGTATCCTAGATATTTAAATAACTAACTAGTTTGGATCGAAATACTCTCCGATCCTACCTTAGAAGTGAGGAATGAATCATAGTTTCTCATAAACTATCATTCCCCATAGCTTCCCTGGCAATATCGAAAGTGAACTTTTGACAGAAATAAAAAAATTTGACTACTCTATTTGATACGTATTGTAATTACAACTTTGATAGCTCAAACCTAGAGTTTTACAGAACATTGGTAAATCGAGTTGTGTCCTAAATTTGTCCCCTCAGTGTGATCTCCTCATTCTTTCGTGTTCTCTTGAATCCAGAAAAGTGTGTAGTGTGATAGCGTCAGCAGAAGAAGGTATACCGAAAAATGGTAGTTTTTGATATAAACCGAATACAATGCAAGTAAGAGAGCGATAACGCAAGTGAACAGAGCTTGACTATGCAATTCCTAGTGAGATTTATTGTGGGGATACAGCACAAAATATGTCGAGAATTCTGGGATCTATCCTCTTGTGACAAACAAAACTTGCAACTCTAAGATGGATTCCAATCTAAAAATGAAACTACCTTACTGCTAAATTGACTTTCATGGAGACAACAATGAAGCAAGACTGAAAGGAAGAAGATCAACTGACCTCTAAAGCATCAAAGGAGAGACTGATAACTGGATGCAAAATATAAAACTATTGAAAATATAATTGCAAGAACTTCAAACAAACTGAATAATCAGAACACAAAAGGAGAGGGGCCATTTGTTTGAAAGCTAACTGGGTATTTATAGCATTTGCATTTACCAGAGGGTAAATCCAAATTGAACTCTTCTAATATTAAACAAAGGGAAAAAACACTATTTACGTAGGGTAGCCAAAACATAAACACAAGCCTTAGTGGTTGAGGAATGCGAGTGAAACTTGAATTTTTACGTTTAACGAAATCATCGGAATGTTCTGGAAAATGCGCTCATGACCGCCACCCTGCGCAGGGAGGTGGTTATAGGACCTCCGCCCTGTGTAGGGAGGTGGTTACAGGACTGCTGCCTTGACCTAGGCGGCGGTCACAGGACCACCACCCGGGCAGGGCGGCGGTCACAGGACCGCCGCCCAGGCAGGGTGGCGATTATGTACCTTAAAGACAAAATGCAGAAAAAAAGGGGCAGAGACTAGAACAAAACATGCAAAAGCTAGATATGGCTTTCTAGGATGCAGAGGTACACTTGGCGAGCTCTTATGGATTCCAAACACCTTGTGTAGAGATATGAATCATCATTGGGATTTATGTAACCTCTTTTCGACAGTACAGTACCTACATTTTTGGGTACGTACAGTTTCCCACATTAAATCTTGTCTCTTTGTGTGTGTTCTCTTGGTAATCCTCTGCTTGTGAATGATTTTGTGGTTTCATCATACAAAATTTAAAGAAATTGAATTGTTTGTCAAATTTTGAATAAGAACTAATTCACCCCCCTCTCAATTCCTATAATTTCTAACAGTATCTACCATGTGTCAAGCGTTCATTCACCATAAGGATTCATAGCACAATTGGCACTTTTATATTCATCCTTTCAGATGCACTTTATCTGTTAACTTTCCAAAGTTTGACACGTAACACACTAATATTGGCATGGAGGTTATAACCTTGGGTGCATACACATGGGAAGAAGGTGGAGGAACAAGGATGTGGAATAAGTATTTCGATGTGTACAAATGGGGATTGGGAAGAAGGATGCATATTTGCATAGGTATGAAAATGGGCAAGAGAAGTGCAAAGATTCCGTTGACACAAGGAAGGCACACGATTTTACCTTCGTGAGCCAGGAATATGCGTGTTTTAGAAAACAATGCCATACCCCAAATCTAGGACATGCATTAAAGATACCTGTGTGCAAATGAAAGAGGTAATCTACTGTATTTTTGGTCAACACATTGAGGGGTGATCAAGATGCATGCAGTACTATTTTTTTCATCAACCCCTTGAAGGAAATGTCCATGTGCGCTTTGAAGCAAGTGTGGTCCGACATTACAAAATTGGAATGGCAAGTTCCCAAGTACGTGCAAAGGATTGCCCCAGTTAGCCAGAATAGAAATCTATCTTGAATTGGTCATCTTCGTGAAGGATTATGCAGGTGAGAGAAAACCTGAAAAGACTTGCATCTATGCAAGTGAAGAATGCGGGGTGCGCCAAAGCATGCTACACTTGAAGGATTTGTTCCATTGAAGGGAAAGGGTAGTGAAGTCAAAGAAGAGGCCAGGAGAGTGTGCGGGGGAGCGCGTGTGACAGAACCTTATTTATCCATGTATTCTTCACCAACTGGGACCAAGTTGGAATACCCAACTTGAGTGCGTGCATCCTGAAAACATAAAGCCAGCCTCTATCAGAATGGAATTAGCAAGTTTCTTCAAATTAGAGGCTCAGGGTGAGGGTTGATTGGGCTTTGCATCTAGTCTTGTAGGCTTAAATTTATGAAACCTAATTCTAATGGGTGGAGGGGTGGTTGAGCCAGCTGTTGGATTGAGATCCTCGGAGGTCCTCATAGATTCTAGGTGAAGATTGGCGGTAAGAGATACTCTTCATATGGTTGTATAAAGCTTTAGGAGGGTTTCTGTTAACAGTGGCAGCAAAATTTGCACCAATCTTTAGTGATCGTACCTTCTGCATCAGAAATTGGCTGGTGAACATGGGATTATCCTTAAACCCGTATGTGGGACTTTTCTCCTTAAGACAAACCTCTAGAGTCATGATGATTCCTTCTTTCCTAGACTCCAACGCACACTGAACCCTTGGGAAGCTTGTTGGTTCAAATTTAAACAACTTGAATCCTGTACAACTAAAACTAAAGCATACAGGATCCCTAGTGTAGAGAATAAAAGGGGAAATCTTACAAGAAATTGATGATATGTGGCAATGCTCTCTCAAACACCTACCAGACTTGTGTTCATTGTTTAGAACTAGAAATGGCACATAATAAGTCACATGGATATGTGATTGTGTTAATGAAACACAATACTTTGAAGAGTATGAACGACATAAAATGTTGCTCCAACTATGGAAAGCCTATCTGGAGGGTAATTCGTCCTTCCTAGAAAATGGAAACAATGTTAAAAGCTTCAAAATAACCAATTAGGTCCCATACCCTTGTATTGTAGCTAAATGATCCAGGTCATGTCTTTGCAAAGAATAGGTTAGGAATCTCATGCAAAACTTGAAAAATTGTATGATTAGGTCTGAACGTAAGAAAATGTGTCGCTCACATAGGTATTTATCATGTGAATTTCAGTAGCCCAAGGAAGCCCATTAAATTTTCCTAGAAACTTACATATTACAGCTGTAGTGTTTGAATGAGAGAGAGACTGGAGATGTGGAATGATGAAATTCAATACTTGGTGTCTTTTGGTGAAACTGATGACAATATGTTGCTCCACGGATCACCTTGTTTGCTTCTTGAATCTCCCCGAAGGATTGTTTCCATACTTCATTTTCATCTGCATACATTGCCATCGTGATGTTACAGAATGAGGACATGGGCAATTTTCATTCATGTACACATTTATACTCCATTTAATTGAGGTGGTTTAATTGCCTTGAAATGAGTTGACTACGTGCCCTTTGTTTTACCTATTTCATCTCAGAGATCAAATCATAGTTTTTCCCTCAAAACTTCCTACCAATCTTGTAATAAAATCATTTGCACACAAAGGCTTCTAAAGAGATGGAGAGAGGCTAATAAATCTAGCATGTAATAGGACTCGGGCACATTGTAAGATATCATCAAAAACATTTATGCCTCGTTCAATGCGGCCTTCTGAATATGATTTGTTTGCCTTACGCTAGAAATTTCTTCCTAAAAAGCATCCATTTTGGACCAATCTGCAAATAGCTTTCACATGGCTCTGCATGTCTTCACAAATTTAGAGATCTGTTGAGATAAATAATCTCTAACCAGTGGTGGGATAACTCTTCACTTATAGACCAATCTTGCAAGACTGTCTACATTTCCTCTCACGTTGTCTTGTAGCACTGACACTTCAAGCCGTAAGGGATTTTCTTCTAATTTTTCCTCAATTTTGTCCTCATCTATCTTGGAATAAATCCATTCATCACTGTGCTGATACTGTAGATTAAATCGGAAGATAGAGTATTTGTCTGACAACAACATAAAGCTAAGTTCTTGGACACAGAAACGATCATGTAGCTTATGTACCATCAGTGGTAAATCACCAACAATAACATGACACATTAAATGTTGGACAACTCAAGAAGCCTAGCTTATTGCTTGACCAACACCTTGTTGCACTACCTTAGTGAGAACTTTGACACTAACCTTGGTTTGATCCATTTGACCTAGACCAATTGGCTTAAATGCATCTAAAAACATGAATAGTCGTTTTCCTAGGAAGTTTCAATGACGTCCCACTTGGTACTCCTGTTCAACATGTAGTTTTCTTCATACTGAGCAATGTAGCCCTGTTGAAGGGCGATGAAAAATCCTTTTGATTCCCCTTACTTGGCACAACCTTCTCAAGAGCATTGATATCATGCACTATGTGCAAATTTTTGAGACACCCTGTCTTAGGGCTGATTTTGCTTATTCTAAAGCTGAATTAGCTCCTAACTCCATTCCCATCAGAAGTTGTGTAGGAATGGGCTAAGCGTTTTCAATTAGCCTTAGATGGTACTAGTCCCTTCTCAATGTACACAAATCTCATAGACCGAACAATATGTTATAAATGCCCTATGATGGGGGTTGATTTACTCTTTCTGGAGTACTTCTTTATGCCAGATCTTACCAACTTGGTTTCTGTTGGAGGTGCCTCTAACTCACAACTTTCACTCTCCCAACACCAATTCCTCCCTCTTGACTTGGTTCTTGGGATACACCAATGGTCTTTACCATCAAGGTGTGGTTAAGTGCACTGTTGAAACACATTGATTGATTGTGAGGTAGATTGCAGGGATAAGACAAGTCGTACTCCTGTGCCATGTTGTTTTATGTTAGAACCAAGGTTCTCAATGTTGAAGCTACATTTGGATCATATGGTTGGAATGGCTTGGCAGCTTAAGGTTGTCCTTGGTTTTGGTTTTTATTTGTAACCTAAGCTGGAGGTCTATTTTGTTGATATAGGGGTCTGGTTTGATACTAATTTTGAGGATGATACGACCTAGAACTTTGAGCTTGCTATCTCTTAATAGTCAATAGCTCATTTCCTAAGTTCTGTAGTTGTTTCATAACTTCCTGAAGCTCTTTTGAGGTGATAGATGATGAGGTGGAGGCTTCAGCTGAACTTTGACTTCTGGGAGTAGGTATAAGAGCTAATGTGGGTGTTTGGCTAGTACTTGGGTTTCCTAATTCAGGGTATAGAGGCATGGATGGCCTAGGAGCAAGCTTACCATCATGGATTAAATGATTTTCAGCTCTTATGGAAAGGTTATAAGCTGCAGGTAAAGTTGTGCCTCCCATTAACTGAATCATTAAAGCAATATCAGAATTTAAAGCTCTAATAAAGTATAAGAAGGCACCTTCTTGTGTGGGTTTTACTGTTGTTGGGATCATGTCCCATGTCCTTTGAAACCTGAGGTTGAAATCTGTCAACTGTTGATTAGGAGCTCTTTTGATTGTTATCATTTGTTCCAACAAGGACAGGTTATCTCCCTTTTCTCAAAACTAGTCATGAAGAGCTCTGCATAGATGGTCCCAAGTTTGACTAGAACCTATTGCTAGGCTCATGAACCATTGTGAAGCTTTACCTTTAAGTGAAGAGGCTAGCAACTTGACTGCAATGTCCATTTCAGTGATTTCATGGATTGTATAGACATTTGTAATGTCTTGAACGTGGTCACCAGGAGAAGTCTGGTTTTCTCCAGTGAAATATGGGATGCTCTTTAATGTTGTCACTCATACTGGATTTTGTGCATTAAGAGCAAGTGGGCTGCTGCCAATGAAATTGACATAAAGATTTGGTTGTGCCATCATGATTGGCCTAAGAACCCTTTTTGGTTAAAAGAATGGCCTACTAGGAGGAGATGTTGATAAGACTCTATTTGGTGGGGATGGAGACCTCTGGGCTCTTTTTCCTCTTCTCATTCTATTTGGAGACAAATGAAGATGCACAAACTGTCCCTCCCCACTGGTTCTTGACCTTGTTTGTATTCTTCTCAAGAACTTGCCTGGACTATTGAAACTAGTGGATTTGTCTCTTTTGGGGTCATCAGATTCACAATTTCAAAACTTCTTAAAAGTTAGAATCATAGAAAGTGCACATGAATCTTACTGTAATAAAGATGGAGACTTCTCTGTCCCACTCGGTGTGCCAAAACTGTTAGTACAAAATCACAGCACCCCCAAATGAGTAGTCAGATCTGCTTTTCTAAGTCAGAGTCATTTGGTGTGATCTACATAACATTGAGTTTTCCTCAAAGTGTGGGACTTTACAAATGGGAAAACTCTCCAGATTAAGGTTGGTTCATATTCCTTTGTTTAGGTGCATACGTGGAAACTTACAGAGGACCTTTTCCTAAACCTAATCTAAGTTTTACCAAGGAGACAGGGATAAAAGGAATACAAGAAATCAAAACTAAGCTACAAGGTGATGCACCAAAGGAATGATGAACCTTAGTTTTGTTGATAGACATAAACCAACAAAATATATACAATAACCAAGCACAAATAACCAGATTTATAATGAAAGACCATATGAGAGCAAAGGAGACAAGAAAGGATCTAAAATGGATCACAAACATGTTTTATTTCTCTATAGATTGATATAATGCATTATAAAAAGGTCAGGAGGTAGGAAGCGTATTGCAATTTTAATGGAAGGTCTAAACTCCACGAATTCCTTTGTCATGAGGAAAGGGGAGCCTGCAAAAACAAAAAGAATGTCCAACCCTTTACAATGAGTTTCAACCCTGCTTTTATAGATTCAACATTGTTATCCTATAAAATTGACGAGGGCAATTTTGCAGGTAACCATACCAAAATTCCGTTTCGGTCCCCTATTAGGATCTATTGATTTTCTGAATGGCCTAGAACTCCCTTTCGGAAAATCAAGTTTTGAAGAACTTGGTCATTTTCAACCTTTTTGGGTTGGGCGCAAGAACCATTGATGCAACATCTTTCAAAACTGCCTTTGGCGCACTTCCTGGAGTGTCAACACTCCAAATGTTGCACCACCCAAAAGTGTGCCTAGGCACAATCTCCTCCATGTCGACATCTCTCCTAGTGCACCAAAGGAAAAATTTGGTGGCACAATAAATGTGCATTTTTCTATATATAGGCGCACCTGACCTGTCATTTTCACAATTAAAAAAAACGTGAAAAGTTATTCCTCTGTGCCTGTCAGTTGCTCTTGTCAGCCCGCGCGTGCCATTTGTCATGATCGTGGACCCCACCTCATCCCTTCATCATTATTTATATCGGGTAAGTGGTTTCTACCATCCTTGTTGTTTTTTTTATGGATGTTGGGCTAGGTATTAGGATTGTTGAATCATAAAATGAATTTAGAAGGAAAGTATAACGCCATTTACAAACCCAAGTACCCACTTGCAAACTCTCCTTTTCCTTTCCTTCTAGATATACAAATTTGGGAGGCTCAGCCTCATAAATAACACATGCCCATTTGTCCTTCACTCCTTGCCTTGTTAGTTTTTCCCTCCTAGACATCAAAATCTGAGCCAAAAGAGAGTAAAAATCAAGAAAATATGGAAATCGGCCAACATAGTGAAACTATTTTCACTATGGTGCATTGCAAACCCTTGCTACACAAAACACAGTCGCACCCCTTTGGCATGCTCTTTCTCTATGTTGCATCAAAAACAGTTGCACCATTGGTGCATAATAGGACTGTGCAACATAATCCCTCCTCGCACCTTATAAACTATAAAATTCCTAAGGCGTAAGCACTGGCGCCAAAACAGCTACAACAACACTACATGTTGTGCAAACCCTTTCCGCACCACGCCAACCAAGCCCCTTGGCGCACTTGACCTATGTGTTGCACCTTCTACAAATGTGCTTGGCACACCTCACCCTCATGCAGCATCTGCCACATCTACACCAATGGCGCACCCTGAGACCTTGCTACACCAAACAAAACTACACCCAGTTAAAGCACTTCCTATAGCACAAGCGCATATTCCTTGACATCAACATTTTAATGTTGTGTGTAGCATTTCCACACCCTGCACCCCTTTTGGCACTGTTTTCCCCCATACAACACTCCCTAAAAGTGTGCCTTGCTTTTCAAAACCCCTACAGCCTCTAGTAAGGATGCGCCTTGTGCCTAGAGGCTCATAAGTTGGTAATTTTTCTTTCTGCAAAGATTTTATGGACAACTTGATGGCTAACATGGCCCTTCTACATTAGAACTCTCTGATTCTTCTTGCAGAGCAACAGTAATCCTCGAGTGCACTTATGTCTTCATCGAGTAAGAAGCCAACCAAGTCCAAAGGCAAAGCCAAGTTGACGGAGCAGGAAATGAAGAATAGATACCAAAAGGTCAGGATGCCTAACTCACTTACAGAGTGTGATCTTGATATCAGAGATTCAGAACTTGGGCATATAGACATGGAAAAATTTTAAGCCAGAACCAAGAAGGTCACAGGTAGCCTATGGATGGATAATTTGGTTGGCAGTGGTTTACACTTCACTGTAGGGCTTTCAGTGAGCGCAATTAATAATGAATTCATCATGTTGGTGGGCCGTTGTTATAACAAGGACATAAGATTTTTCAAAAATGAAGAGGTAAAGGTAATAATCAACCTCACAGCCTGACACTTTGAAACTATCTTGGGCATCCCCCTCCATAAGCATTTTGTGGCAGTAAGTCAAGAAGACTGCATGAAGACTTGGACTGATAATGAGGACAAGTGCATGCAGATGATGAATGAGGTATACCTCAAGAATAAAAAGGTGGCGAATAGGTGGCCCCAAGTCATTCATCGCAGTGATTTTTCAGAAGAGCTAAGTGACACGATCACATTCTTAAGCAGAGTACATGGGATCCCTGATGGCCATTACTTTCACAAGTGGATGCTCAGGTATTTGGAAACCATGAATAAAAATGTGCCCGATCAGCGTTTTGGCTGGGCCAAAATTATCAGTGATACAATCTCGGAACAACTTCAATGACTTTCAACAACTGGGAGGTTCTATATGAACTCCTATGTAGTATATGCAGCTGCCTCAGAGAGAGAATACCTAGGGTTAAATTAGTATGGGGTATGGCCCCAAGTCAGAATATACGAATACTATCCAGAATTGAGGCTTGAGAATAGCATAGCTCAGTTCAGCAAAATCAATGATGTCTTCTTCTATGGCATCATCTGCCACTTGAGGCCCAACATGACTCATGGTCAGACAAGAAAAAGTGTGATCACCGCCACAAGGAAGTGGGGAGCGTTATTTACGCAATTCCCCACCTTTACCTATCTCAGAGCTGTCAACTTCTTGGGAGAACCCACAAGATTGCTAAGATATGTGGGGCCTAAACTGATCATTTAGGATCTGTCAAGGTAGCTTATCACTTATCACGAGAAGTGTATGAAGAGGAAGAAGGGAGGAACTCCATTCCCCCTTACAATAGGCAGGTACATGTGCCCCTCATAAAGTAAAGCTTGGGAGATGTATACAAAGATTGAATTTCTTAATTTGAAGCATAATTTCCCAGCAGGGCCAACCTTTGATCCTCATGGTTGTCTTCCAGGAGCAAAGATCAATCATATCCATGTTCCTCAGATCGAGGATATCTACATCGACATAAATCATGAAGTTGAACTCAGGCAATAGGATCACTCCTGGCTGGCCCTGGCGGAGATCATTCAATATGGCGTAGCCATCATCCCAAATAATTTCCTAGAAACTGATCAGGAAATTGATCAGGTTTACCTAGACACGGAAGGGGATGATTGGCTGTTCGTGGATATTGACAGGAACAAAGTGCCCCAGATCATCCAAGAAAGGGTTCAACCTACTCTGCAACGCACTAAACATTGGTGTAAGAAAAATGGTATCATCTATCTTGGGGTAGATTTTATCACATCTCCCCTAGGGAATGCACCCACCAGGCCAAAACACTTGCCTAAAGGAAAAGGAATAGATAAAGTGGGAGAGGTAAGCACTGCTCAAGAAAAATCTCCTGAAAGCCCTCCTACTACCGTAGAAGAGCAAGTTATGGACTTAGTGTCCCTAGGGAAAGAAGAAGCGGTAAGTGCTCCAATTGACACATCCACTCAGGATGTTGTCACATCTACAAATGGTAAAGTACCTACTGTTCCCTCTCTCACTCCTCCTTCCCCTCCTCATGTCGCTCAAACAACCGCTCCTTTGGTTGTGTCTTCTCCTCCGTCTTCTTCCGTTCCCCTCCCTCTTCCTCCATCTTCTCTTCCCTTGCAGATATGTCCCCCAGCATTTCTTCCCTCATCTCACAGATCCCTTCTGCCCCCATGGCCTCCTCTCTTGTAGTGACTCCTATTCCCATGAGCATTGGTGTGTCGGCCCCTTTCTCCATGTCACCACCAAGTGTTTCGACACACTTCCCCGTGTCCACTGCAGTCGTTCTTCCTTCCACCCCTATTTCTTCTTCATCCTCTGGTCCCACTCCCATAAGTTCAAGTTTGATCTCAGACCACCTAAGCCAACACAAGAGGAAAGTCCCCATTGCACCCATGGACTTCTCTGTCATCCCGACTAAAGGACCCAAGAAACAAAAAGTGATAACTCACTTTTCAAAAAGTGTTTCAGGTGAAAGGGTTATGGAGATAGCCTACCCAGATCCCATAAAGAAGAAATAAGATCTGTCTCCTATAGATTTTACAGTGACCCAAGTCACAATGGGAACATCATCAGAGAGCCTGCAAAGAGAGGCCTTGTCAGTCGTGGATGCCCTTTGCAATAAACTACAAGAAGAAAAGGAGAAGAAGAGAATGTTGAAGGAACAAAACAAACATCTTCTCCAATCTCTACAAAGAATGGAAAATGTACCTCCTATAGCTACCACCAAAACTCCTGAAGTCCTTAGTCAGGAGAAGATAAATGAATACACCAAGATTGGCAAACAAGGTGCAGCGGTGTCCTCCTGGAGAAAGCAGATCCTTAAAGACAGTGAGGAAGTAATCACGAAGTTCACAGGCCTCTACCAAGGTATAGATAAGGAAAACAATGAACTCCATGCAATAACAGGACCTATCTCCAAAGAGTTTGACCATGCCAGGTTGAAACACAAGACATTCCAGAAAATGATCAACTTCCCGACGATGACTTGTTAAAATTTGGCGTCATTGAACACCCGCGAGCACGCAACAAAGCGCTTGTCACTTTAGACTATCGGGTTGACCAAATGGAGTTTATCTTAGAAAAGATAGACAAAATCAAGGAGGAAGCCCTGGATGCGAAACATCAAATGGAGTAAATCGTCTTAACGACATCTCTAGGGTTGTTTAACGCATCATTCACCTTAAGAGAAGTAAATAATACTATTCATCTTTTCAAGGGAATTACATCACAAGGCGTGGCACCAAAGGTCAACTTTGACCAAGAATCTATTAACAACCTTCTGGCTTGTTGTAATTTCATCAGGTATTTAATAGAGGCAGGAAACAAATACTTCAAGGTCCCTGATAGGCTCAGAGATGAAGGAGAAACTTGCGAAGTCATCGGAGACCACACAAAGGGTCCCGATCATGGTCAACTTTAGAAGATGATCATCAAGTTTATGGAGTATCGAGCTCAATATCATATCGCCTCTCCAGAGCAGAAGCAAGACACTCCATTCGAGCAAAGGGATGATGATGAATAGGCTTCCTCCTTCTGGGATAAATCCCATTTTTGTAAAAGTATGTTGGAACACGTGATGACATCATGACATCATCCATGTTACATCATGGGATGTTGTCATCCACCAAATTGCCCCAAAGTCAACATTTGACTTTTAGATATTTTGTAAATAAGTTGTTGGCTCCTTTTTATCTTCTTTCTCCTTCTCCTTCTATAAATACTTGGATACTTGTAGTATTCAAAATGTGTGGACAATCTTGTATGAAAAATAGAAGTGAGGAGAGAAAGGCTTTGAGCTTTCTTGTAACAAAAGAAAACATTTATACAAATATTGAGACTTTGTGTTGAATTCATGTGTTATATGCATTAGATCTTTCTTACGTCAAATATGTGTTTCTATTCCGTTAGATTCATATCTACTTTTGTCATTTTGTTTATCAGTATTGTTGTATTTGTTTATGTGAGTAAGTTTGGCTTTGTTTACTACCAGCCCAAAACATAAACCCTCTGACCTTTCTACTTTGGAATTCATTTCTTTTCTCCCTTCAGATCCATCTTTCTTCCATTCCTTCCTTCATTCTTTTCTATTCTTCCACGGAACTAACTCTACTGGGATGAGATCCCAAACCCTCTGAAGGTAGAATACTGTTGGACTTGCACAGATTCCTGCTGGTAGAATAGCAATAAACCAATTTCACTTTGTTGTCTCAAAGAAGGGCTATGCCTTGCACACTGTTGGCCTATCTATCCATATATCTACCCACCCGACATATTTTTGGACCAACAAACATAGAGGGGAGAAAGAGAGAGAAACGGGAAAAAAATAGTCTGAAGCTCAACCACCACTATTAATGCCTTCCACAAAATCTACCCCCAAATCTATCTTGACTGCATCAATTTATTATTTGGCACCTCTAAGAAGGAAGAAACGACGGATCAAATCGAATCCTATCTGGTTGTTGGGAAAAATAGATCCTACATTAAAGGCTTGAATACGTTTCTCTATTTTTCTCCCACCTAACCTCCCCAATCTTGAAGTTTCAGATCTTCATGACGTAGACAAGGTCGAGATCTTTCGAACGGTGTCAGATTTGCTATATTTCAAGCCCTGAGTCAAAATATATGCCCCTTCAAAGTTTGTATCGGGTCCGTACAAAAATTTAAAATCTAAAAGATAATAAAAATCATTTCAAAATTAAATATATATCAAATAAAAACCACCTCAATACTCTCTCTATGGGTGTTTCTATTAGTGCAAAATCACAACACCCCCAAATGAGTAGTCAGATCTACTTTTCTAAGGCAGAGTCATTTGGTGTGATCTGCATAACATTGATTTTTCCTCAAAGTGTGGGACTTTGCAAATGGGAAAACTCTCTAGATTAAGGTTGGTTCCTATTCCTCTGTTTAGGTGCATACGTGGAAACTTACAGAGGACCTATTCCTAAACCTAATCTATGTTTTACCAAAGAGACAGGGATTAAAGGAATACAATAAATCAAAGCTAAGCTACAAGGTGATGCACCGAAGGAATGATGAACATTAGTTTTGCTGATATACACAAACCAACAAAATATATACAATAATCAAGCATAGATAACTAGATTTATAATGAAAGACCATATGAGAGCAAAGGAGACAAGAAAGGATCTAAAATTGATCACAAACGTTTTTTAATGCTCTGCAGAATGATACAATGCATTAAAAAATGACCAGGAGGCAAGAAGCATATTGCAATTTTAATGGAAGGTTTGAACTCCATGAATTCCTTTACAAGGAGGAAAGGGGAGCCTGCAAAAACAAAAAGAATGTCCAACCCTTTACAATGAGTTTAAACCCTTCTTTTATAGATTCAACACAGAGGGGAGAAAGAGAGAGAAGCAGAAAAAATAATCTGAAGCTCAACCACTACTATTAATGCCTTCCACAAAATCTACCCCCAAATCTATCTTAACTGCATCAATTTCTAATTCGATGCCTCGAAGAAGGAAGAAACGGCGGATCAGATCGAATCCGATCTGGTTGTTGGGAAAAATAGATCTTACATTAAAGGCTTGAAGAGGTTTCTCCATTTTTATCCCACCTAACCTCCCCAATATTGAAGTTTCAAATCTTTATGCCATAGAAGAGGCCGAGATATTTCCAACGGTGTCAGATTTCCTATATTTTGAGCCCTAAGTTGAAAGATATGCCCCTTCGAAGTTTGTATCGGGTCCATATAAAAAGGTGGGAAAACCAGTTTGAAAAAAGGGCCCCCCTTTTAATATGGGACACATGGAGGGCTGGTGCTTATTCAAGGGCGGCCTCTGTATTTTTCTCTTGGAATGGCGAGGGGCAAACATGTGGCTTCCTCCGTCGGCCTGCTCAATTTCTACATTTTTTGGCTAAGTCCTTTGTTTGGCAAGGTCATATTTCTTGACTGGGGACACGTGGTGGTTTGGCACTCATCATGAAACCCTCTCTTTATTCAACCCTTGAGTGAGTTCCATTTGGACACTTAGCACTCTCCGTTGGCCTACCACCATGCATTGACTATTCAACCCGACTTTGTCCCCCTTTTTAAGACTGGACGCGTGGAGGCTCCGCGCTTGCTTGAAATCCCGATTAAGATTTTCCTTTGAAGGAGCGTCGATTTGACACTTGGAAGCCTCCATAGGTCTTTGGACTTTTTAATGGCCCTTCTTACCTTTTCAGACCTTGGGCTATGTGGCGAGCTAGCATTCGCTTGATTTCCCATCTTTGGATTTATCCTTGGAGGCGTGCAGAGTTGACACTTGGCTACCTCCGCTTACACTTTTATACTTAGCCCCTTTTAAGGCCCGCCCTATTTTCCTTTTGACCTATGTTGACCATTTACTACGTGGAGGGTTGGTGCAATTTTGAAATTCCATTTATGGATTCAATTTTGGAGAAGCGTCATGCTGACATGTGGCTCTCTTTGTTGTCTCCTCCATACTTAGTTGATTTTAGACCCATTCTTAACTGTTCTAGAGCTTGAAAACTTAGAACCTTCGCCCCTTCTTCTTATTCTTGCTCCTAGCTTCTCTGTGGCACTGTCCCTCCTTCTTTGACCCTGCTATACTATTGTCGATCCCACCTGTAACTTGTCAAATCGATTTAAGGCATGGAAACAGCATGACATAGTCGTTTCTTCTTACATATGGTCATTTAGTCTTTCGCAGCCCCCTCCACTCCATTGTTGAGTCCTTTTGTGACCTGTTTGTAAGATTCGAACATGGTTTCTCAAGTCTTTTTTATGCGGGGTCGTGGCTGATCCAATATTTTTCCCAGGGGAAAAAATATGGATAACAGTTTCCAACAACTCTATCGGGGCTATAGACGCCTACTTGGAAATAGAGTAATGTTGTGACAAGAATCATATGTATCTCTGTCAGGGCTATGGATGTCTGGAAAGAAGAAAAGCAATGCATAGATTAACCTACTTGACTTAATCACTCTCAATAGTCTTCACCTCAAGTGGTAATTAACCATCACAAACACACACACTTCAATCTCGAAGAGACATAGGGCTTGCATGTTACCAGGTGTTGTTTAGACCTTGGTCACACTTTTGTCCAACTCTTTCTTATAACATGTTTTGTTAGGCTCATATTTTGTTCATTACTGATATTATTTTCCTTCCATCCATCACAACCACATTGTTTTTTCCCTTGGATCAAACATCTGTGGGCAAGCAATGATATTTTCCTTTTCATCCAATCCTCCTCATGTCCCTTTTTAACTATCATCATCATGACTAGGGGTAGCATTAATACCATCTGTTGGGGGCATCATCCATTTTTCATACCCCTCACTTCTCATCCCACCCTACACCTGGGGGAAAATCAAACCCATCCATCCATCCACACATGTCACCCTACTTTACACTCGGGGGCACATCACATCTATCCCTCCATCAATACCCCCTATACTTGGGGGCATATCTTATCATCTTCCATATCCCCCCATTTATCTTCTACCACATCCCCCATCCTATATATCTCCCATCGCACATCCAATCTAATCCTACCTATCACCCAATCCCTATCCTATCTAACCTATCCAATTTCCCTCAATCCTCTCCTTTCATCCTACCAAACATACTTTGGGACTTATAGGAGAAAGTTGCATCCCACCTTATACTCCTTCTCATCCCCCCTATGAGTTATCCTACATTGAATCCTTTCATCTTATCCAATATCGACCATTCCCTCCATCCCAAATTAAAAAATCTATACATCCAACACCCAAAATCTAAACATCCAAAAATTCAAACATCCAAAAATCTAAAAATCCAAAAATCCAAACATCCAAAAATCCAAACATCCAAAATCCAAAATCTAATAATCAAAACAATCTAAAAATACAAAAAATGTAAAAATGCAATGTGTGTGTGTTTGCTTGCATATTTGCATTTACATTTTGGCTGATGATATGAAGACCCATTTTTTTTCTTTTTATTTTACACAGTCCAATGATATGAGGACACTCTTTTCTTATATTAAATTTTCTAATGATACGAGGATAAGAGCATTTGGAAAAATATTCATCACGGTCTTTATACCTTTTATCACCAAATCACTACACCCTCTGAATGGTCAGAACTTGAACATGGCATTCAGTGTGATTGGGTAACATGGGATCACCTCTCAAGTTATGGGACTTGGGCTCAAGGTGAACCTTTGAAGAAGGTCAAATTCCTCTTAATAAACTAAGTGCTACACTACTCCTAGTGTAATAAAATCGTGATCTAGACCTATGCTAACATTTTCATGGGTTTTATGGAAAGAGATTTGCAAGAAATGAAACTATACTAAGGATGGTGATGCACCAAATAAAGGGTGTTTCCAGACTCAAGAAGGGTTAAATTGAAGAGGGTGTTGTGCACCACAAGTCAACTTCACCTATTGCAACTTAAAGAGGGTAATGGAATACCACAGACTAGGAAGCATGTGTTCCATTTGTTAAACTCAATCATACAAAACAATCTATCAGTCTTCCAGTGAAGAAGGATGAACTTGAGAAGGGTGAACAAGCACCATAACTCAACTGCATACAATACTCCACCACTTGATAAGCACAGAACATCAAGAAACTGCAATAGAAACTTGAACTTGCACATTGTACCTACAAGCATGAGAAAGGCACAAAGAATTATAGAAGGATGAAAGGACTAAGAGTAGTCACAAAACACACACTTTTATTACTTCAACAATGTGCACAATGCATCATTACATTTAGAAGAGGCAATGGTTGCCATTACAGTCTTGGAAAGGAGGCTTGAAATTTCCCCAATCCACAAAGCTAACATGTAGAAAAGAGAGGATTCTTGAAAAAACATACACTTGTCTAACCTATTGGAATGAGCTTCCAACTTACATTTATAGAAGAATACTGTGAGAAAAGAGAGGAGAAGTAATAAATTCCTTCCTAAATTGAAGGTACACGATGGTCAACATTTATTACAAAGTTAGTTGAACCAATTAACCCTCCATCATGTGCCATTAATGCCTAATTTGACTTAATCCTCTTATTTAATTAAAGGAATGTTTAAATAAAATATTTTAATAATAATAATAAACATTATTATTAAAATATTTAAATGTAAATATAAATTTAATAAATTATGGTGGGACCCTTGAAAAACCAATTTCCAATGAAAAGGAAGGGGGTGTCCATATGAATAAGCCAAAAATAGCCCAACTTGGTGGTTGGCTCGCCGAGCCAACTCACCGAGTTGGCCGATGAGCTCCTCCATCGAGTTTACTCTCCACCACCATGACCGAGCTCTGACTCCCCATGAATGTGTCAAGTTCCTAAGATATGAGCTCTTCTCATATGTCGACAAGCTCCTTTGTGGCGCAAGATTCTTGACTAGGCAAGCTCTACATGAAATTCTTCCAATGCCGAGCTATTACCACCATGGGCTAGACTGACTCGTGCTTGTCACCCAATCGACTAACTTGCTTCATGTAATTCAGTTTTCCTTAGCTAGTTTTTCAAGCTCCTCTTCTATCACATTGAGCTACATCTAACTTTGACCCCTGGATTAACTTGATGGCTCAACCGAGCTCTACCCACTTGTATTGAATGAGATCCTTTTTTATTACGTTGAGTTGGTCAACTTTCTGTTGGATTGGTTGGCAGATCATCCCAAGTCGAGCTAGAATTTCACGAAATCACCTTGCCATGTCAAGTTCCTTTACATCACCACATCAAAACATTTTAGGCTCCTTACCTCCATGTCCCCATTCTCCATGAGGACTTCGATTCGGTGAATCCCATCGATTTCATGTCCCTGCTTCAAAAATTTGCATTCATCGATTCCTTTGTGAGTTGTTCTTCGAGCTGGGCTTAACTTGACTCGGCATCCCACTCTTGAGCTCAACTAAGTTTAACATCAAGTCCTTAACACATCAACATTTCCTTCCCATCTCATAGCTTGTCCGTGTATGAGCTATTCCGATGAGCTCGATTGATTTCGACATTCTAACTCAGAAACAAGCTCCCTGGTTTTGCATGGTTCTTTATGACAACTCGCGACTCGACTCTATGAGCCTGAAATGCTTCCACCATTGAGCTCTAATTCAAACACCATGGACTCGCCATCTTGTAACCTCGATCCCCTTCACTACAAGCTTCTATAACCTGGCCCAACAATGATGCATTCACATAATCGCTAATTTCTCGGATGAGCTCACTTTGCATGTTAATTCCCTAGATATATAGTATTGAGCATCTTACTTCGACTCGACCTCCTTTAGTAACATTTTTCACTGAGATCATACACATCTAAGAGCCCGTTTAATTTCCTTGATTGATGTTGGATTCACTAGACCTCCATTTTCCCATCGATTCGGGGCCAATCTACCACTCGACTATCTTATGCAATCCTCATAGAGTTGAGCTCTCAAACTACACGGCTCAGTCTTGACTTAGCTCACAGAGTTGAGCTCTACCCACCATGAGCGAGCTCTATCTCCTTCAGATATATTGGTTGAGTTGATTCCCTTGTGACTCAATCATGAGCCTTCTCATTCACTGATTTGAACCTTAATCTCCTCTGAACCTTAACCTTAATCTCTATTGAGTTTGTCTTCCTCACCAACCGAGCTACTTCCTGCATATCGAGCTCCCTTCTTTTTACCTTCATGACAATTGGTTATTTTTAGCTTGACTCCATGGATTTTATCTATGAGTTCACTTCTGAGTGACTCATCCTCCTTGTGGCTCATCCCAATTCTCTTCTATCTGAGCCCCTTCATATATGCATTTGAGCTCTTCACAATCAGGACCCGTCAAACTGTCCACCGTGCTCCACGTTGAGTTCTCCCACAATACCTTCCTTCCTCCTATCTTGGTGAAAGGTTTGCCATCAGGACCATAATCGTTGTAGTCATTTTTACCCCTATCACAAAATAAAGGAACCCCATGCGCATTGGCCTATCACCCAGTGGATGTTAGGCGCTCACCCGAGGCACGCGCGGGTGTCGAGTCTCTCTTTTATGTGAGTTTACTGGGAAACATCATCATCTATGATGTTTTCTTAAGAGATTTAAAAGGATTTAAAACATACAAGAACCATAGAGCTCAGAACGGCCTCTAGATCCTTGCAGTCAATCCAGACAGAAAGTACTTACAGATTATATAACTTGTACCATAACAGAAAGAAATATAAAAACATCCATACTTAGCATAAACATAAATGAAGAGAACCTATGAAACAGATGTATGCATCAGGGCCATCAATATTCATATATATGTAAACCAGTAACCTCATTTCATCCATGGGGCCATTACAGAATGTCACAGAGAAGCAGACCAGTCATGCATTACAATTGGACTAATGTAGCTAGGCTCTCAAAAAGAAAAATTAAAATCCCCATACCCATTTTACATCCTTTCCCAAGAGAAATTATCCATTAATAGATTTCTTGCAATATTTCTACAAAGCTCCGCCCACTTCTAGTTCTCTCCCCTTTTACTCTACAGGCACTTGTATTTATAGCCTTTCTAGACTGCCAACTCGTCCTCCAGTGCCCTCAGATCCGATTCCGAGTGTCTGAATGTGGTCCTCCATGCAAGCATGCCCCTCCAGGCCTGAGCTTTCCACTTTTCACCATGATGTGCTCTAGAAGCTTCTACCGCATGCATGTTCCTTCTTGGGCCAACCTTTTGCCAGGTTGGCACCTTATCCACTTAGCATGCGCAATCGGGTCATGCTTTTCACGTGTTTTGCCCCAAATGCTCAATTTGGCTAAGTCCCAAACCCTTGGTTCCATCCACGTGCTGCGTGCACCATGGGCTTCCTTAAACCCTTCTTAAACCCTGTCATGTGCACTTTTTCCTTGTAGGCCTGTTTTACTTAGCCAACATTCTAGGGGCCCAACATCACCCCACACTACGCCTGTTCTCTGTCCATGGAAACACCTTTCTAGTGAAAGAAAGAATACAATAGGTTTACGCCTCGGAACAATAATAAGGGGATGAAAGAATGGGGAAAGAAGAAAGAATGGGAGTGTGAAGGAATCACTGCAATAAGCTAGGAAAATCCCTTTGCAAGTCAGCCTCTAACTTATTCTAGGCATCAACTTCGTCTTGCGCTCGCTGACAGAGGTCACTGACCAAGGCGCTCCCCAAAATTTAGTCCATCTCCTTGCATGCTCATGGTATCCATGATTTTCTCTAACTCCTTGCCTATATCCTCCAATGCATCCATTCTTCACGTAATACGTGGATATAGTTCCTTCAACCGGTTTTTGATTGAACCCCTTAAGGCTTCAATAGCTACAAATTTCTTCTCGACCTTGGCAAGGATTTTATCCCTTTCCAGCCTATTTCCCTTGTTCTTCTCCTGGAACTCCTTGACTTCTGCTTCATGAGTGGTGACCAAAGCGCTTGCTACTTTGTCTCTATCCACACAATTGTCGTACGCATCCTCAGCAGTCTAGGAAGTAGCCCTTATATCAGCAAGAACCTTGTTATATTCCATGACGATCACTATGATCTTCAACTTATCCTCTTTCTCTAGGTGCGCGGCCACTTCTTCTGCAAACTCTAAGGCTAGCGGTTGTCTTTCCACGGTGAGGACCCTTGTTAAATCCTCTAGGCATCCCAAGGCAAATCCATACTTCTACGTAGAGGGTGCTAGGTCTGGATGCTTCAATACTATAGCATTATTTATAGCCTCCACCTTCTTGTATACCATGCCCACCTTAGCCTTTTCATCCTTCAACTCACGCTGCCATTGGGTGCTAATCAACTTCTCCTGGCTTAGCTCCCTTGTCATTACAGCTAGCTCTTCCTCTTTCTTCTTCAGCTCCCCCTCCAGATCTCTGATTCTATCATTATGCCCGAAGAGTCTAGCCTTGATCTCAACAGAGACCTTGTTCAGCGCGTTGCATAGTTACTCATCTGAGAGCTACTGAGCATCCACCACTGGATTGTCTTCTTTTGGTCCTAGTAATGTTATAATTACCCCGTGGCTCACCTCAAACTTTGGCTCATCAAGATGGGACTCAATTTCCCATGAGAGCATCTTCCTCGTGTGTGGGTATGTAGCCTCCTTGTCAAAAGATGACATGGCCACAAGCTATTTTGTTGGAATTGTACTTTGGAACCGTGTGTGAAACACTTTCTTGGGGTCATTAATATAACCCAACTCCAGCCTCTCCCCCTCATTGTGCCTTCCTCCCGTGTGCGTACCCTAAGGTATACTTACAGTCAAAATGGGGCCTCTAGTGTTGTCGTGTTCCGCTCCTATGCTCTCCTCCTTATCCTTGCTCAACACTGGCTCAACGTTGTGTTCTAATTTTTCCTCCCCCGTGGTCTCAATTTTCTTTCTCTTCTTCTTTTGCCACCTTGGTTATCTGTTCCTACATAAAGATTTGAACATTCTACGCCTGCGTGCCATCTCCCTCACTTCTCATTTCCTGGGCGCCTTTTCCTTCCTGGCTATCCTTGTGCCACACGAAGAGGAATCCCTACTCCTCTTCTTCACCTTCTTCATCTGAATCATGCACATTGAAGACAAGTGGCCCTTGATCTTTTTTGAGGTCCTCTTCCCCACTAACTTCTTCTCCACTATCATCCTCCTTGCTATCATCTTTATTATTTTTCTCCTATGTACTTGTCCAAATTCTCAATCTCTTCCGAGACAGTCTCTTCTTCTACCCTCTGCTTCTTCCTAATCAAGGATTCTAGTGTAGGTGACTCTATTTCTTCTTCTCCTGAGGACTCCTCATCTGATGGCTTTTCTGGCTCTAGAGTCTTCTCTTTTACTATGGTCCTCTCCTTGCGCACGTACATACTGGTCCTAGTGCTTTTCCCGGGGGAACCTATTGTTTGTGTTTCCACCACACTTGATATTTTCTTCTCTGGCTCTTTTTCCTCCCATTTAGGTGCGGGTCTTTTCCTACCAGTTGGATCCTAAGGTATAGACACCTCATTCTCCAGATATGTGCCCTTCTCTAACTTGGGTCTTATGTGGATGTACACGCGTGCCATGGATCCTTCTGCAATGGGCAGATTCATGGGCCTTGTCATTTGAACTACATGTGACATGTACCGCTCTACGTACACGTGCTTGTCGGGGTAGACCAACCCTTTACACATCTCTCTATGATCCTAGTCTAGATTACCAAGGTCCAACCTAAACTTCTTTGACTCCTTGAACCTGTTTACTCCCGCTTGGAAGTATTGAGTTGTGAAGGCAAAGGGGAGCTTGCACCATGGGATCCATGTTTCATCTAACAGTTTGAATCTACCCAGGCAAAAATATTGGTACACAACAAATTTTGCTTCTCCCTTACTGGTTGTTGGTAGTTGTTTGGGAATTCTCCATTCTGCCCCGAATGCGTTCCTTAGGTGCATATACCATTTTTCCAAGTGTGCCTTGTGCATAGTTGTCATGGAGTCACATGCGTATTTCTCAAACCTCTTTACGGGTGAGGGGTCTTCAGTAGGGTACTCCCATACGAACTTGTCTAATCATCTCGTACCCCAATCTCTGAAAATGCAATGGTTAGCAAGATATTGCCAAAGAGGATCTTATCGCATTTCTTCACGCAGCTGACAATCTCATTTGCGATGAATGCAGACAAGTTGTAGATGGTACCCTCTAAAATTTTCCTGCAAACATTCAACCATGGCTTATTAACCTGGGTCCATCTCTCCTAGCCATTTAACTTTGACACCAGGTGCACGGCCATCTTCATTACCGGATCATTAATATCTATGATATCATAATACCTTGACCCCTTCTTATATGCATAAGCGGCTATAGTTTCTTTAATCACTTATTTTTCAGTCAAGTCATCCTCCAACCCATCTCCTTCACAGATGAGGCCTATGAAATGTGAAATGAGCTAAGGAGTTATGCACATCTTTCACCCTGTAAAGTGGAAGTAGTCCTCATGCATGCGCGACATCAGCCATTGATACAGTCGCTCATGCTTCCTGAAGGAGGGTAACTCAAAGAGTTGCAATAACCCTGACTTTTCCAACATGACCTTCACCTCATCATTATAGATGGGCAAACCCTCTAGTGTCCTTTTTTCTGTTGGGTGCACTATCTCCAGTGAAAACTCCTTCTTGATTGTGCTTGTTCGATGATTGTAGTCATTCACAGACATGTTCCTAAGATGGGACTCTCACTCCTTCCCTAACAAAACTCCATCTGGGTACTGCATTTTTGCATACCACTCTTTGTTTGTGCGTGCGTCAGTTTCTTGTTGCTTGCCCTTACCCTTGCCCTTACCCTTCTTGGGTGTGCTAACTGGTTTCTTTGGTGCCATTATCTAGGTGTTTTTACCACTTCAATCACTCTGTGTTACTTTGTTCTTCCGCTCCATTCAATCCTAGATCCTAAACTTGTGACGAAAACTTTCTAAACCCATGTCCTTGTTCAAACCCTAACTGGGATACTCCTTTCACAAGATGATACCTTCTCCAACTTTTCCTACGCCCGTGAAATCCATTCCTCTTGGTTTGCAAATTCGAACCAGTTACTGACACTTCAATTCTCCAAATGTTTCTTCACACGGATCAGTTTTTTGGAAGCCCTAGTTTGCAAAGGTGAAAAAAGCTCTTCTTTCTCCTTATACGTAAAGTGAATAATGAAGTGCCTCGACCCTCTATTCATAGTTTTTCCCTTTTTTTAAAGCATTAAATGCTACTTCACGTACCACTGTACCTTTCATACTTAATGCAGATTTTTCCAACAAAGTCTAACTTTAGCGCTTTAACCTGCACACCTAACCCTACGCAAACAATCTTCCAACCTTCTGGCGTGCAACCAATCCAACATGATATGAGACTCTTGTGTGCGCGTCACCGGTGCTAAAGGCACTACTTCTTTCCTGATTGTTGCTCTCACCTACCTCGTGTTTCTTATGCACTTTTTCTTCATTGTATATGGGATCTGAATGTAGCCTCATCTTGAAACCAACCATCCTTTTCCATCTTTTCTTTCCATACACCTCTTACAACAGGGCCATTCAACTGGGATTTTCAACAAAAACTTCTTGGTACATTACCCATGCTCTCCTTCACATTATTCCACCCCACACTAAAATGATTCACAGTCCTCTGCACACTCAAAATTTCTCAAAAGTAATAATAAGGTTACCGGTGCCCAAGGCGCAAAACAAACCAACAACACAAAAGGGGGAACACAAGAAAAGAAACTGGATAAAGGAAAATCTAAACTAATAGGAAAAATTGCCTTATTTACAAACACCAAGAAGACTTATTTATAGTAGGGCTTCAACCTACTCCTATTGAAGTGTCCAGGCAATTTCGTTCCATCCAACGCTTGTAACTGGCACGCGCCCGAATCAATGATGTACGAGATTTTATAGGAACCTAACCAATGGACCTTAAACTTCCCAGGATGGCATAGAAACTTAGAATCATATAGTAAGACCATCTGCCCAACCTCAAACTTCTTATTTCTGATGTGGCAATCATGCCAAGATTTTTGTTTTGCTTTCTCTATTATTTGGCTCCACCTGGTGAGTGATCATCTCTCATCTAGCTTCATTAACTCATCAATTCTCTCTTCCAGCACTTGCTCATCAGCTAACCCTCCTGCATGCACTATTCACAGTGAAGGTAACATGAACTCAACCGACAGAATAGCTTCTGTGCTAAACACCAATTGAAACGATGTGGCTTTGTTCAACCTTTTATAAGTTGTCCTGTAAGCCCATAATACTGTTGATACTTTGTCATCCCAATCTTGTCTTTCGACATCACAAATTTTGGTCAAGGTATGACTCAGTATTTTGTTAAATGCTTTCGCGGTTCCATTTGCTTATGGGTGATAGGGTGTAGAATTGTGACGAGCCACCATGAACTCTGCCAATAGGATTCTCACGGTCTCATTCAAGAAATGCGTACCCCTATCGCTAGTTAAACTCGAAGGACATCCATACCTCATGATAATGTTCTCCCACAAGAATCTTACCATTGTGGATGTTGTGCAATATTTAGCTGGGATTACCTCTGCCCACCTTGTCAAGTAGTCCATGCAAGTGATGACATAGCATGACCCAATCCTACATGCTACTGGTACAATAGGGCCTACAAATTCTATTTCCCACTTCTCAAAAGGTTTCGCGCTAGGTATAGGGTGCAAAGGCATTTCATCTCTCTTTCCTGGCTTGCCTATGCACTGACAATGGTCACATGCTTTACAATAGTCTTTACATTCCTTGTACAGAGTCTCCCACCATAATCATGTCATTAATATCTTACACACGGTGGCGTCACCTGTATAATGCCCACCCACACTTCCTCCATGTGCTTCCTCCATGATGGCTACACGTTCATGCTCTAGTGCACACCTGCGTAAAACTTCATCACATCCCAACTTGTATAAGTCCCCACTGATCAACATGTAGGGCACGATGCGTATAGCTAGTTGCTTTCTTTCTAATGCCTTCATTCCTTCCAGCGCCACACCTTCTTTTTAAAATACTTCAATCTCCTCCAAATCCGAGGGCGCGCACCGCAACCTAAACAATTGTGCGTCTGGCATTGTTTCTTCAATACTCTACGCAGCCTCTCCTGAATCAATCCTTGACAAATGATCAAGTAGACAATTACTCTTTACAAGCTTCACAACTACCGCAAACTCAAACTCTTGAAATAACAACACCCACCGACATATGTGCCCTTGTAGAACGAGATTGTTTACCAAATACTTTAATGTCATGTGGTCGGTGTAAAATACAAAGGGTGTTACCAGCAAATATTGTTTGAACTTGAAAAGCACGTAGATCATTGACAATGCTTCACACTTAGTCATGGTGTAATTCTTCTCTGTTGGTGTCAACTTCCTACTTGCAAAACATAGGGGGTGATCAATAATTCCTTCTCCTGGTTGTGTAAGCATTGTTTCAATGGTTATTCCTGAGGCATCTATATGAACATGGAAGGGCTTGTCCCAGGAGGGAAAATGTAATATAGGCATGGTGACAATCCTATCCTTTAATGTGTCAAATGCCTTTTGTTGCGCCTCTCACCAATGGAAGGCACTTTTATGTCTAAGTAGATCCTCTAAAGGTGTGGCAATCTTGGCATACCCTTTGATGAATTTCCTATAATAACCCATATGCCCAAGGAATCCGCACACTGCGCTCTAGTTAGTAGGCTCCCCTAACCCCATAATAACTGCAATCTTGGTAGGATCTACTAGCAAACCCTCCTTACATATGATATGCCCCAATAATGTCCCAAAGGGTGTAGCAAATACACACTTCTTAATGTTAAGGGATATCCTCAGGTACCTACACCTCTCAAACATTAACCTCATATTGTCAGAATGGTCTTTTACTAGCCCATACACTATCCAATCTTCTAAATAAACCTAAAGGAATTTGTGGATGAAGTCCTGGAATGCTTGCACCAATATGCGTGAAAAAACAACATGTGCATTCTTCAACCCAAAGGGAATGACCGTGTATGCAAAACTTCCCCACTTAGTGGTGAAATTCATCTTCTCATGGTCTTCCTTTGCAATCCAAACTTGGTGGTACCCCAAAAATCCATCCATAAAGGAATAGATTTCACGCCCCACGAATCCTTCCAAAATCTCTTCAGTGAAGGGGGTTCGAAAAGGATCAATGACACAAACTGCGTTTAGCTCCCTATAATCCACGCAGATCCTAATCCACCCATCCTTCTTGATATTGATAACCATCAGACTTATCCATTCTGATTCTTCCACTGCTTCAATGATCCCAGAAGCTATCATTTTTTCTATGTATTCTCTTACCTTCACGCGCAAATTGGGATTCATCCGGTAGGGCCTCTTCCTGACTGGATGCGCACTGTCCTTCAATTTTATCCTCATTTCCCCCAAGGAATGGTGAACGCCTTTGAGCTCATGGTACTTGCATGGAAATAAATCCTTGAATTCGTGCAACAAATCAATGATCTTAGAGACTTCCTTCTCCGACCAGTAATCTCCAATGATAGCCTCCTTAGCTTTTTTTCTGAGCCGATGTTAACCTTTTCTGTTTTTAAAGGCTCATGGTAGGTGTTTGTGTGGGCATCAGCACTGTCCACTACCTCACGCGTCCCTACATAATGGTTAACATCCAAGCTCTCCACTTCTTCTCCATCAATAACATATACTAACTTCCCTTTCTCCTTTTCCAAGCACGCGCGCTCAAATTGTACCTCTTTTGTCTCTTCCGCCTCCTTTTTAAAGTACACTTCCAAACCTGGTCCACCTAGCAACTCTAATAGCCTATCTTTTGTCATGGCACTATCTCTTATGGTAAGGCACTTAACAACCTACAGTGCCTTATCAACTGATGGTTTGTTACTCCAGTACTCAAACCTCTGAACGAGGTCAGCTGCTAGCTCTTGCCAATTTCCTATTTGGCAGCGTGTTTCTGAATGAATGTACCATGCGCACGCATAACCCTATAGTGTAGAGTACAACTTGTGTACCTAGAGGGATGGTGGCAAAGCTTCCGCGCCTTCTCTCCAGATCCTTTCACACTCTTGGATATGGAAAGAGGTGGGCTCCTTCCCATGGTAGTCCTTGATGGTGGTGGGCACGTTACCTCTAGAGAATCTGACAAAGAGAGTAGTTCTTACCTCACGCCATTCAAAAAGGCTCCCCTTATGTATAGCCCACCACCGTGTTGCTATGTCGAGTAGGACATAGCTTAACATCCCTCTTCGTTCCTTCTCATCCTTCCACTGAGCTTCCATCTCCTACAAGAAGATCTCACGAAAGGCTCCTCCTAAATAATTAGTTAGTTCTTTTCCTCCTAGGTGTTGGACTGTGCACGCCTTTGTTACTTTGGTCACCGACCCTCTCAACGGCCTTCCAATCAATTCATAAATTTCATGTGCCCAATTATCACATGTTAGGCTGGTGGTATCACTTACTAACTGGGCATCCTCAAACTGGATAACTCCATTGGTAGGATGGATTATCTCTAGATCCCTGATTGAGCGCACATATATCCTATCCAGGACCTCTTCTCCCAAGGGTTTAGTATAAGGTGTCGTATTCCCATCAGCTAAGGGAATAATGACCCTTTCCTCCTTGTTTTCAAAGCTGATGTACCCCTTGTTGAACCAAAGGTCCGCATTGTTTTTGTAACACCATGGGTGCCCAAGTAGTGTTGAGAAATTATCTGCCTCGGCGAGTGCCAAGACTTTGAAGTCCCCAGTAAACCTAGCTCCCTAAATAGTGATAGTTACATCCTTTAAGACACAGATGGGCATCGCCTTAGTCTTGTTTGCCATATACAGCACATTCAAAGATGGTTGTAATACAGGCCTTACCATCTGAAGTCAAGCATCCAATGTGACAACATTGACCTCCATGCATGTGTCAATGAGGATATTACTAAGGAGCCATCCATCTATGACTACATCCAACGTGATCTCCTTATCATAGTCAAGGTTGTGAGGGGGGATGTTTCCATACAGGATCTGTCTCTCGTGCTCTTCCCCGGTGCATGGTACCTTCTCCCTCAACCATGCTCCTAGCAAGGGAATAATATTCTCTTGCCTTAGCATTTTACATACCTCTTTGACCTCATCCAGGTCATCCTTCTATGCCTCAACTCCTCCTTCCTTGTTCCTCCCTCCTGGACTGCTCCTTTAGACATTGGATTTCTCCTTGTAGACTCCAAATGACATCCATGGTATCTTGGTATACTTCCTTTTGATGCGCGGGGTCTAGGTACTTCCCATGAACTACTTCCTCTCTCAAAACTAGGGGTCCTCTACCTTAGCATTTCCTTTGCGTGCGCAGCCTCTGCTCTTGTCGTTACCAAAACAGGCTCCAAACCTACATCCCGTGTTACCCATGGCATCTACTATGTGTCTGCATTTTTAATGTTGACCATTGCATCGCCCTTGTCTTTCTGGTGCTGTTGATTCATGTGTTCAAATAACTCTGGGCACTCCTCATACTTGTGCTTCTTTCCGCACCATGAGCACAACAAGTCTGGGCACTCTCTTTTGTAATGCTCTGTAGACCCACAATTGAAACAGGTTCCACATGGGAACTCACTCCTTCCTCCTCCATACTTACCATGACCACGGAATCCTTCGTGAAAATCCCTTCCGCATGCTCTTCCATCTGCATACTCCTCATAACGGTGATCATCACCCTTAGAGCTATTGGAAATACTAGTATCGATCTGATCAATGAGCCTACAGTCCTTAGTATCATGGGTTATAGAGGTGCAGATCTTACAATAGCAAGACACATTCTTCTGTAGGGTGCATTGTAACAAAGGGCATCTGCTTGAATCATGGTCCCCATGAAAAATTTCACAATCTACTATCACGGCACATACCACCCTCCGGGGACAACTACCCTTGACATGCCCCTCTACTTCACAATTTGCGCACCATAAAACCACTGTAAGTCTCATGGGTTGAGTTTGCAGACAACTTCTCCAGCTGCTTGGCCATATCAGTAATCTAAGCCTCCAAGAACAGGCTAAACTCCAGTATCAACACTACCAACAGCCTTGATGCGCAGAGTAGCTTCTAACACCTCGCGCGGGGTTTGTGAAATTTTTATGAGATAATGCCCTTCTAAAAGGTGTGATCAATCCTCTAGTAAACCACTGAGCATGCTGCGAAGGATGGATATCATATGATAGTTTAGATAAGAGAGTTTTAAAGCGTGCATCATATTCCCACACACTCTTTTGCCATTCCTTGTTGAATCTCCTTCAAAGTGCTGATGCTCTTTTGTTCAAACTCAAGGATGTGGGAATTCTACCAGGAAGGCATTTTTTAATGTAGTATAATCCACTACCGCTTGATGGGGGTCATATTTCCTATACCATCTATGTGCACGCCCCTACAACATGGTTTCAAACTAACTAGCCTTTCGCTCTGGAGCTGTGATCCCCTTTGCGCGCCATAGCAGTTCACACTTGTGAACATGTTCTGCAACATCCTCAATCCCTCTATAATCTGGCAAGTGTAGAGACATCTCAAAGAAGGCTTGAGGGGGTGGCTGGGGCCCTTGTCCTCCTGAACTAGAGCCTTGATTTCCTCTGGTGTTTCCTCCACCGCCAGATCCATGATGTCCACCAGGCCCAATTCCTCCTCAGCCACCAAATCCACCAGAACCACCAGGTCCTATCCCCCTTGACCCACCAGAACCACTAGGTCCACCAGGTTTCTGTCCCTCTTGACCCACTAGAACCACCAGGTCCTGAAGTAGTTGTGCCAAGTGTCCCAACAGTTCCATTGAACTGTGCACCGATAGTCTCTGATAGTGCCCCACTACCACTATTATACCCCGTGCCACTCCCAGATGTGAGACCGAAGGCTTGTATGCTTTCTCCTTGTCCAAAGAATCCTTTGAATACCAAAATACATGTAGCCATAGAAGTAGGAATTAAAAAATTGTACCTTCTAGGTGTGGATCTGTCACTTCCACTTATATCAACTGGGTTACTGATATTCCTTCCTAGTTTTAGAAAACCAAGCACCAAGGATTGGTTACTGGGTGGATTCAGATACGTGTCAACGACTCCTTTTTCTCTGCATGATGAACTCTCACCAGAATCTGAAGGGGTCCTCTCTTACATGCTTGCCAAGATGGGGTAGCACAAACTACTCAGATTCCACATCCTCCGTGTGAACCTCAACTCCTTCCTGCAACATCTTTCTCCATAGATCCATCACACTTACAGCCTCACATCATCTAGCAATCTCCCTTTCACGCGCTTCACTATTACTTAAGCCATCTCTCATCCCTTTCCTTCCTCTGTCATAATATTTGTCATCTTCTTCCACCTTAGATTCCTCACCCAATGCTCAGAATGGTTTAGTCAGTCATTGGAAATGCCTCTAAACCCATGGTAACCATCAAGATCTTAATTACCAAAGGGATAGCACCAAAAAATGATCCTTTAGGCTCCCGTAGAAATTCAAACTCAGCAACTTTCAAGAAAGAGTATGTGTAAATAGCATACTCTAGAGTGTAGCTAGCCAACACACCTCCCCACCAATGGTCCTACAGCATGAGTCCACGTTAGATCTACATCATGCAGCCTCTGGTAATCTTCTTGGGTCCACGTGCATGATCCATAACACCAACTTGATCTAGACGCATAGGCTGAGAGCCACTCATACAATTCTACTGGAATCAACAGAAAAATGTTTCATATAAATCATGGTAGAGGTTCTCTTCTACCCATCTACGTGCATCAAACTCAGGTCCAGTGTTGAATCTCTAACCAAATTCATCCTCCGTGCTCTTGAACCGTGATTCAACACTTTCCAAAGTTAACCATTTTTCATTACTCACTACACAGATCATGATGTATGTTATTTCCCACTACAACTTCAAAAATAGGTCCTGACAACAGAACCAAGATGTAGTCATTTTTACCCCTATCACAAAAGAAAGGAACCCCATGCGCACCGACCCATCACCTAGCGGATGCTAGGCACTCACCTGAGGCACATGCAGGTGTCGAGTCTCTCTTTTATGTGAGTTTAGTGGGAAACATCATCATCTATGATTTCTGCTTAAGAAATTTAAAAGGAGTTAAAAACATACAAGAACCATAGAGCTCAAAAATGGCCTCTAGATCCTTGCAGTCAATCCAGACAGAAAGTACTTATAGATTATATAACTTGTACCATAACAAAAAGAAATATACAAACATCCATACTTAGCATAAACATAAATGAAGAAAACCTATGAAACAGATGTATGCATCAGGGCCATCAATATTCATATATATGTAAACTTGTAACCTCATTACATCCATGGGGCCATTACAGAATGTCATAGAGAAGCAGACCACAGTCATGCATTACAACTGGACTAATGTAGCTAGGCTCTCAAAAAGAAAAATTACAATCCCCATACCCATTTTACATCCTTTCCCAAGAGCAATTATCTATTAACAGAGTTCTTGTAGTATTTCTATAGAGCTCCGCCCACTTCTAGTTCTCTCCCCTTTTACTCTACAGGCACTTGTATTTATAGCCTTTCTGGACTGCCAACTCATCCTCCAGCACCCTCAAATCTGATGCTAAGTGTCTGAATGTGGTCCTCCATGCGAGCATGCTCCTCCAGGTCTGAGCTTTCCACTTTTCACCATGATGTGTTTCTAGAAGCTTCTACCGCAGGCATGCTCCTTCCTGGGCCAACATGTTGCCAAGCTAGCACCTTATTCACTTAGCATGTGCATTCAGGTCATGCTTTTCATGCATTCTACCCCGAACACTCAATTTGGCTAAGTCCTAAACCATTGGTTTCTGTCCGCGCACCGCGTGCGCCACGGGCTTCCTTAAACCCCGCCCTGCGTGCTTTTTCCTTGTGTGCCTCTTTTACTTAGCCAATATTCTAGGGGCCCAACAAACCGTTGAATGTTCTAACTCCCCTGGTGAATTGCCTAGCGAATCGAAAAACACATAGACTTCTTCTTTGCACGGAAGCCCTATGATGCTTTACCATTACAAAGTTTCCACCATGGCAATTGGTTGAATTTATCCCACCTTGCGGAAATACCTACTTGGCTTGTTGTCATCAAAATCCCAGTCATCCATTTGGTTTTTGATCTCCTCGAGATCCCCATGGTGATGATGGTGCATGGGATTTAAACACCATTTTTCCCACTGGGATGGAAAAAGACCAAAATAATCCCAACTCAGGATTTCCTTCAGATTTCTCCCACGTTCCTCAAGCTTCTTACCACCGAGCTTCATTTGTTGCATCAACTTTTGACTCAATGAGCTCCAACAAACTCCACCAGATGAGCACCATGCATATGCCGATGAGCTCAATGTGAGCCATGCACTGAATTCCTTCCCTCGAGCTCGACTAGTCCATCAAAACAACTCGTCCATTTATTCCTTATAATGCCACTAAATTGACTCGACCAAGATTCAACAATGACACTTACCTTGAAGTTCAACCATATCTTTGATCTTAAATTTACCTCGACTCCATTCAAACTAGGTCTCCATTGAGCCACTAACCTCAACCCGTTCAAATCATCTTGCACGAGTTAGAACCAAGCTCAGTTTCATTTAAACTGACCCCCAACCATTTTTTAATCAAAATTTGATTCTCTTGGCTACTTCTTGGAACTAGGGAGTCATAGAAACATAATAATAACCCTCTTGAATTGATTGATCGATTTCAATCACTTTTACACATATTGACTGAAAGTGGGGTCTTGAGACCGATTTAGTCACCTAAAGTAGAATCTGAGTCTCAAAAAGCCAAGAAGGGAAGAATAATATCAGATAACCATGGACCCTTCCGAAACACCGTTAATACTTCTCAAACGAAAAATGAAATTGAAATTTCCCAAAATGTCTCATGAAGGAATTTTCTGGTATTAGCGTACAACTGACTCCCATTGTCCAATTTTACCCTAAGGAGAAAAATTGGATAACATTTTTTGCGACCTCTTGGGGATGATTTCCTTCTAAGCATGATTCAAGTAGCCTTAGGTTATCCATATGGGTATGGAGTCAAATGTTGGAATCCTAAAAATGATATAATCTTCTATGATATATTCTGAAATTTCCTCAAGAATTGATGATCTTTGATCTTCTAGTAATGCTAAGTAGTGGATATATTTAATCTGATGAATACTTAGCATCTAGAGAATATTGTGGATTTTTGAATGAAGCATCTGGTGAATTGGGAAGATACTAAAAATTCTTTTTAAACCTGAACCTTCTTCTCTTTGAAAACCTCCAATGATGATACAATGTGCAAGGACAACACAAAAGAAAACAAAAAGGAAAACAAAATGAACAACAAACACACAACAATGTGCAAAAGCACTTGGAGGAAAACACCTAACTAAACTGTACAGGGGGTGGAATGATCTCAAAAGAAAGCTTTGAGATGTATCCCATTCACATGAATGGGAACTTATTCTCCATTGAGCCTAGATAGACAAAACGAATTCACCTCTTTGCAACTAGTGATGATGTATGTACCACTCCAGAGAGCGTAAAACTTGGCATGTTTGCCTATTTTGGCTCTATCTTCATCCCATTTGAGAACTAAATCTCCCTCTTGAAAATGCATGTCAGATGCCCTTCTTGTCAAAATATTTCTTAACCTGAGCCTGATGTTGCTCCAAATTCTTCATAGCCTTGTTTAATACTTCTTCCAACTCCATGAGTTTGGAAACCTGACTGTTAGAGGATCACTCTCCATAACTTCAAGCTGATGAGATAACTCCAACAAAGGTAACTCCAAGGAGATTGGAAGTTTTTCTTCTCTTCCATATACAAGTATGAAAGGAGAATTTCTGATGGCCCTTTTAGGTGTGATCTAATATGCCCATAAAGTAGTTTTAAGTTATGTGTGCCAAGTCCTCCTGTTAGTCTCCATTGTGCGCTTGATAATCCTTGTGAGGTTCTTGTTGCTAGACTCAGCCAATTTGTTTCCTTGTGGATAGTAATTAGATGAAGTCTTGAGGTAGACCCCATTCTTAACATCCCATTCACTTAACTTCAGACCAAGGAAAGCCATCGCATTATTCTGAAATGAACTGTAAATGGAACACCGAACCTTGTCATTATACCTTCTAAGAAATCAAGAACTGTCCTTCTCATTGCTCTCCTTCAACACTATTGCCTCTTTCCATCGAGTAAAATAGTCCATTGCAGTAAGGACCCATTTATGTCTATCACTGGATGGAGGATTAATCATTCCAATGAAATCCAACCCCCATTGAACAAAGGGTTGATCCACTTGAATTGGATGCAGTGGAAGAGCTGCAACTTCTACTTGCCATGAAAAGGCACATTCCTTACACTTCCTTACCCAGAGATGGGCATCTTTGAACAAATCCGCCAATAGTAACCGATTGCATGATCTTGGTAGCAGTTGTTCATGCAGAATAATGTCCTCCAGATAGGCCATTGTGAAACTCTTCTAGTATCTTACTTACCTGTTCTGGTCCCACGCACCGAAGGAGAACACCATTCAAATCCCTTTTGAAAGAGAACATTATCTACCAGAACATATGGAATAGACTGAAGATGGAAATTCCATCTTTGATTTTTATCCATGTTCACAGGATATACTCCTGAGAAAAGGAAACTCTTCATTTTGGATAACCAATCAACCTGATCATCACCTTCATCAGTGTTTAGGAGTGTCACATCCTCATCACCTTTTGATTCCATGTCTGCAGCAAGTTGTTGACACAAACCTTTACCTCTGAAAAGTTTGGTAACTTTGATATGTACGTCATACTCCATCACCTTCATGATCCATCCAACATGCTTTTCATTCATCTCTTTGTTCAGCAAAAATTCCTTGACACCTGGATGAGACACCATTAGATGAATTTTGTTGTTGGACAACATGTGCTTGAATTTAGTTCAAATCTCAAATAACCGCAAATACTTGTTTTTAAATGAATGAATATTTGAGCTCATAGTCTTTGAGGGATTGACTGAAGAAAGCAATTGGTTTCTCCATCAGATCATCATTTTGTTGGGTGAGGATACCTGAAATGCTCTCTTGACCTGCAAAATCATAGAGAATAAAATATTTATCAAACTTGGGGTTCACCAGCATGGGAGCTTGAGAAATGGCCATTTTGATGGCTTTGAATATCTCCCTTCCTTCCTTTGTCCATGAGAATGGCATATTTTTCTTTAACATGGCTATCATGGTTTAGCCAATGTTGACGAATTGAGGGATGAATCTCCACATGAAATTTATGGTTCCCATAAAACTCTTGGAGACCCTTCTTGTGACTTGGGAGAGATAAGGACATAATCAAATGAATCTTGGCTGAGATCAATAAAAATTCCTTCCGCTGAAACAACATGCCCCAACAATTTTCCTTCATGCACTGCAAAAATACATTTCTTAGGATTAAGTGAAACCCCAAATTCTCTACACCTTCGGAAAACCTTCCTTAGATGCATGATGTGGTCTTCTGCATGCTTAGAATATACAGTTATATCATCAAGGTAAACCAAAATGATATCATTGATTAGTCCCTTAAATTCCATGTCCATGGCTCTTTGGAAAGTAGCCCTGACATTGGACAATACGAATGGCATTTTGTTGTAAGCATACGTGCCCCACTTGGTAGTGAAAGCCATTTTGAATTGATCAGATTCTTGGACCAGAATTTGATTGTAACTTGAATATCCATCGAGAAAAGAAAATATTTGAGCTCCTACCACCATTTGAAGGATTTTCTCCATTGATGGAAGAGGATAATGGTCTTTCAATGAGGCACGGTTCAAATCCCTGAAGTCCACACATAACCGAATTTCTCCATTCTTATTCCTTACATGGACTAGATTGGCTACCCAAGAGGAATGCTTGATAGGAAAAATTATACAAGGCCTCGATGAGTTTGGTTAGCTCCTTTCTCATTAGTGGCTCAATTTTGGGATTAATTGGCCTTTGTTTCTGATGAACTGGCTTGGCATTAGGATCCAGTTCGATGGTATGTTGTGCTAGACCTGGATCAAAACCACATAGGTCTTTGTAGCTCCATGAAAAATGTCATGATACTCTTGACAAAGTTTGATGAAAGCTTCTTTCTCTTCGGAAGTGCATACTTTCCGATCTTTAGAAACTTTTCATTTGCTACCTCGACTTCCTCAAAATCTTCTTCTTTGACCACCATGTTAGAGCTTTGTCTTTTGGCTTGATCATCTGAATTGAAAATGGATTCTAGAGTAACTAAACCTTTTGGTAGCTTGTTTCTTTTCAATTGTATGATTTGATCACCATATGATTCTTGCAACTTATCTTGATTTTTTGCAGCAAAATCCACCTCTTCTTGTAGGAAAAGGACAATTTGTTTGTCACTTTCAAACACTTGCCAACTACTCACATTATCAAGAACTATAGGTTGAACCACCATTTTGACATATTTCCACCCTTCTTTCATGATATCAACAGGTATGTCGTATTGTGAGCCAATTGTAGCAAGCCTATCAACATCTTGATTTTGATTTCTAGGAACCACATGGATCCCAAAAGCTTCAAAATATTCAATCAAATCCCAGACTCAGTTCTTGTATGATCTTAAAAGATCATTTTTTGATGCACTGTGTGTCCGTCACTTGATGAAAAACTAACTCACTATCTCCAAAAATAGTCAGGGCTTTGATTCCCTTCTTTTGAGCTAGTTGAATTCCTTGCACAAGGGCCTCGTATTCAGCAACATTGTTAGTGCAACTGAATTGCAACCGAAAAGATGAGAAGTACTTATCTCCTTCTGGAGAAATTAGCATGACACCAACACCATATCCATTCTTACTCCTTGAGCCATCGAAGAACAATTTCCACAGTCCTTCAAAATTGATTTGTGTTTTGACAAGTTGTGGTATGATCATACCTTCTTCATGAATGTAGTATGTACCCAATCCCATCTCTTCCAAAAATAGCAAAAACCAACTTCTTCCTCTGCCAACACATCAATGTAGGGATCGTACTAATGATCTCCACTCACTTCATCCAGACACAATATCAGGACTTCTTCAACAAGAGTGGTCGGTTCATGATCAACATCTTCTTCTTCTGGATCACCAATGGTATAATTCCCATTTATAGGACTAGCAGTGTAGGGTTCTACATGATTATGGTAGATTGGTTCCACCCTTATAGTCACTTTGGTTCCATATCGAGTCCTGAGAATCATATGTGACCAATCGGCTGATAGATAACCACCCATCTTGGCAGTGAAATCTCATGATAGGTAGATGGAAAAGAGAGGAGGGAGATCAATGACTGATATGTCTTGGGTAAATGAAAAACTAGGGCATGCATGGATGGTAAGTTGAAGTCCTTTGATAACTCCAACAGTTTTAACAGTTGTGCCATCCAGCTGAACAACTCCTCTTGCAACCGACACATATTGTATGCCTAGTACATCTGTAATTTGTTTGGGCATGACCGAGCTACTGGCACCAGAATCGATCATGTAATTATGTACCAGGTGGTCGCCAATGATCAGGGAAATATAGAATGGTGGTGGTTTGTTCACCTTAGGAATAATTTTCCCTTCTAGTTGACACAAACTTGTAGCAGTTTTTGTTCCACAACCCGATGATCCATCAGTTGTACCAAAACTATTCAGAGCCTCTCGCAACAAGTTTCTTTGAGAAGGAATTGAGAGTGTGTCCCACATAGTAATGCTCAGGTTGGTCTTCTTCATTTGTTCTACAATACTAAAGGGAATTTCTCCTACTTTGCTAACACTTCTTTGGGCATTAGAATCCTCCTTTGGAAAGTGCTTGTTGGGTACCGTGATGCCTGAAGAACCTTCTTTCCTTGCAGCTTGGCTAGCATGTGTTTCTGGCGGTTTCTTTCCCACATCTTTATCAACTTCGCTTGTGGCTGAGGTTGTGAAGTGGATGCTTGATCAACTTTGGAAGGTTGAGATTCCATTTCTCTCTTTTTGGAATGAGTGTTTTCCGCCACTGATGAGGAATCTGTATTCAACCCACAAAAATATTCTGCTTGCCAATTTAGCAAAGTGGTTTCTTCAGGTGCCTGCATGGTTGATCTGTTATTTCCTATGTAGATGAATTTTCTGTTGGCTCTGGAGGGGCAGATACGCTTTGAACCATAAGGGCCTGGATAAGAACTCCATTGGGGAAAATATTTTGATTGTGTGGTTGAGAACAAGGATAACACCATTCATAGTCTTGAACTAGATTATTCTGGACAGGTACTATGGCTCTAGATGAGCTAGTAAGCAAGAGGGTTTCGAAAGTTCAAAGGCCTGACATTCACAGCTTGACTTGCAGTTTGATTTTGAGGCTGATTGTTCCTTGAAAAGGAGGATGGTTAGCCTGATACTACTGATTTTGTGGCTGGTATGGACAATTATATTGAAATTGTTTCCTCTTGAGTGCAACGAGCTCATTCCCAAAAGTTTGCAGTAGTGACTTGACTTCAAATAGGTCATTTGAAGGGGAGGGGTAGACTAAGTTGGTTGCTTGGAAGCTTCTAGAATAGGAGAAATGGTAGGCTGATTGTTTGTAAGATCCAGAGACAATGGCATTGGTGGTCGTGGAGCTATCTTTCCAGCCTTGATTAAGGAATTCTCCGCTCTTATGGAAACTTCGTAGGCATCAGGTAGTGTAGTCCCTCCCATGGACTAGATCATAACTGCTACATCACTATTCAAGGCTCACAAATAGTACAAGAATGCATTATTTGGAGAAGGATTTATGAGTGTCAGAATCCTATTCCAAGTCCTTTGGAATCAGAAGTTGAAATCACTCATGTATTCTTGGGGAGCTCTCTTTATGGTAGTGAGTTGTTCCAAGAGTGACATGTGATCACTCTTATCTTCAAACTATTTACAGATATTTTCTCCTAACTCATCCCAAGTGGTTATAGTACCAACACTTAACCCTCAAAACCATTGAAGTGATTTTCCCTTGAAAGAAGTAGCAAGAAGTCTAACCGCAACGTTGTCCTCCATGATATTATGTACTGCACAAATGTTGGCTACATCAAGAATATGTTCCACTAGAGTAATGTGAGTTTCCCCTGTGTAGAAGGGTAAAATTTTGAGTGCAATACTAGGTATAGGGTCACATTGAGCCAACAGAAGAGGACTGATTGCATTGAAAGGGGGAAAAACTTGGTTCCTCAGGGGTTTCCATAGCAATGAGAGGTTGATTGTTCCTGGGTGGAGGAAACCTTCCGTAAGGAGGAGTTGAATGACCCCTATGAGGTGATGTTACAATGGGTGATGTTGAGATGCCTCTTCTCCTTCTCCTTGGAGGAGACAAGGATAGTTTGATATGCTGATAATTTCCTTTCTTTGAAGAAGCTCTTATCTGAATTCTTTGCATAAGTTAACGCACTGAGATTTGAAATCCAGAGATATAGAGTCACTAGGTACTTTGATTTGTGCAAGTGAGAAGAGAAGTACCAACTCTTGGTCCCACCAGGTGTGCCAAAAACTGTTATCGCCAAATCACTGCACCCTCTGAATGGCCAGAATGTGAACACAGGACATTTGGTGTGATTGGGTAACATGGGATCACCTCTCAAGCTATGGGACTTGGGCTCGAGGTGAACCTCCAGAGAAGGCCACTTCCTCTTCCTAAACTAAGTGCAGTACTATTCCTAGTGTAATAAAATGGTTATCTAGACCTATGCTAACATTTTCATGGGTTTTAGGGAAAGAGATTTGTAAAAATAAAACTATACTAGGGATGGTGATGCACCAAATAAAGGGTGTTGCTAAACTTAGGAAGGGTTGATTTGAAGAGGGTGTTATGCACCACAAGTCAACTTCACCTATTGCAACTTAGAGAGGGTAACCAAATACCACAGACTAGGAAGCATGTGTTCCTTTGTTAAACTCAATCATACAAAACAATCTATCAATCTTCCAGTGAAGAAGGATGAACTTGAGAAGGGTGAACAAACACCACAACTCAACTACATGCAATACTCCACCACTTGATAAGCACAAAACTCCAAGAACCTGCAATAGAAACTTGAACTTGCACAATGTACCTGTAAGCATGAGAAAGGCACAAAGAAGTATAGAAGGATGAAAGGACCAAGATTAGTCACAAAACACACACTTTTATTACTTCAACAACATGCACAATGCATCATTACATTCAGAAGAGGCAATGGTTTCCATTACAGTCTTGAAAGGAGGCTTGAAAGTTCCCTCAACATACAAGAACAACTTGCAGAAGGAGGATTCTTGAAAAATATGCACTTGTCTAACTGTCTAACTTGTCCAACCTCTATTGGAATTAGAGCTTCCAACTTACATTTATAGAATAATTCTGTGAGAAAAGAGAGGAGAAGTAATAAATTCCTTCCTAAATTAAGGTACATGATGGTCAACATTTATTACAAAGTTAGTTGAACCACTTAAGAAGCTTCCATCATGTGCCATTAATGCCCAGTTTGACTTAATCCTCTTATTTAATTAAAGGAATATTTAAATAAAATATTTTATTAATAATAATAAAATATTATTAATAAAATATTTAAATAAAAATATTAATTTAATAAAATTATGGTGGGCCCCCCTGAAAAACCAATTTGCATTGAAAGGGGGGGGTCCATGTGAATAAGCCAAAAATAGCCCAACTCAGTGGTTGGCTCGCCAAGCCAACTCACTGAGTTGGTCCTTGAGATTCTCCTCCATCGAGCTTGCTCTCCCCAAATCAAGCTCCAAGCTCTACTCCCAAATGAGCAGTTCCTAAGACACGAGCTCTTCACATCCCTTCGTGGCATAAATTCTTGACTTTCTGAGCTCCACATGAAATTCTTCAAGCTTATTTCCATCATGGGCTTGCGACCCTCACATGCTTGCCACCTCAATGCGACCAACTCAGCTTTTGGTTTTCCTTAGCTTTTTCTCAATCGCATCTATTGAGCTCATCTCACCACCCCTAATCGAGCTAACTTGATGGCTCAGCTGAGTTCCACCTTACTTATTATCTTCACGAGCTTTCATCATTGGATTTCTGGCCATATCCATCCCAGGTTCTGCGTTGATATCATCAATCTCCATCACTTGTTCGACCTTTGCAACTCACTAAAAATTTCAGCCTTAAACCTCCATGAGTCTTCTCATGAGTTGATTCGGTTCCACATCAATAGGCTCCCCACTTAACTTGACTCGAGTGCTCTTCAAGCTATTCCTCACTTGACTCACATCCCACTCTCAGGCTCAACTCAATTCAAAATTGAGTCCTTAACACATCAACATGTCCTTGTCACCTCACAACTCATCCATGTCTGAGCTATTCTCAATGGGCCTTAGACTGAGCTCAGGATTCTAACTCCAAAACAAGCTCCTGACTTCACATGGTTCTTCGTGACAACTCGTGACTTTCTCTATGAGCCCAAAATGATTCCACCACAGATTTTTGCTTCAAACACCATGGACTCCTCCATCTTTTAACCTCGATCCCCTTCACTACAGGCCTTCATAACCCCACCCAACAACTTGCATTCACATGAGCTCGAATTCCTCACATGAGCTCACTTTACATGTCGATTTCCTGGCTATATCCACTGTTATCTTCTTACTTCAAGTCTTCCTCCTTCAATAAAATTTTTCACTGAGCTCATACACATCTAGGGGCCCGTTTAATTTCCTTGAAAATCAATGTTGGATTCACTGACCTCCATTTTCCCATCGAATCCGGGCTAATCTACCACTCACTGTCTTATGCAATCCTCACAGAATTGAAGCTCTCAAACTACATGGCTCAATCTTAACTCAATCACAGAGTTGACTCACCATCACCAGCGAGCTCTATCTCCTTCAGATAGATTGGTTGAGTCAGACCCCTGCGACTTGATCCTGAGCCTTCTCATTCATCTGAGTTGAACCTTAATCTCCTTTGCACCATGCTCCACTGACGACAAGAGCTTGTCTATTGAGCTCCATCCTTCCTCACCAACCAAGCTACTTCTCTGTATTCATGAGCTCTTCATTTTACCTTCCTGACAATTGGTTCTTTCTAGCTCAACTCCATTGATTTTACCTGCGAGTTCATTATCGAATGACTCAGCCTCCTTCCTGGCTCATCCCAGAGCCTCTTCTATCTGAGCCCCTTCATATATGCCTTTGAGATCTTCACGATTCTTCCACCCGTCATTTATCCACCGAGCTCCACGCTGAGTTTTCCCATCAATCCTTCCTCTATCTCGATGAATGGATTGCCATCACGACCATAACCATCGAATGTTCTAACTCCCCTGGTGAATCACCTAGTGAATCGGAAAACACATAGACTTCTTCTTTACATGGAATCCCTATGATGGCTTGTCATTACGAAATTTCCACCATGGAAATTGGTTGAATTTCTCCCACCTTGCAGAAATACCGACTTGGCTTGCCATCGTCAAAATCCCACTTGGCCATTTGGTCATTGATCTCCCCGAGATCCCCATGGTGATGATGGTGCATGGGATTTAAACACCATTTTTCCCACTTGGATGGCAAAAGACCAAAACATTCCTGACTCAGGATTTCCTTCATGTTTCTCCCACGTTCCTTGAGCTTCTTACCACCGAGCTCCATTTTTTGTGTCAACTTTTGACTCGGTGAGCTCCAATGAACTTCACCATAGATGAGCACTATGCATATGCCGATGAGTTCAACATGAGCCATGCATTGAATTCCTTTCTTCAAGCTCAACTGGTCCATCAAAACAACTCATTGTTCATTCCTTATCATGCCACTGAATTGACTCGACCAAGATTCAACAATGACACTTGCCTTTAAGATCAACCCTATCTCTGATCTTAAACTTGCCTCGACTCCATTCAAACCAGGTCTCCATCGAGCCACTAACCTCAACCCATTCAAATCATCTTGCATGAGTTAGAACTGATCTTGGTTCCATTTAAACCGATCCCCAACTATTTTTTGATCAAAATTTGATTCTCTTGGCTACTTCTTGGAACTAGAGAGTCATGGAAACATAATAAAAACCCTTCTGAATTGATTGATCGATTTCAATCACTTTTACACACATTGACTAAAAGTGGGGTCCCAAGACTGATTTAGTCACCTAAAGTAGAATTTGAGTCTCGAAAAGCTAAGAAGGGAAGAGTAATATCAGACAACCATGGACCCTTCTGAAACACCGTTAGTACTTCTCAAATGCAAAATTAACTCGGAATGTCCCAAAATGTCTCAAGAAGCCCTTTTTCGGTATTAGAGTGCAACTGATTCCCATTGTCCAATTTTTCCCCAAGGAGAAAAATTGGATAACAATACCATGGTGTATCTTGCTATATGCCACATTAATCACACTGTTAATGATGATAACAATGGGCACTTTATGTTAGCACACCCCCTTCTATCATCATATCTTAGCCTTATCATCATCCATACCTAATTCTCATCATCATCTAATTAACGAACTACCTCCTCATCTTCCCATCAAATGAATCCTTTATTAATCAATCAATATCCATATTCAAATTTTATCACTTTGCTTCCAACATCATAAATCCTACCCCCTTTGACTAGGGCATCTCAACATCTAACATCTTCAAATCTTCAAATCCTACCCCCTTGACTAGGGCATCTCAAAATCTAACATCCCTAAATCCAATAACTTAAATTGTCACCCTTGTCATACATCATTGACTGGGGCATCCTTTAATCCAATATCTCATCCTCCTCTAATCTCTCACTCTTTTAAATCTCCTATCTCCTCTACTCTCTTATTCCTCTAATCCTCTCTCCTAATATCATAATCTCCTAATCCTAATCCTCTAAATCCTAAAACCTCCTAATCCTCGTCCTCTAAATCCTCAAATCTCTCATCCTCTAATCCTCCCTCATCTACTCACTTAGGCCTCTCCTCTTTTTGAGTGGTTACCCAACTCGTTCCTCCCCTCTAACCCCTGGAGGGGGCATCGTATTACCATCATAACATATTTTCTTCTTTTTCTTTAAACTGTCATTGCTACATAATAACCATTCAAAGAGGGCCAAAATGTAGACATCTAAAATGCCGACATGATTAATTACGATTAATTTGTCCCATAAATATCCCAATATCATCCATATAAAAATTAATCACAAGATTAATTATTATTATTTAATCCATTTTATCATATTTAACCTTTTATCATCATTTATAATTTTTCCCAAATCCTTTTAATTCATCCAATATCCCATTTTCATCTTTAATCTTTTTAATCCATTATTGTATTATATTATCATCATAATCCTTGATTAACATTTTATAGGAATTTAATATTCCTATACCCACCTCCCCTACACATCCCTACACCTAGCCTTTCCATGTAATCTCACTCCTAATCACATTTGTTAACCTAATCTAATTCTAATCCTAATTGCATCCTCACCTCTAAATCCAGAGGCTTCTATTTCTAGAAGCCTCTCTAAATTTCCCTCTTTCATATTTAAAAATTCAAATATCTCCCTCCCTCTATTGAATTAAAAATTCAATGGAGACTTATCTCAAATTCTAGAAATCTTCATTCTAGAATTCTCCATTCATCATATGCATTCTCCACCCTTGATCCAAATCCAACACGACTTCATCCTAGCCATTCAATCCTCCACTCCCCAGTTATAAATTTAGCTCTCATCCTCCATGAGAGCACAAGTCACAAATCCATAACAAAGTTCTGCTAATTTTATCAACCAATAATCCATTTTCATCTTTAATCACTCAATCAATCCATTCATCTACAATCAATCCTTCATCAAGAAATCAAATGAAATCAAGGGGAGGTGTTGCCCAAGTGACTCCACCAAAATATTAAGCAACCAAGTTCAATCCATCTTCCATCCAAGAGAAAATCCAATAGATGAAAGGAGGAGTTGTGTAATCTTGTAGGTAAGTGCAGGTACAATCTCTCTCCCCCTTTCAATCTATTGCTCTATCTGAGGTATTTTTTGAGAAGATTGGATTAGGGAAGAAATCTGCTTGTTTTCTCACATTTTCTCACTAATATTTTTAACATATACACAACCATAGGTGGATTGGATGGAGGACGCGGTGGATGATGACCTTAGGAGGTTGATGGATGAAAACATTAGATGGAGGTGAAGGAGACAAGTGAACAGTGGTGGAAGCACGATTATGTGAAATAGGAGAAAGAGAGCACTCGCGAGAGGGCAAACGAAAATCAATGAAACCTTTGTCTTCTAATTATTGCAAGTGATCATGGAGAGCATAACAATCATTATCATGATGTCTATTAATGCGGTGAAAATTACAGAAAGGGTGGTCATGTTGACGTTGTAAGCGGTGAGGTGGATGATGCTCAGTAGAAGGTAAGCGGATTAAGCGATTGTCAAGTAAAGCACACAAGACATCATGAGGTTTTACATTATGTTAAAATTACAATGGTTCGTGAGTAGGAGGTGGAGAAGACTTGGGTGTATGCCGACGCAGTGGAGGTGAAGGAATACACTTACGCGAAGGTGGAGATGGTGACCGTGGAGGAAGCTTAATGGATGGAAGAGGAGAAGAAGTAGAAGGGGGTGGTATAATATGTCTAACAATTAAATCTTATTATAAATCAATAACTTTGTAGCATAAGAGAGTAAAAGATTCACATGTATCATATAAGAGTTTTTCTTTCAATGCATGAATCAAGCCATGACAAAAGATAAATTAGTTTTCTAAATCAATGGGCTAAAATAATAACTGATGCATACAATAATTAAAGCATAAAATGTAATCTACAATTGGTTCTTTATGTCCTTGATGCAATGAAGGAAAACATTCATATGTAACCTTAAGACCATTGTTAGCAATAAAATTGTCTAAGAAAAACATCATCCATGTCATAATAAGTACTAATGGATCCATAAGGAAAATGAGTGTACCATTGGAGAGCATGATCAATAAGACTGTGAAGAAATGCTTTAAGCTATAAGCGATCATTAGAATAAGCAGACATCGCTGAATGATAATGCTTGAGATGTAAATGAGGATTGCCAGTGCCCTCAAAACATGAGAAATTAGGCAAGATGAAGTCCTTTGGGAAAGCAGAATTGTGAATCTTTTTAGGAATAGGATTGCCATGCAAAGAATTATTGTCAATGGAAGCATATTAGGCTTTACTTTTAAGAGTAAGTGTATGAACTTAAGATTTCAAAGTGCTGACAACATGCATGAGAGATAAAATATCATGTAATGGAATGGTTGGTGAAGTAAGAGACATATTGAGAGGTTGGATATTTCCATTGTGAGTGATCATGGGAATGTGAGAAGGAGGAGGAGCTATGGAAGGAGGAGAAGGAGGTGGAAGAGGAGGAGAAGAACATTGAGGCTCTATGGGAACACTAGATGTAGACTTAGGAGATACAATGAGAGGTGTAGTAGTGGTAGGAGTAGCATCATCATTAGCAACAATTTCAGAAGTAGCGAAAAGAGGTGAAAGAAGAAGAGAGGAATATGGAAGATCTATAGGAATGCTAAAAGTAGACTTAGAAGATATGATAAGAGGTGCACTGGTGGTAGGAATAGAATCATCATGATTAACGACTTTAGAGGATGAAGAAAAAGGTGGAAGAGGATGACAGGAACATGGAGGATCTATGGAAATGCTAGATGTAGACTTAGAAGGTATAATAAGAGGTGTATTAGTTGTAGGAGTAGAATCATCATGTGATATAATATTAGTGCAACCACAATTTTGATATCATAATTTAGTGAACAAGAGAATTGTAAAGACACCTTTTTAGACAATCTACGGAGGCATCCTACAAGGAGTTATGAAGTTGTAAGAATTGGGAGTTGAAGGTAGAAGTGTGGAGGTAGAGGACCACACTGAATATATGTGTAATATTCACGAGGATGTGCGTAAGAAATTGGAACAAAGCAATTTACAGTAGGAGTGTGTGGATGTGAGGCATAAACATAAGGGATTTGAGGTCATAGATCATGTGTTAGTTCATTTGGGAAAGGAATTTTTTTTGTGGGGAACATATAATAAGATAAAATGGAAGAAAATAGGACCATATAAGGTGTACACTTTTTCAAAAAATGCTTATGAGATTGGACATATCATCCATATTCAATGTGGCGTACTTATATGAATATTGTGAAGGACATAGTAATGAGAAAAGTGAAGGAAATCTCACAATGCATATACTTGATTGGATGGAACAAGTATTAGAATAAATGAAGGATTATGTAGAGGCTATTTTGGGCTTTTGAATGGTGAAGAGGAAGCATGAAAAAGAGTGTAGAAAATACTTGGCGAAGTGGGAAAATTTCATAGCAAAGGATGCATCGTGGATGGATCTCCAAGAGATTGGTCTCTGTGGACATACTATAGAAGATTTGAACATGTAAGCAGGGGATCACAATATTTCTTACATGGGGAGTTTGATGCAGGAACATCCTAAACATATAAGAAATATTACATTAACCAAAATGAAGTTAACCATTTTGAACATGTAAGCAAGGGCTCACAATATTTACATGGGGAGTTTGATGCAGGGACATCCCAAACATACAAGCAAGCTTGCATCAACCAAAACGAAGCTAACCTTTTTGAACAAGTATAACTCTTGGAGTGTGCAAGAATTATTGTGAAGGAGTTGGAGATCTTTTGACTTTTGGCTACATAAGGAGTTGTCACACATTGTCACACAACACTAGGTAGCACCACACAAACAAACAACACAAGCCATAAGGACTTAAACAATGCATGAAGAAGAAAAACTTCATGAATGGAAAACATGCTAAGGGTCGATTACACACAAGCATATAAACCTCAACACTTTGGTAGATGTTGTGTAAAGACCATTTTGTAAGAGAACAAACACACTCAAGGAGCTATAAATGGTTAAGGATGAATTTGCATGCATGAGCTTGAATGGGGAAAACTAGGTAAAGTGCCAAACACCAATATTGGAGTTGGAGGATGTGAGTGGAGTAGACCTCATAGGAATCAAATGAGTATGTGGTGAGTACACAGGGAGTAACAAGTTACATTGGGGTCTTGCATAAGGGCACACAATATTTAGTTGACTTATTGGAATTTAGTCTAGGAGACAACTGGGGCAAATACTACAAACCTGTGTTACACAGAGAATGATTACATGGATACATTATTGACAGTTTAGAATTAAGACATATCATGCACAAGTAATTGAAATTTAATAAATGATGGTAATATCTTTGATAGATAAAAGGATCTGGAGCATGCATTAATTAATGTTAGAATTGTCTCAAGATATGCGACATACGACAATGAGCTATCTTAGAGTATTTAAAGAGAAAACAAACTTGAGATTGAAAGGAGGTAGAGAGATCAAATGTAGAGAGAGTTCGAGATATAGGGAGACGATATAGCTCATATGAGAACAAATATACAAATTAGATCTAGAAAAGAAGACAAGAGTGGGGACTTATAACTCCACCGTTGTAGAACATAAAGCTACTTGTTACAACTCCATTTCATGTATAATCTAGCCTAAGCAATTTGTAATATTAGTATTTTAATATAATAATCCATTATGTTCTTGAGAAGTTGTGTTTCATAGCTACATGACCAAGGTGTTTCTTTATTAGAACCCCTATCCATGACTACACTAGTTTTGTGGTCAATATATGAGATAATCATGGTTCAAAGGTTACAGTAAGGTACCCGTCTTCTGATTAAAACTTTTATGCATTTGATCACTTTATGCAATCACATAATGGGGGGTTTTATACTCTTAATACACATCGAGTGAGACTTATATATGTTTGCATGGTTGAAAATATTGTTAGTGCAGAATCACAACACCCTTGAATGTCTACAACCAGATGGGTTAAGACTCTTAGTGTGATTGCACAACATGGAGCATCTCTCAAGGTGTGGGACCTTGCGAGTTAAGAGAGCTCTCTGGATTGAGGTTGGTTTTTATCCATTTTTTTATGTGTACAAAAACAAATTGCAGAGGATCTATTCTAAGTCTATTCTATCTACCAAGGAGATAGGGTTAGAGAGATGCAATAAAATAAACCTAAGCAAACGAGGTGATACACCACAGGAATGTTAGACACTGGTTTGTAGTTTAACATAGACCACAGGAATGTAATACAAACAACATGCACAAATGACCAAATCACAATAAGAGATGAGAGAAACAATAACGAATACATGAGAGGGTCGAGAAACATCCACATATATATATATATATATATATTAGTGCTCAGGAGTCGATACAGTATACTACAGTAGCTAAGAGGTAAAACTTGCATTACAACCCGAAGGAGAGGTTAGAAAAGCTCCACAAATCCTTCCGTAATTAAAAGAAGAATGGAGGGTGTAAAACAGAAATGTCCAACCCTTTACAATGAGCCCCGACCCTTCTTTTATAGATTCAGCATAGAGGGAAGAAAGAGAGAGAAGTGGGAAAACCAGTTCAAAGCTCAACCACTGCCATCAATTCCTCCTACAAATCCACCCCAAATCTATCATGTCTACATGGATTACTTGTTTGGTGCCTCAAAGGAGGAGGAACGGCGGATCAAATCAAATCCGATCTAGTTGTTGGGGCAAATAGATGCTATATTAGTGGCCTGAAGACAATTCTTCATTTTCTCCCCACCTAACCTCTCTAAAACCAAATTTTTAGATCTCCATGGTGTAGATGAGGCTGAGATCTTTCCAATGGTGCCAGATTTGTTGGATTTCGAGCACCGAGTCAAAAGATATGCCCATTTGAAATTTGAATCGGTCCATACAAAATAGTGGGAACCAGCTACCAAAACGGGCCCCCATTTAAAACCGGACACGTGGAGGGCTGGCACATGTCTGCGGACAGCCTTTGTATTTTGCTTTTGGAGTTGGGCCAGGCTAACACGTGACTTCTTCCACGGATTACTCAGTTTCTTCATGTTTTTTGGCTAAGTCTTTTGCTTGGCGGGGTCATATATCTAACCGGGGACACGCGGCAGTTTGGCGCTTGTTTGGAAACCCTCCCTTAATTTTTATCTTGAATTAGCACCATGTTAACACTTATCACCCTCCACTAGCCTGTCTCAATGCTTTGACTATTCAACTCCACCATTTTTCTTTATGAAACTAGACACGTGGAGGCTTCACGCTCACTTGAAAACCCACTTAGGATTTTGCCTTTGAAGGAGCTTCGGGTTGATACGTGGCAGCCTTCGCAGGCTCTCTGACTTTTCAATGACCGCTCTTACTTTTTGGCCCCTGGACTACGTGGTGATCCCGTGCTCATTTGAGTCTTCGCTTTTGGATTCACCTTTGGAGATGCCCGAGCCAACACGTGGTGACTTCTGCTAGCTCTGCCCCATTTTGACTTTTCAACTGTCAACTTTTCCCCCACTTTGGACCTAGGACACGTGGAGGCCTGGCGCTTGTTCAAGTCTCCCTTTTTGGATTAAACTTTGGAGGTGTGCCGCTTGGACACTTGGCAATGTTTGCTGTCTCCTCGAACCGTTTCAAAGCCTGAAGACTTCAAACCTTTTTTGTTCCTTCTCTTTTGAGCTTCTGGCTTCTTTGACACTATCTCCTCCTTCCCCAACCCTACTATTCCATTTCCAAACCCGCCTATAACTTGTTTGTTGAATTTGAAGCACGAATTCACTCGACAAAGTTGTTTCGTGAAATTCTTCTTGCATAGGGTCATGGCTGATCCAATTTTGCAGGGGGCAAAATATGGATAATAATTTGGAAACTCGCAAGGGTATCTGCCTGCTAGATGAGAGGACCAATTGCCTTCTTATATCCATTGGGTATGGAGTCAAGAATGATAGATTTTTAGTTGCTATGCATTTGTTTCATTTTGAAGATAACAACTGTTACATGTAACTATGAGTTTCCCTACCGTGAATACTAAAAGGGATAGCACATCCACTTGGAGGCATGTTGGATGTGTAACGATGTAACCTAGAGTAACAAAGAACATGTGCCACAACACTTAGGGAAACAACAACTACACTACAACAAAACAGCGTGCATACACACTTAGGGAAATAAAAAAACTATGTTAATATTTACAGGGGTGTAAACTTCCCATTCAGCAGTAATGTTTGAGATGGATCTTGTTCACTGGGATCTGCAATTCTTCGCCATCCAATTTAGCCAGCTGGAAGGCATTGCTACTCTTGCACTTTGTGATCATGTAAGGGCCACTCCAAATGGCATCAAATGTGGAGTGTTTTCCTAGTTTTTCCCAATGTGCATCCCACTTTACGACTAAGTCTCCTTCTTGAAAGGTCCTCATCCTTTCCTTCTTATCAAAACTCTTTTTTATCTATGCCTGATCATTTTCCATGACCTGGAATTTCATGCTCTCTTGTCTGTCCTACCTCCATCATCTCTGCATACCTGATTGCCATGGGTTCAAACTCGGCTAGCTCTAAATGTTTCATGAGTTCCAAAGCAGGAAACTCCAATGAGATGGGAAATATTGCCTCCTTTCCACATACAAGTTTGTAAGGTGAGCTACTTTTGGACCTCTTTTATGTGATCCTATCAGCCCGTAGAGCTGATTTGAGCCTTGTATGCCAAGTCCTCTAATTTTCATCAAGAGTCCTTCTGATAATCCTTAATAGGTTCTTATTTGTGGACTCTGCTTGGCCATTACCCTGAGGGTAATAATTTGATGAGGTGTTGAGATACACACCATTCTTAACTACCCATTTAGTGGTCATTGTACCAAGGAATGTCAATGCATTGTCTGATATAATAGTGGCAGGGACTCCAAACCTGGTGGTTATTCCTTTATAAAAATCTAAGATGTTGGATTCATTTGCTTCTTTTAATGTCACTGCTTCAATCCACTTGGTGAAATAATATGTGGCTGTAAGTATCCACTTGTGGCCTTGACTTGAATTTGGTTTAATTACCCTAATGAAGTCTAGTCCCCACTGCATGAATGGTTGATCCACTGAAATGGGATGAAGGGGTAGGGCTGCTAGCTTCTCCTTTCCTGTAAAAAATGCACACTTTTTACACTTCTTGACCCATGAGTAGCAGTCCCCTAAACACTGTAGGCAAATAATAACCAACCGTCATGATCTTGAGAGATGTTGCTTAGGGGGCAAAGTGACCTCTTGATTCTCCCTCATGGAATTCAAGCAACACTATCTCATTTTGGCCTGTCCCAATGCACCTCAATAGAATACCATTGATATCTTTCTTAAACAAGACACCACCAACAAGCACATAAGGGATAGCTTGTAGTCTAAAGTATCTTCTCTTTTCCTTATTCCATTCTAGAGGGTAGAGACCTATTTCAAGGTAATGCACCAAAGCTTGGGTCCAACATGGAGCAAGTGCATCATTAACTAATTGTCCTTGATCACTCTGTAGAAATAGGACAACCTCCTTTTCACCCATTGAATCAACATGTTGTTTAGAGGTGAGGTGTTCAAACAATCCCTTACCTATAACCAGTTTGGTCACCTTGATTTCAATGTCATATTCCATTGCCCAGGTGATCCAACCTGCCTTCTTCTCATTCAAATCTTTATTTAAAAGGAAATCCTTAACACCAGCATGAGATACTAGTAGTTGAATCTTATTATTTGAGACCAAGTACCTGAACTTCTTTAAGCTCCTAATAACAGTAAGGACCTATTTTTCAATAAAAGAGTGCTTTACCTCGTAGTCCTCCAAGCTTTGACTGAAGAAAGCTATGGGTTGCTCTGAACATTCATTGTTGGGCTGGACCAAGATGGCTGAGATTGTGTCAGACCCTCCAAAAGCATATAACATGAAGTATTTTGAGAAGTCTGGGTTAATGAGAGTTAAAACCTGTGATATTGCGAGCTTGATGGCCTCAAAACTCTCTTTTCCCTTTGTTGTCCATTTAAATGCAAGACTCTTCTTTAACATCATTGTTAAAGGCTTCACAAGAGTAGCAAAATCAAGTATAAACCTCCGAACAAAGTTTATCCTCCCCAAGAAGCTTTGGACAGACCTTTTATGTTATGGCAATGGAAGTGTCCGGATGGCTTTAAACCTTTCAGATCAATTGCCAACCCCTTCCTTGAGACAATGTGGCCCAGTAATTTCCCTTCATGAGTCAGGAACACTTTTTTGGGTTTAATGACACCCCGAACCTCCTACATCTCTGAAATACCTGTCTAAGGTGAAAGAGATGATTGACAACATTCTTGGAGAAAACAGTGATATCATCAAGATATATCAGGACTATGTTGTTAATTAAACCTTTGAATGCCATGCCCATAGCTCTCTGAAATGTTTCTCCAGCATTTGATAGTCCAAATGGCATCTTCTTGTAAGCATGAGTTCCCCATTTAGTGGTGAAGGTTTGTCTTGAATTGATCTTCCTCCTTCACCATTATCTGGTTATAACCTGAGTAACCATCCAACAATGAGAACCTCTCAGAGACAGCTACAACTTGTAGGATCTATTCTATTGATGGAAGTGGGTAGTGATCCTGTTGTCATGAAAATGTGCAACAGAAAAATTGTAAGTTTCCAAGCACGACAACTATACCCCTATGGCAAATTTTTCATTCCTAGGCACCCCAGGTCAAATCCATCAGTCTGATCACCCCCTATTTGATGTCAAATTTATCCCCTAGGTGATTTAGTAAAGTGCACTCATTCCACCTAGGTGATTTTAGGGAGTTCTAAAACGATGCTATCTTCTGGCAGTATTGGGAAGGGCTATCGTTGGCCTTCCCAGGACTGGATTCAACCCCTTGGAGCAGAAAAAAAGAGAAAAATCAACATGGAGGCAAATGAAATACCTTGGAACATCATGGAAATGATTTTGGAAGGTCTAGGGAAGTTCTGCAATACTTGGAGCAGTCTGGGGTGAAAAACACGGTTCACAAGCCTAGACAGTACAAAGGCCTAAAACAGCCGCTGGGATTCAGAAGAAGATTTCGGGAGCTCTGGATGGAGTTTAAAGTAAAAAGAAACATCTTCGGAAAGATGATTCCAAGACCTACATGATGGTGAAATAATATTTTTCACAACACCTTGGCACATATGATTGGAAGGCATTTTTCTCAGGCACAAGTGGAGTCCCAGATAAAAAAATATGTTTTTTTAGGAATCAAATGGTCAAATTAAGACATGAAAACCACATTATTGGATTTAAAATTCCATTTCCAGTAAGGATAATATAAAATTTCACCAATAAATTCCATCGGGAGCTCAAGTTATCTTCATTCCAAGTTACCCTCTCAAAGGCAGTTCAGGACTTAGTCATTTTTTCGAGAGGACACGTGTCAGCACCAGGAGCCTGGCAGGATTTCATGCCCCCGACGTCCCTGAGGTCAAGTAAATCAGCCCTTGGAAAATGTTCCCAGCCCTCATGTGACCTCTGGGACCCTCATATGACCTCCAAACTTGACAGTTCAGCCCCCGGGTGCTTATTTGGAGAATGCATTCCCTATCGTCAGATCGGGTGCCACGTGTCACCTCCAGGTCCACCGTGGAATTTGATGTCCCTTATGCACCTGAGGTGGGGGGACATCAGACCTTGAAAAATGTGCCCAACCCCTATGGGGAGTCTTCTGGACACCCACGTGACCGCAGTTCAGCCCCCAGGTGCATTTTTGGAGCATTCATTCCCTGTCATTGGATCGGGCGCCACGTGTCACCTCCAAGACCACCGTGGAAACTGATGTCCCTTATGTACCTAAGGTGGGTGAAATCAAACATGGAAAAATGTGCCCAACCCCCATAGGGAGTCATTTGGACACCCCATGTGACCAATTTCCAGCCCCCAAGTGCTTTAAAGCAGCTTTTTCCACCTTCATTCCCTATCGTCGGATTACCGCCACGTGTCGTCCTCTTTGACCACCGTGGAATTTGATCTCCCTCATGTCCCTAAGGTCAGGGACATAAAGTAATGAAAAATTAACCAAAAGAAAAAACCCACATCAAAAATATAATTTTCTTCACAAACGGAGGAGAAAACCAGACTTGCAATTTTGAGGTCCATTAATGGTTGCCGTACCCAGAAGCACTGCTAGGTCTGAAAATTAAAACTTTAAAATCTCCTAGATTATTAAGCAGGCAGGCCTGAAATTTCAAATGGGATGATATTGAGAAAAACCCCATATCTAAAAACTTCGTTTCATGTCAATCCGACTACCAGAGAGCCAACTTCCTAAAAATAGCAAGTCTATTACATAGGAACTACTATTTCGAGAAAGTCATTAACAGAAGAACCTGTGAAGGAGATGAAGAAATCAGAGGTGCACTATAGCTGAGAAATTCACCAGAACATAAATTTTTTGGCACTTACTAAATATAGTAAGTGGGACCCTCGAGCACCTGCTAAAAATAGAAATTTGATCCAAAGAAGTGAGGAACGCAGGGAGAAAGGGGAATCAAAGTCACAACACTCAGCTAAGGATCGAGGGAGCTACTTTTTTACACTTACTAAAAATAGTAAGTTATACTCAAAGAGAAGTTTTGCACAATGGAATGTACAAGGCTAATCATTTAGGGGGACATCATTGTTCGGGAGCATCCTAGCCATTTTTCAAAGGGAATTCGAGATCCACCTTAGTTCATTCAACTGGGTGAGCATTCAGGAGCTAATTTGGAGGAGTTTCACAGTGTGCAAGGAGTTCAAAGATTCAGAGTTTCACTGCATTTGGAGCTTTCCATCAATGAGGATCAACGGACTTCATCGGGTGACATCTACTCTTTTTCTTCTCTCTCTCTCTTTCTCTCTCCTCTTCCCCCCAACTTTTTCTTGCTTTCAAATGTTCCAATTCTTCGTTGGGTTTTGCACTTTTTGATATGCCTTTAAGTCACTTAAAAGTGACTTTAGAAACATAATGTAAATTAATTCGCCTTGCTATTATAAAAGGGACTTAAATATTTAAAGTGGAATATGAACAATCTTAAGTCATATTAAGGCATATGAAGGGTCATGAGGAAGACGATAAGTCACCTCTCATTCTATAAATTGTAACACCATTTCCATTGCAAAGGGTTGGTAATTGATTTTGTAAACTCAAGAGTGTATTGAGAGAACAAAGGAGATAGCCGAATTCTTCTATTTTCCCCTTCTCAAAAATGTCTTCTATTCCCATACTATGTACAAATTCTGCTTGAGCTTCAATAAAGGAAGAAGGAATTTTAGCCTCTTTGATTGAGGAGTTTATTGCTACTTTGTGTTCATTAAGCTCTATTTAGTCTTGTTGTTGTTTTGCATATTTGTTTTCTTCTGAAATTCAAGTGCATGTGATGAAACTTCTTATTGGTGTGTGCAAGCCTCTGATTTTCTACTTACAACATTGGTTCTCCTACATCAACTCTCACTTCCTTTTCCCACTTCCAGACAAAGTCTTCCCTAGCAAGAGATTGCTAGCTTTGTCGTAGGGTCAGTGGAGTGCCCCTGTTAGACCCCTAATCGAAAGGCTACCACAGAAATCCACCTTTTCACGCGCATGCATTTATGGTAGCTACACCGGTTAAGTAGAGGGACTTATATTCCTAGAGCGTTGGCAAGAAATCCACAAGTTTGTCCACCAGACAAATTTTCTCGCCAACAGTTTTTGGTGCCCACCGTGGGGCAGATTTAGCAGCATCTGCACTCAAAATACGACTGCAAGGTCCCAAAGATTAAAAAAAAAATCAAAATATTTAAAAAAATCATAAAAGAGAATTCGTAGAAGTAAGAGCTAAAGCAGAAGAAGAAGAAAGAAACAATGGCAGACGAAGAAGAAATACCTCAACCCATTGTTCCATGGGAAAGGACTACAGGCCCGCTTGCTCTGGAACCCCCTCTTCACAATCTACCAACGGGTTCCCGCAAGAACTTTCCAAAGTTCAAAGGTGACAACACACAACATCTGGAAGAACACATCATTGCTTTCACGACATCATGTGGAATTATTGGTGTCCAACATGAAGACGTTGTTGTAAGATTGTTCGTGGAGTTCCTCCAAGAAAAAGCAGCAGAATGGTTTTACCTCTTGCCTTCCCAGTCCATCACGGGTTGGAATGACATCAAGGATGCCTTCGAAGAGAGATTTAAATCAACTGAAGACTATCATGATCTCCTAGTGCAGTTGGCTCAAATAAATAAAGGAGAAAATGAAACCATGAGAGACTTTGTGGCTCGTTTTGAATGGTTGTTTCGCAAGATACCTGAAGAGGTTCACCATCTAAAAACAATGTCAAGAGATTCTTCATCAATGCTCAATCACCAGAGGTAGGATTTCTCCTAAGAAGACTTCAACTAAGGAATATTGCAGAAGCACAAAGATTGGCCATTGAATTTGATGACGATCTCATCCTATCTAGAAAGATCAAGAATCCCTCAAAGGGTAAATCTCAATGTCCTGGAGATGAAAGAACTGATCCTTTAATGCAGAAAATGACGAATGAAATGGCATCGTTGAAAAGGGAAATATCTGAAAGAGTATCTTCTCAAAGAAGCAACAAAAATCAGATTGCAGAAGCACCCCAAAGGCTCACCTTGGAGGCCCCACCCATGAGCATAAATTGGAGATTTCAAGAAAGTGAAGAAGAGTTTGAACAAGAAAGTCAAGGTGGTGATTTCCTAGAAAGTGATGAGTTTGATAATGATACACAAATCAGATTTTGTGAGTATTCTAGAGGTTATGAAGAAGATGAAGAAGATGCACCCAATTTATCATGCACGGTATTCACTCATTCTCAGTCTGAGAAAAGAGCATCTCCCTCCACTGCTGCAAAAGAAAAGAAGATTGATGATCCTCCTGTGGTGACTCTGAAAAATAAAATAATCAGTCGAGGATCTCCACTTCCATCCTCCATAAAGTCTGCATTGTTGGATCCTGATCCCGTAGCAAGTAAGAAGACTCCCGTAATCCCAAGTAAGTCTTCTGATGTCTCTTCCAAGTCTAAATATAAATCTTCTCCTATAAAATCTAATACCTTGAAAGCTTCTAGTGTACCTTTCAAAATACCCTCCATTTCCCAAAAATATACTCTTGCTTCCAAACATGTCCTAAATCCAAAAGAAGTCCCTCCACCCCCTTTGTTTGCATCTGCTCCCTTTGACTTCATTGAATATGTAAACAAAGCCAAAGTTCAGATTACTGAAACTGAATATTTGCAGACTCATCCTGAACAATTTGAGAGGTTTTTCCAATACATCAAAAATGGTAGTCTAACACCCAATGATGTAGCTCGTCATTCCAAAGGCATGCTACCAAACTCACCTACACCTCCCTCATAGAACATGCTTTCTCTGAGTGCATCAAAGACTGATAAAGTTGAACCTTTCTACGTCTCCCTTCTTGTTGGAGAATATGTACTGAACAATTGCATAATAGATTCTGGTGCCTCAGACAACGTGATGCCTTTGAAGGTCGCCAAGGCTCTTAAACTTACAATGACTCCACCTAGTGGCTCTTGTTACTCTTTGGAATAAAAAAAGGTCTCACTTGTAGGGAAGGTTAAAGATGCACAGGTGGCTCTCACCAGATTTCAAGACAAGAAAGTTTCAGTGATGATTTTGGTAGTAGACGTCCCAGCCTCGTTTGGAATGTTGCTGAGTAGAAATTTCTGCCGAGAGTTGGGAGGGAAAATTCAGATGAATTGGTCTTTTGCAACCATACCAGTGAAGGGAGACATGGAGAAATTACTTCCCGAGAAGAAGATGAGGTACACAGTACGAAATTCTGGAAGCCCATAAGCTAACATCTTGTATCAAGGTAGCAGGCAGATGAATCACTTTGTGGCAACCGAGGAAGAAGAGGATATCCCCATCTTGATAGGCCTAGACATGCCTTCCCAAAGAGATTTGGATTTTGAAGAAGCATTGAGGAGATTCGAGTTACAAGAGGACAGCCCCAAATCACTAGATGATGTAGACCACGAGGAAGAGGAGATGGTTCTTGATGATTTTCAAGAAGAAAAATCAGTTTATATGATTTTACAAGATGAGGAGTTATTCTCATTCCCATTTGGGGATGAGGATGATCTCAATCAGGCCATCTCTGGAGAGAAAAAATCAGCTTGTGATGAGCCCATGAAAGGTTTGAAAGAAATGTCTGTACAGGAAATGCTTAGAGCTACAGAAGAAAATGAAGATCCTGAGCTCAGTCTCAAGCTCCTGATGCAAGCCACAAATTTTCAAGACAAGTGTGAAGCTGATTTGGAAAGCCTTAACCAATGCGACGGTTGGCCATATTGAGATAAGGCAAGATGAAATATATGATGCCACTCTTGAGCTAATGATTGATGGATGCAATACCGAAATGGAAATATTTTCTTTCCCATTTGAAGATGAAGACTCTTTCCATGACGAAGAAATTGAAGAAAGGAGTTTCGAGACCTCTAAAGATGAAGCTCTTTTTGATGAAGGATCGGTAGAGTGTAGTGATTCTCGAGATGATGAGGTAATCCCTCCAGATAGTTTCCTTGAGCTGCAAAATAAAGATTCTTCAAAGGCATATCAAGATGAGCTACAGGAAATGATGAAGCATAACTCTGTGCAAGAAATATTGGATGTAGTAGAAGTTGCGGAAGACCCCGAGTTGATTCTCAATCTCTTCACTCATGCCATGAACATACGGGACAAGTATGAGTTTTCCTCCAATCCTTCCTTTAGTACTCAAATGCCTCATCGTGGAGTAGAGATAAAGGACGAATCAAATGTTTCTCATGGAGAAGATGTCAATGAGCATAGGCCTGGGAAAGAAAAGAATCAAGAATGTTCAAGTATTTTGAACAAAAAGTAGCCATGGGCAACGATGAGATGCTCAATGGAAAATCAACTATATGGATAAACATGGAAGGCAACTAGCACTATGAGACCGACTTCAAAGAACATGAAGGCAGTAAAATTTCCAAGCAAGGACCAAAACATCAAGAAGCTCACATGGACTCACTCCTACAAAGTAAAAGGAAAATCATGGAAGCACCTGGCTTCCATAAACAATTAAGGAAAGGAGGCTACTTTCTGGAACCCGTCAACGGCTTCGCAGAACATCATCATTCGGCGTTGCCTCTTCAGGGGTAACTTTTGAGAAATGAAAAGTACTTCAGTGAAAGTGGGTTGTCCCCTGCCTTATACCATAGGTGATGGATAGGTGTGTTTCCCTTCTTGTTGTGTGTCGTGTGTTTCCTTTCCTTCATTTTGTGTGTGTGTGTTTCCTTCTAATCTTCCTTTTTAGAAGTTGTACATGACTCTGCAGGGCCCAATGGATAAGGCACTGGTCAACGAACTATATGGTCTAAAATTGAGATTATGGATTCCCATGTCATGTCTTCACTATGCTATGTCCATGTCATGTCCCCAAGCTAGAGCCAGCTGTTGTCGTGAAAATGTGCAACAGGGAAATTGGAAGTTTCCAAGCACGACAACTATACCCCTATGGCAAATTTTTCATTCCTAGGCACCCCATGTCAAATCCATTAGTCTGATCACCCCCTATTTGATGTCAAATTTTTCCCCTAGGTGATTTAGTAAAGTTTACTCATTCCACCTAGGTGATTTTAGGGAGTTCTAAAACGATGCTATCTTCTGGTAGTATTGGGAAGGGCTATCGCAGGCCTTCCCAGGACTGGATTCAACCCCCTGGAGCAGAACAAAAGAGAAAAATCAACATGGAGGTGAATGAAATACCTTGGAACATCATGGAAATTATTTTGGAAGGTCTAGGGAAGTTCTGCAATACTTGGACCAGTCTGGGTGAAAAACATGGTTCACAAGCCTAGACAGTACACAGGCCTAAAACAGCCACTGGGATTCAAAAGAAGATTTTGGGAGCTCCAGATGGAGTTGGAAGTAAAACAAAACATATTTAAAAATATAATTCCAAGACCTACATGATTGTGAAATAATATTTTTCACAACACCTTGGCGCATATGATTGGAAGGCAGTTTTTCTCAGGCACAAGTGGAGTCCCAGATCAAAATTCTGATTTTTAGGAATCAAATGGTATAATTAAGACATGATACCCACATGATTGGATTAAAAATTCCATTTATAGTCAAAATCATATAAAATTTCACCAATAAATTCCATCGGGAGCTCAAGTTATCTTCATTCCAAGTTACCCTCTCAAAGGTAGTTCGGGACTTAGTCATTTTTTCGAGAGGACACGTGTCAGCACCAGGAGCCTAGCGGGATTTCATGCCCCTGAAGTCCCTAAGGTCAGGTACATCATCCCTTGGAAAATGTGTCCAGCCCTCATGTGACCTCTTGGACCCTCATATGACCTCCAGACTTGACAGTTCAGCCCCCGGGTGCTTATTTGGAGAATGCATTCCCTGTCGGATCGGGCGCCACGTGTCACCTCCAGGACCACTGTGAAATTTTATGTCCCTTATGCACCTGAGGTGGGGGACATTAGACCTTGAAAAATTCTCCCAACCCCTATGGGGAGTCTTCTGGACACCCACGTGACCGCAGTTCAGCCCCCAGGTGCATTTTTGGAGCATCCATTCCCTGTCGTTGGATCGGGCGCCACGTGTCACCTCCAAGACCACCGTGGAAACTGATGTCCCTTATGTACCTAAGGTGGGGGAAATCAGACATGGAAAAATGTGCCCAAACCCCATAGGGAGTCATTTGGACACCCATGTGACCAATTTCCAGCCCCAAGTGCTTTAAAGCAACTTTTTCCACCTTCATTCCCTGTCGTCGGATTGCCGCCACGTGTCGTCCTCTTGACCACCATGGAATTTGATGTCCCTCATGTCCCTAAGGTTAGGGACATAAAGTAATGAAAAATTCACCCAAGCTTCTCCTTCCATGATTTCAAAAAATTCAAAAAATCTAACTGTCGCTCAGTGTTTCCAACTGCTTCCACTCCCGTGCACAAACAATCTTCATCCTTCCTCTGCAACATTCTACCATTATTACACCATTGCAAATGCTTAGACCTGCTCAACCCAAGAACTAAAACACATTCCCCACAGCTATGTGCAGGTCGCATAAGGATTTTTCATCGAAACGAGAAGGAGAAAACGGAGAAAACTCCATAGCCATGAAATGAGAAGATGAAGAAATCTCCCAAACAGATGAATGAAACAACCAAATATATTTTTCTACTCATTCCTCTACCCAAGGCCATCAAGAAGACACCTTCAAAGTCCCCCCATGTGTGATAGAGCATCCACAATGAAGAAATCTCCTTTCCGGCTCAACGAAGAAAGAAGTGGGATTTCCCGTCAAACCGGTTGCTAGATCGAAGTAAGATTACACGTGAAGCACCAAAAGAAAAAACCCACATCAAAGATATAATTTTCTTCACAAACAGAGGAGAAAACCAGACCTGCAATTTTGAGGTCCATTAATGGCTGCCGTACCCAGAAGCACTGCTAGGTCTGAAAATTAAAACTTTAAAATCTCCTGGATTATTAAGAGGGTGGGCCTGAAATTTCAAAGGGATGATATTGGGAAAAAAACCATATCAAAAAACTTTGTTTCATGTCAATCCGACTCCCAGAGGCCAACTTTCTAAAAATAGCAGGTCTACTACATAGGAACTACTATTTCGGGAAAGTCATTAACAGAAGAACCTGCGAAGGAGATGAAAAAATCAGAGGTGCACTATATCTGAGAATTCACCAGAACATAAATTTTTGGCACTTACTAAAAATAGTAAGTGGGCCCTCGAGCACCTGCTAAAAATAGAAATTTGATCCAAAGAAGTGAGGAACGCAGGGAGAAAGGGGAATCAAGGTCACAACACTCAGTTAAGGATCGAGGGAGTTACTTTTTTACACTTAATAAAAATAATAAGTTATACTCAAAGAGAAGTTTTGGCACAATGGGATGTACAAGGCTAATCATTTAGAGGGACATCATTTTTCGGGAGCATCCTAGCCATTTTTCATAGGGAATTTGAGATCCACCTTAGTTCATTCAACTGGGTGAGCATTTAGGAGCTAATTTGGAGGAGTTTCACAGTGTGCAAGGAGTTCAAAGGTTCAGAGTTTCACTGCATTTGGAGCTTTCCATCAATGAGGATCAACAGACTTCATCGAGTGACATCTACTCTTTTTCGTTCTCTCTCTCTTTCTCTCTCCTCTTCCCCCCAACTTTCTCTCGCTTTCAAATGTTCTAATTCTTCGTTGGGGTTTGCACTTTTTGATATGCCCTTAAGTCACTTAAAAGTGACTTTAGAAACATAATGTAAATTAAGTCGCCTTGCTATTATAAAAGGGACTTAAATATTTAAAGTGGAATATGAACAGTCTTAAGTCATATTAAGGCATATGGAGGGTCATGAGGAAGACGATAAGTCACCTCTCATTCTATAAATTGTAACGCCATTCCCATTGCAAAGGGTTGGTAATTGATTTTGTAAACTCAAGAGTGTATTGAGAGAACAAAGGAGATAGCCAAATTCTTCTATTTTCCCCTTCTAAAAAATGTCTTCTATTCCCACACTATGTACAAATTTTGCTTGAGCTTCAATAAAGGAAGAAGGAATTTTAGCCTCTTTGATTGAGGAGTTTATTGGTACTTTGTGTTCATTAAGCTCTATTTAGTCTTGTTGTTGTTTTGCAGATTTGTTTTCTTCTGAAATTCAAGTGCATGTGATGAAACTTCTGACTGGTGTGCGTAAGCCTTTGATTTTCTACTTGTAACATTGGTTCTCCTAAATCAATTCTCACTCCCTTTCCCACTTCCAGACAAATTCTTCCCTAGCAAGAGATTGCTAGCTTTGTCGCAGGGTTAGTGGAGTGCCCCTGTTGGATTCCGGGTCGAAAGGCCACCACAGAAATCCACCTTTTCATGTGCATGCATATATGATAGCTGCATCGGTTAAGTAGAGGGACTTAGATTCCTAGAGCGTTGGCAAGAAATCCACAAGTTTTTCCACCCGACAAATTTTCTCGCCAATAGATCCTTAAGTGATGCTCTATTCAGATCATGAAAGTCCACACACAGCCTGATTTCTCCATTTTTCTTCCTCACAGGCACCATGTTAGCAACCCAACTCGAATGCTTGAAAGGAAAGATGATACTGGCCTCAATTAGCTTGTTTAATTTTTTTCTCATGAGAGGCTAAATGTGGGGATTTATTGGCCTCTGGTTCTGTCTGAAAGGCTTAGCTCCTGGGTCCAACTCAATGGTGTGTTGTGCTAGCTTTGGGTTAAAACCCCTTAAATCTCAATACGTCTAGGCAAAAACATCTAGGAACTCTTGACAGAGTTGAATAAATTCAGATTTTTCTTGTTGAGTGCTTACCCTGCCAATCTGCAATGTTTTTTCCTTCTTCTATAAAAATAGGTTTTGAATCTTCACCCTTTACCTGAATATTTGCCTTTTCTTTTCAGAATTGGTCATTTGGGTTGAAGATTGATTCCAAAGTGACAAGACCCTTTGGTAGTTTGTTGGTCCTCAGCTATACCACTTGATCGCCATACTTTTGCTCTAACCTATCTTGATTCCTATAAGAGAACTTAGCTTCCTCTTGTAGAAAGTTGACAATTTGTTGGTCATTTTCAAAGACTTGCCAACTTGTGTTGTTGTCTAGGACAGCTGGCCTTACAACCAAATTAATATGAGGCTGATGCTTATCATTCTTGATACTCTCCACAATGTGAAATGTTGCCCCAATTGTTGCCAGTCTATCTGCTACTTCATTTTTCTTCCTGGGCATGGAGCTAATGCTGAATGCCTCAAAATCCTCAATGAGGTCCCATACCCAGTTCTTGTAGCTTCTAAGCAGGTCATTCTTGACAACATTTTGTCCTCGAACCTGATTAGCAACTAGTTCACTGTCACCAAACACTTGCAAGTTCTTGATTCCTCGTTTCCTTGCCCAATGGAGCCCATGGACCAAAGCCTCATACTCTGTTGTGTTATTTGAACAAGCAAATTGGAAACAAAAGGATGAATAGTATTTCATACCTTTAGGCTAGACAAGCATAGTTCCTCCTTCGGCTCCTTACCTACTTTTTGACCCATCAAAGAATAACTACCATACCTCATTGTCATCTTTGTGGTTAGACTTAATGATGGCAAGAAGATGCTAATTTTCCTCATGCAAACAGTAGACTCCTAGCTCAGACTCCTCCATATCTTTATAGGGGTCAAAATCATGTCTCATGTTCACCCATTTGTCGAGAGTCAAGTCTGGGATACACCCCACCTTGGTATCTGTCTCACAAGTGCCTGGGAGGTCCTCCTGATCAAAGGCTGAAGAATTGGCATTGACTGGGCTCGGTACATAAGACTCAATATGGTAATTTGCAATGGGCTCAGATCTGATTATGGCCTTAGCTCCATACCTTGTTCTAAAAAGCATGTGCGACCAATCAACAAACAAATAGTCTCCAATCTTAGTAGTGAAATCTCTCGACAGACATAATGCAAAATGGGGTGGCAAGTCTATGACTGATATGTTTTGTAACATAGTCACATTGGGGTAGGCATGCAATGTGAGGCTCAAATCTTTGATGACTCCAACATTTGTCACTGTTGTCCCATCCAATTACACTACCCCTCTGGAGCTGATCTCGTATTGAAGACCCTATTGATCAGCTATTTGTTTTGGCATTACATAACTACTTGCCCCCAAGTCAATCATGCAATTATGCACCAATTTGTTCGCAATGATCAATGAAACATAAAATGGAGGAGGCTTCAAATTCTTACCTTGTTGTCATCCATGGTCTCCCTTAGATTGAGTTACATTGGCAAATACTTTCTCTTGTTGGCTAGGGGGCCTATTTGAGCTTGACCAATCGGCTATAACAGTCTGCAACAGATCTCTCTGTCCTGGAATAGCCAGTGACTCCCACAGTGAAATGTTCACATTTGTCTTCTTCATTTCCTCAATGATATTAAATGAGCTATCCTTTTGCTCCCCCTTCCTTGGCACATTTTTCTCTTGCACATGGGTTGTTACAACTGGTGCCTGAGTAGATTTGGGAGGTGGCCTGGATTGATTCTGCATATTGGGAGTTGCATTTTGAGTGCCAATAATTTATGGAGTAATGGAAGGTTGAGGATTACTTGAGTTTGGTGATCGTCCCTCTCCAATATTCCTCTTTTTAGACTGTGTATCAACAACTACACTTTGAGAAGGAACTTGATTCATTCCACAGAAGTCTTCAGCTTGCCAATTGACAAACATAGTTTCACTTGGGGGTGCTTCTTGCTAAGCTCCATGATGTTGATTTTCTTCTTGGCTAGACTCTTGTGACACACCAATGGTCTGTACCATCAAGGTCTAGTTTAGTGCACCATTAAAGCACATTGATTGATTATGAGGTTGATTGCATGGGAAACACCAATCTTATTCTTGTGCCATGTTGTTTTGGGCGGGAACCAATGCCCTTGATGTTGAAGTTGTGTTTGGGTCATATGACCTGAAAGGTCTAACAGCTTGAGGTTGCCCTTGGTTTTGATTCTGATTTATAGCTTAAGCTGGTGGCTTGTTTTGCTGATATAGGGGTCTAACCTGATACTGAGCTTGAGGCTGATATGGCCTAGAACTCTGAGCTTGTTACCTCTTAATAGTTACCAACTCATTCCCTAGGTTCTGCAATTGTTTCATAACTTCTTAAAGCTCTTTTGAGGTGTTAGAGGATGAGGTGAAGGTTTCAGCTAAACTTTGATTCCTAGGAGTAGGTATAAGAGCCAATGTGGGTATTTGGCTAGTGCTTTGATCTCCTAATTCTAGGTATAGAGGCATGGGTGGCCTAGGAGCAAGTTTGCCAACCTGAATTAAACAATTTTCAGCTCTTATGGAAATGCTATAAGCTGCAGGCAAAGTCGTGCCTCCCATTGATTGAATCATTAAAGCAATATCAGAATTTAGAGCTCTAAGAAAGTATAAGAAAGCACCTTCATCCATGGGCCTTACAACCAATGGAATCCTGTCCCATGTCCTTTGGAATATAAAGTTGAAATTTGTCAGCTTCTCATTAGGGGCCCTCTTGATGGTTGTCAAATGCTCTAACAAGGACATGTTATCCCCTTTTTCTCCAAATTGGTCATAAAGAGCTCTACACAAATGGTCCCAATTTTGAATGGAGCCTGATGTTAGGTTTCTGAACCATTGTGAAGCTTTACCCTTGAGTGAGGAGGCTAGCAACTTAACCACAATATCCATCTCGGTGATCTCATGGATTACACACTCATTTGCAATGTCTTGAATGTGATCACTAGGAGAAGTCTGGCTCTCCCCAGTGAAATATGAGATGATCTTTAATGCTGCCACTGGGACTGGATTTTGTGCATTAAGAGCGAGTGGGTTGTTGCCAGTGAAACTAACATAAGGATTTGGTTGTGCCATCCTGATTGGCCTGAGAACCCTTCTTGGTTGAAATGGACAAGGCTCTGTTTGGTGGAGATGGAGACCTATGGGCTCTTATCCCCTTTCTCCTTCTATCTGGAGACAAGTGCAAGTGGACAAATTGTCCCTCTTCTTTGGTTCTTGACCTTGTTTGTATTCTTCTCACGAACTTGGCAAGCTTGGACTGCTGAAACCAATGGATTATGTCCCTTTTGGAGTCACCAAATGCACAGTTTAAAGCTTCTTAAAAGCTAGAATAACAACAAGTGCACATAAATCTTACTATAATAAAGATGGAGACTTCTTTGGTCCCACCGGGCATGCCAAAACTGTTAGTGGAGAATCACAACACCCCTGAATGTTTGCAACTAGATGGGTTGAGACTCTCAGTGTGATTTCACAACATGGAGCATCTCTCAAGGTGTGGGACCTTGCGAGTTGAGAGAGCTCTCCAGATTGAGGTTGGTTCCTATCCCTCTATTCAGGTGTACACAAACAAATTGCAGAGGATCTATTCTAAGTCTATTCTATCTACTAAGGAGACAGGGTTAGAGAGATACAAGAAAATAAACCTAAGCTAACGAGGTGATACACCAAAGGAATGTTAGACACTCATTTTGTAGTTTAACACAAACCACAAAAATGTAATACAAACAACATGCACAGATGACCAAATCACAATAAGAGATGAGAGAAATAATAACGAATACATGAGAGGGTCGAGAAACATCCACATACATATATATTATTGCTCAAGAGTCGATACATTATGCTGCAGTAGCCAATAGGAAAAAAAAAATTACATTATAACCCAAAGGAGAGGTTATAAAAGCTCCACAAATCCTTCTGTAAACAAAAGAAGAAGGTAGGGCGTAGAACATAAATGTCCAACCCTTTACAATGAGCCCCGACCCTTCTTTTATAGATTTATCACATAGGGAAGAAAGAGAGAGAAGCGGGAAAACCAGTTCAAATCTCAATACCACTACCATCAATTCCTCCTGCAAATCTGCCCCAAATCTGTCATGTCTGCATCGATTACTTATTTAGCGCCTCGAAGGAGGAGGAATGGCGGATCAAATGAAATCTGATTTGGTTGTTGGGGTAAATAGATCCTTTAGTAATGGCCCGAAGACAATTCTTCATTTTCTCCCCACCTAACCTCTCCAAAATTAAAATTTCAAATCTCTATGGCATAGGCAAGGCCGAGATCTTTCCAACGGTGCCAGATTTGTTGGATTTCGAGCACCGAGTCAAAAGATATGCCCATTTGAAATTTGAATCGTGTTCGTACAAAATAGCGAGAACCAGCTACCAAAACGGGCCCCCTTTTGAAACCGGACACATGGAGGGCTGGTGCATGTTTGCGGGCAACCTTTGTATTTTGCTTTTGGAGTTGCGTCAGGTTGACATGTGACTTCTTTCATGGATTGCTCAGTTTCTTCATGTTTTTTGGCTAAGTCTTTTGTTGGCGGGGTCATATATCTGACCGAGGACATGCAGCGATTTGACGCTTGTTTGGAAACCATCCCTTAATTTTGCTCTTGAATTAACACCGTGCTGACACTTGTCACCCTCCGCTAGTCTGTCTCAATGCTTTGACTATTCAACTCGACCCTTTCCCTTTACGAAACTAGACACTTGGAGGCTCCGCACTCACTTGAAAACCCACTTAGGATTTGGCCTTTGAAGGAGCGTCGTGTCGACACATGGCAACCTCCGCAGGCTCTCTGACTTTTCAACGTCCGCTCTTACTTTTTAGCCCCTGGACTATGTGGTTAGCTCGTGCTCATTTGGGTCTTCGCTTTCAGATTCACCTTTGGAGATGCGCCGAGCTGACGCATGACGACTTCCGCTGGCTCTGCCCCATTTTGACTTTTCAATTGTCGACTCTGCCCTCGCTTTGGACCTGGGACACATGGAGGCCTGGCGCTTGTTTAAGTGTCCCTTTTTGGATTCAACTTTGCAGGTGCACCGCTTGGACACTTGGCAGCGTCCGCTGTCTCCTCCATACTTAGTTGATTTTTGGACTCATTCTGAACTATTTCAGAGCCCGAAGACTTCTGAACCTTTGTTGTTCCTTCTCTTTTGAGCTTCTGGCTTCTTTGACACTATCTCCTCCTTCCCCAACCTTGTTATTCCATTTCCGAGCATGCCTGTAATCTGTTTGTTGAATTTGAACGACGTATTTACTTGACGAAGCCATTTCTTGAACTTCTTCTTGCACATGGTCGTGGCTGATCCAATTTTACAGGGGGACAAAATATGGATAACAAATACTAGCGTGCTTGTGACTTATGAGCGTCAAGCTCTGTCCATTGATCTCTTTGCATTCCCTTCACTATTTTTTTTTGTTGTGTGGGAGTTCTAATCACAAAGCTTAGGAGTTTGTTTTAGTTAAACATTTGTGTGGTTGGGGTTTAGGTGGGAAAATAACGACAACATTTGTTACACGTATAAAACTACAACTTTCTTTCTCCCATGCACCACCACATCAAGAGCAAATCCTCTTCGTTTTCATGAGAGTCAACCATATTAAAATTGCCACACAAAATTTAGTTGGAATCCGCAAGTATATTTGCAAGTCACCACCAAAATGACGCTCTTTCAACTGCATCATCAGAGACACAAATGTTGGCAATTCTAAGGATTTAGCCGTCAAAATAAAAAAGGGTCTATATAATTTGATGCATGTGGTCAAACCCCCAATAGATGATGTGAAGAGATAAATCAGGAGACACTACCGTGACTACTCCTCCATGACTACTCTGTTCATTAGACATGACAAATAACACTTGACTAAATAGATTTGTTGGTGAAATGAAGTAAAAACCTATAAATTTTATCTTTTAGTAGACAACATTTTTCATATTATTAAAAAAGATTGGCTTGCTTAAAGATCACAAAGTCTCAGGAATAGTGGGAGAAAATGACAAGAGTATTATGAAAAATCAAGAGTCACGACAACTATGACTTTTCAATGCTTTCTATTAGAAAACTCTAAAAGGGAAAAAATATTTTGTAAGGTTTTAAACCCCTTTACCTTAAACTTTACTTCTTAGGATTGCTGGTTATCATACACCCATTATTTAAGCATGTTCTTACCCAGTAATCCATTAACAAAATAAACAACCAAAGTAATATATATATATATATATATATATATATATATATATATATATATATATATATATATTGATGAAAATGATCTTATATTATATTAAATGCAACATGATACAAGGTTCTCTCAACAAAAAAACGAGCGGTATGAGAGCACGCCCCAAAGTCACACAAAGAAAACAACAACTACAAGGGGGTTCGAGGAAGACCAAAAACAAAGGAACTCACGTTCAAAGGAGAAAGAGAAGTGTGAGCATCAAAGCACCCCTTCTTTTCCTTAGAGCGCGAGACAACAGTCCATGGCGCCTGTTGGGGTGTCAGGGCAAGCGAAGGATCAAGGCACATGCTATTTGGAGTGGGGTTAGAATCAGAAGACTCAAAAACATGTGTCCGTTTGGCACCACCGCCAGCAGGGGGAATCTTGATAGTCATATCATCTGGTTGATCTTTGACGTTTGGTTGATCTTTGACTTCCGATGCAGAGAAATGTTGCCAACCTTTAGGCCATTGAGAAACTCCTTTGGTCTTCTTCTATTTATTCTGATTAGGCAATAATGGGCAAGCCTCTTGAAGGTGCCCAATTTGATGGCATAACCGACATCAAAAGACCGTGTTCTCATAGTCAATAATTTGAATCCACTTGAAACCATCATGAATTAATTCCAATTTGTTTGGAAGACCATTGCTGAAATCCGCCTCAATGCATATACGAGGTATGTAAATAGCCCTTTCTTAGACAAGCTCATCATCCACCTTGATGAAGTGACCAAGACAATTACCAATAACAACACAAACCACCGGGTGCTAAAAGGGGAGAGGAAGATTGGGTAGATGAACCCAAACTTGCACATTTTAGAGACCACCATAGTAGAGGGGTCAAAATCCAGAAACCATGGTGTAATAAAAAGGCCAGCCCTATCCCAAAACTAGGGACCTTCAGTAAAAACCTGTAAGTAAGATGAAAACTGAACAATAAAAAAACCCTTTGCAGAAAGCTGGATCTCACAACCAAGGGACCACAATAATATTTTCAAACTAACTTTACAAACTTTATCAAAAGTAGGAAAATATAACACATGAGATGGATACATAATATATTGAGATGGATACATAATATATTGGAATTTGGAATCATTAATGAGAAATATATTCAAGACATCAAAAACTTGAACGCTCCAACATAACTGTTATAAGGGAGAGGAGCCAATAGTGGAGCATGAACCATTAATGGTGAGGGTATTTGTGAAGTGAGTGACTAGTACATGTACATTTGTTATTCAACATTTGAAAAAAAAAGTAGCTAATAAAATGTGTCACATCAAATCACATAAAAAACTCATCTAATCACATGATGCCACATAAGTGGAAAAAAATGCATGACATAATGCCCTACTAATGGTCCACCCTTTTTTTCCTTTGTATGAAAAACTACTTGATTTAAATCCATTTAAAAACTACTTTCCATAAAATAAAAATGCTCAAAAAAAAAATTTAGATTAAGAAAAAAAAAATCTTTTAAAGGGTATTTTTTTTTTTCAAAATTTTTTTTTTTGTTGTAAAACTTGGGTTTCCTCTCCCTTAGATGTACTCTTAAATGTGTGAAAATGTACACCCCTCCCCGCAGCTGTACCTGCTGCTGCGAAGGCTGTCAAAAGAAATCGTACAGAATTAATTTTTGATAAAACCCTTGAATATTTCACAGGCTGCCAACTCAGACGAAACAGTACATTGTTTCATGTTTGATAAAACATTTGAGTATTATAATATTGTAAAAATTATAAAAGTGTCATGTCAATCAGAGAGAGCAGGAAGGGCACTGCGGATACATGTGCGCAAACCCCAAATTTTAACCCGGGAGAGAACAGCTTGAGGCGCCCTTCGGAACTGTTCATTTCTCCTCATGTGCGGGGTCTATGAATTGATAGGTTTAATACAATGAATGCAGCCAAGTAACGTATCGTGCCAATAATAACAATACGACAAACTTCACCAAAGCTTTTTAAAAGAGCGCCAACCAAAGCAAAACCCTAACGAGACCTCCGTGACACTATCCTAGATCTCGGAGGCGTTGAAACATTATAAATCTTTATAATTATTTTTTTAATTTCGTAGACATGAGGCCGACATGGAACGAAATTATCTGTTTCGAAAGAAAGAAAAGGGTTAAGTAGCGATCCAACGGCTAACAGCGTGTGGAGTAAGTCAGTGTTCCACTATCGAATTACACCACACTCCTTCAAAACTGTTTTAGTCAATACTTAGTCTACTTACATAGGTCCCGGCGAAAACAATTTTTTTGTTACCAGGAATATGGATTCCTCGTTACTAAGCAAGTCAAATGTTGGAAACCCCCAAACCGACAGCAAAATTTCTTTATGATGCAGTAGGAACTCGCAAGCGACTTTTATTATGTAATGGCGGACACAAGAGCGTCAATTTAAGTTTCATCTCCCACTGCCAAATCTTTATATAGATTCCGCAACATCTACAGCGCCGACTTACAATTGCAGACAAACATGGAAAATGCCCTCTCCTTGTTCCTCTTCGTGCTGCTGCTGCTTCACGGTGTCAACTGTAAAACTCTTAAAAGAGACGGTACATCTTCGAACCCTAACTCATTTTTTCTAATCATAAAACCTTAAATTAACGTTTCGAATCTGAGATCCATTTTACACACAGTGATATTTTGTTTTGTTATTTCAGTAGAAAGAATAGTAGCTAAACCCTTGAATTTCGGCCTTCTTTGTGGTTGTTCCGAGTTTAGAGGTGCTTAATATATTTAAAATAACAAAGTCCGCAACATATGGGAGCGGCATTTATAATTAAATTTTGGCATGTAAACATTTACTGGCTGCTTTTATTTGGATTCCACCGTCTTTGACATTTTATTTGCCTCTACATTTTGATATGCAGTGAAGGCACTGAATGAGATCAAGGCATCTCTTGGATGGAAAGTTGTGTACGCGTGGGTTGGGGACGATCCCTGTGGGGATGGAGATTTGACCCCTTGGAGTGGGGTTACCTGCTCTCACGCAAACCAGGGGGATTACCGTGTTGTTACGGAATTGTGAGTGAATTAACACATTTGTTTTCATGTTCGTTGTTATTTTAGCATTTTGCTCAGTGGCAAGGGCAATTCTTAGTATTTTTGTGGATCTTATAGATGTGGATATTAATCACCGGGGAATGTCTTAAACACTTTTAATTTTCAAATGACAATAGTCTGCACTCAAGTTTTATGCCAATAGATTGAGTTGTGTTCCAAATTTTCACAATTTTTCAATCTGGAATGTATTTCCCTGGCCTTTGACCTTGAACAACATTTCCCTTGTACACAAATTAGACTAAAACAATGTTTGCCAGAATAAACATAGCCACCAGGAGACCTGGGTGACGCAGACAACATTTAGCAAAACGATACAGGAATACATGAATAAGAGTGCGCCTATGTTACATTTTACATATAGTCACTGACTGGGACCCCGCCATGACCCCGAGTGTTCTGAGGAGTATGCAAGGCGGTATGCTTGCCCCATGTTCACTGACAAATGCGAATTTCAGTGACAAATGCAAATTTCACTGACAAATGCGAATTCTCTTTATGAAAAGTTGCAATTTGAGCAATAAGCTGCCAAGTGACTGATGGATTTGATGCACTCCTCGCCATGATTGAGCTTAACATAACATCCTCTCATAACTGCTTAGCAGAATCCTTTGTGATAGAAGATGTATCTAATACATTACAGATGTTGAATTCTTTCTCATAATGAGGCAAAAAAACGAGGCTTATATATAAGCATGTTTTCTCACCACATAGAAATCACCTTTGCCAGAAATTGCAAATTGTCTTTTTTTACCAAAACTGCTGAAAATCTTATGACAGTGACCACTGACTGTTAGATTCAGAGAGGTCATACTAGCATTGACGTGCTCTCCCTAACTACAGGGAGTGGTCATTTATGGACCTGACCTCCAGATCAAGGAACACAGTAAGAAACATTGAGCTGAGATCAATTGACATATCAAACACATAAGAGATCAGACTCTCAATCAATTGATTATGAAAGGTTGGCAATAGTTAGGGTGTTTCATGTCTTACCATAGTGCCTGTTAGGAGATGAATGAGGATTCAAGTCTTCATGAATGAGGGACCTTTATGCACTTGAGCAACGAAATTCACAGCAGCTAGTGATGGCTTATGAAATCATCCTGTAATGCGTGCATCTGCAGTGCTCAGGTGGCAATTTGAGTCTCCTGCTATAGTTTCTTGTAACCCACCATTCCAATATATGGCGCGCTTAAGATAGCTTATTTTTTTTTCTTGACAGAATGAGTTTGAAGATACAACGATTTTAATTAGAGTTAAATTAAAGGAATGGATTTAGTTAGGCCAGAGGATAAGAGCTTTGGACCTCATAGTTGTTAGGAAAATCAAGTGATTAATGCTCACATTCATAGGTTATTACTTAGTAGATAATTATGCGGGTCTATTGTTACATGAGTTGTTGAGAAACAACTCATAAAATACAAGTGAGATAATGTTGTTTAGATTATGTACGAGTTGTTGGCACCTAAGTCACAGGGTTCAGCGATTTTTGGACATGAAGTTCGAAAATTGCCAAACCTCATTCGACCAAAAAAAAAAGGCCGAATATTCGTTGATATTCGTCATTAATAAAAACTTATAAAACACTTTTAAAAAAACCCTAAAAAAGCCCTAAAAAAATCTCTGAAACATATCCTTGAGTTTTATCATTCTGGTTCTGAGCAGTCGAGTGTCATTTCGGTTGTGAGTTTGTGAGTTGCAGTGCAAGTGGACAGAGGGAATACAACCATTCGACCCACGACCTGGTAATACTCCATCGACCTGAGATTGATAATACTCCATTCGACCTGCGACCTGCGACCTGGTGGAAATTTGCGACCTGGTGGAGACTAGAGTGTTATTCATTTGTTTATTTTATTTTCTATAAAGTTTAGGTCGTAAACTATATTTTGATTTTATGTTTTGTTATTCATTTGTTTATTTTAATTTATTTTAAGTTTTACTTTCACATTTGTTTTAATATTCGAACTTTAGCGGTTAACACTTTAACTTTAAACTTTAAAATTAAATTAAAGTTAATGAACTTTAACTTTAGTTATATATATTAATATTTCTATGAATTTTAAATTTTTTTATAATGATGAACTTTTGTTGTTATGTTAATATTTTTATTGTAATGAACTTCATAATTTATATCTAATACTTTTTACATTCACTTTTATGTGTAATGTATTTTTTTATTATTAATTTACATTTTATATTATTGATTTGTTTTTATGTTTAATGTATTTTTTATATATTTTAATAATAAATTTTTTTATTGGTCGAAATTAATGGCAATTTTTTTTTCGAACTTTATCTACTGATGTATTTCAACCGAATTTTATCATCGTCGAACTCGAACCTTGTGACATAGGTTGGCACAACTCGTACATCTTTAGTAGAAAGGTTTAGGAGATAGTTAGCACTTAGCTCTCCTAAATTATAGGAAAAATATTTCCTACATATTTGTAAAGTCTGCAATGGAATATCAATGTAAATTTTTGTGTGCAACTCAGACTCTGATTTCAGTATTGAGTCTGAGAAAGGGTGTAAGTGTGACAAGGAGTGTAGGAAAGAAGGCCCTAGCTGGCCAAGGTGTGTACATAGTCAATTTGCGTACTAAGCAGGGTTGTGTTGAAGAGTGTCATTGAATGTAATGTCTCAATTTGTTGAAGAAGTGAATGAAAGAATTGTTGTGTGCATAATACTCTGTGATTGTCATTGTTGACTGCATACTTTGATATGGGCACAAGTTGTTAGTCATTTTCTCAACCCACACCCCACCAGGCCATCACATTGCCACCTCAACAGCTTCAATGTCAACATTGCTGAATGGACTTGCCACATCTGTACTGCCACACCAATACTACTATCTGGATTTGCCACACTAGCACTGCTACCTGGTACTGCCTTGCCAGCACTTTCCACTTGAATCTGCTATGTTACCTATCAACTGGATTGCCACCATAGCGCCATGTCATCTTCCTATTGTGCTTCCCCTTCAGTGCCATGTCATTTTTCAATTCGACTGCCTAAAATTTACCTACATGTTACCTCTCTTCAATCATAAATCACTATGTATCGCCACACAGTTGCCACCTCAAATTGGCCTTTCACTGAAAAAAATAATCATTAAATGGACCTACTTGGATTTGAACTGAAGATATCCTCAATGCCAGCATTGAAGCTAATGATTAGGCCAAACCACACCTTGTTTATATAGGAAAACCACTTTGTATTAACCTGTTATGCAATTGCAATCCATTTAGGAGATGGGTGCCTTATGACTTGGTGCAGATGATTTGGCAGCCCCTTTGTGCCGTTGGGCTCCCTTTTTGGCCATCAAAATCTTCTGACACAATTTTGAGGGTGTAAATGCAAAAATTTAGAAAAATGTAGAAAATGGAACCTTAACAAATTCTGCAAAGGATTCTGAGTATGTGACCAGACCTTAGAGATTTTGATTCCAATCAGGGTTTCCTTGGGAACACCCAATGTTCCTATATAGACAAAACGTTGTGCGAAATGTCCAAAAAAGAAACCTTTTCTCTTGGAACGAATTCTCCATGCCTCCTGATCACACAGTATCTGCAGATATACCACCAGAAAATTCCATTGAACCACCAACATGTTGAATTGTGATCTCGTCTTTAGAGATTGAATCCCTATGAAAAAGCCAAATACGACCAAAAACTCCTTGTTTTGCCACACCAGTGGTTTAAAGGAATAAATTAAGGAGATAGAAAGGGCCTGATAAGAGGGATTTACAATTTTTCATCCACTCTAGTAGGATTTAATATGCACAACCAGATTCCTTATAAAAATACGTAACATAATCTAATCAGTGGAATGGGAATTTTTTTTGTGAAAAGTCACCCTGCATCTTGTCTTGCAAAGGAAACCTATAGTAGACAAACTTGCTACATGCCATATATACCTCAAGTCGGAGATGCTCAATTTGTGTGTCTTGGAATTTCTTCTACAATTTTACAAGTCTAAAATCCTCATAACTACTTCACTCATAAAATAGGAACCTGCCAAGAAAGAGGGGTGATGGATAAGTAACTATACTTTTCTTGCAGTTGTGCTTAAGAGGTCAAGACAGATGGACATTTACTCAGAAGATATGCCCTATTGATTCCTCTTACCCACAATGGATACATTGAGTCAGAAATGCTAGCCCGAATAGACGATCAGTTTTGTTAGCATTAGACTTGTTTTGTTTGCAAGACTTTGATGAAGCATTTGCCACATTAAAAACTTTTTTTTTGAATTTTAAAAGAAATTGATTTCTGAAGGATCTGACATCTCTGTGCCATTGTTCTTCAGGCATACAAACTCACCTTTTTCACAAAGATGGTATAATAGGTAATTTATGTTGTGTTCTATCACACCAGTCCTTTATGTGGTAGTTATAGAAAGACTTTCCACTACTCCATTTCCAGTCACTCCAGCAAGGTATGTGTTTTGTTGGCCTGAGGAGTGGATGTCTTGGGATTTCTCTTTAAGTGATCAAGTCTGTGGTACTTTTCTGTTATATGTCAAGGGTCTCATCTTTGTGTTTCCCCGTTGCATTCTCTTGGTTGGAGAGGATGGTCCCTCTTTGTTTGCATGGTGGTGTTTTGTTTATGGGAATTAAAAGTTACGCAATAAAGGGGGAAAAACGAGTGCAGTTAAAGGATATGGCAGGAATGACCTATACCTTGTTTGATTGGATTCCTTCATAATTTGGATGGGCCTTGCGGGGTAAAAATGGAAGTCATTGTGACCTTGATGCGAATGGCATATTGTCAAGGCATGAAGTCAGTTGTCTTGATGGTTGTCATATGGCACTTGCTAGTAGGAAAACTATCTGAATTCAGTGGTTATCCTCCTAGCCCTCTTACAGAAAATTTGATATGACTATTTTTGTTATGGGTTAAGGAGACCAATCTTGTACAAATAAATTTACAAGCACAGATATGTGTATGGTTTAGAATACAAGTGATACAGACTTCTAGAAATCCTTAGATTCAATGAGATTGGGATAGGACATAAAAGTGTATAAAAGAGTATGATCAAGCAAATATATGATGAACATGGAAATTCAAAAATACCATTTATCAAATTGGAAAGCAACTGCAAATTTCAATTTTTCATTACTTCTAGAACACACTATGTAAATTACAAAATGAGTTTTCTCATTACTCTACTATTTTGATTCTACATATAAGCTTCATAAACCCTTCAAATCGGTCCAAAAACACTCCAGAGATCGCAATTGCCAAAACCCCTCCAAATGTTATCTCTAAGATGAGTGGTATGTATTAAAGAGAGGCATGCCACATTATGAGATTCTTACTTTTTAATTTGTTTCTTCTGATTTTTTTTATTTGTTCTAATCTTCTTTGGGGATACAGATTGAATCTTGCATGAGTTGCCTGAACCATATTCTAGTAGGGGGAATATCTGGTAACAGAGTTAGAGAAATCCATACCTATACCTTGTTTGATCGGATTCCTTCCCAATCTGGATGGGCCTTGTGGCACAAAAATGAAAGTCATCACGACCTTGATGTGCATTGCATATTGTAAAGCATGGCTACCAAATCCAGCTCGATCTGCACAAAATCCACTTGGATCCTGAATTTTCAGCCAACTTGGATAAGTTCTATATGAGTTGGCCCTACTTTTTTCCTCCAAAAGATATTTTTTGATATTTTTTTCTATAGAAGACATCCTATGCCCTTATATATTATTTAATATTAATATATTAACATTTTATATTACGTTATTAATGCCTTTTGTTGTATTTGTCAATTTTCACATAGTCATAAATATGCTTATATACAATATGTATATATCTTGCACCTTATTTTTCCGAACTTTTTCAAGAATTCTGAATTTTCTTTTTTTTTTTGCCCTCCTGAACAGATCCGGATTTCCGGACTTGGTAACTATGTTGTAAAGGCATAAAGTGAAGCTGGCCCTTTAGGAGTGTTGATGGTTGTCATGTGACACATGCTAGGAGGAAAACTATCCGTCTTCAGTGGTTCTCCTCCCAGCACTCCTACAAACATTATGCGATGACTATTTCTTTCTCCCTACTGTTGTGCGTTAAGGAGACCAATCTTGTACAAATACATTTACAAGTGCAGATATGGGTATGGTATAGAATACAAGTGCTACAGATATTTTGGAAATCCTTAGATTCAGTGAGATTGCGATAGGACATAAAAGTATACAAAAGAGTATGAATAAGCAAAAATATGATGAACATAGAAATTCAAAAATAACATATATCAATTGGAAAGCAATTGCAAATTTTAATTATCCATTACTTATAGGACACAATGTGTAAATTACAAAACGAGTTTTCTCATCCCTCTACTATTTTGACTCTACATATAAGCTTTAGAAATGCTTCACACTGGTCCAGAAATGCTCTATAGAACATAACTGCCAAAACCCCTCCAAATGTGATCTCAAAGACGAGTGGTATGTATTAAAGAGAGGTATGCCACATTATGGGATTCTTACTTTTTAATTTGTTTCTTCTAATTTTCTTAACATGTCTCGCTGACCATATTCTAGCAAGGGGAATATCTAGTAACAGAGTCAATGAGAAATCCATAAAAGAGTTACCTAGTACATACCCTTAGGTTTCAGTAGGAATTTATTCCTAAAAGAGCATACTTTTAAATGCCATTTCTATACTTCTATTTTACTTGTTTTTTTCTAGCTTATGTATAGGTGAATGAGCTTTCACACTCACATTAGCTATTGGGGCATGGTTTTGTTGTGCTACTTTGGGACTAATAGCTTGAAGCCACATTGTGACATCCTTGATAACGTAGAACATAAAATCATCATGGCAAACAATATTTCACATAAAGATAATTGTCATCAAAAGTTTCCATAAAATCGCCCAACCACATATCTGTACATATAATAGGTGCACAAAACCTCTCAGGGTGGGCTTACCCGACCGACCAATGATCTCAATGTTGCCCTTGACTTGGGGCAAGATATGGACATGAGCCTATTCACCTTTGCAATGATGCATATTCTAAGCTTAACTATTAGGGAAAATCTATTAGAGTGGGTCAACTCAATGCTTATATAATACGTAGAAACCATAGCTATCAAGTCCGGAAATGCGGATCCGTTCGGAAGGGCAAAAAAATCCCAAAATCCTTAATTCTTGAAAAAGTTCGGAAAAATCCAGTTAGAAACATATATGAGTTTCATAAATATGTAAAATTGACAAATACAATAAAAAACATTAATAATCTAATGTAAAATGTTATATTATTTTATATGTATGTTTGTTTGGGTGACTTTTTTTCCCAAAAGACTACAAAAACATTAAAATAACAAAAAATCAATTATTTTCTATACTGGGGCCGACCCAGACCAAATTTATCTTGTCCTGCTGAAAAATACGGATCTGGCTGGATTTTGTGTAGAGCCAGCTGGATTTGGTCACTATGCTGGAAACACTGTCTTGTGGCTGTAACCACAACATTCAACAAAGTTGACAATACTTGGTCGCAATCTTCTAGTATGTGGGCTTGATAATAACTTTATTTTCTCAATTGAAATCCCTCCATAGGGATAGATGTCTGCCTGCAGCAACAAAACTGCACTCAAGTTTGGGGATACCTTACAGATGGATCATCCACTCTCTCTAAAATACAGCAATAACTTTCCATCTCTTGCAAGTTCTCCAAGGCCTAATTCAATACTTTGGATGCTTACCTATCAAACAAAATCTGTCACTTGTTGTAATGTCCCTCTTTTCGAATAAATCTCATTGAAGACCTTTGGTCCTCTTTGTCTACCCGACGGCCAAAGGATGTGTCAAGGGTGACTAAGTTTTATTATTTTATTATATTGTGCAAATATTAAAATAAAATATTATAAGTTGTACATATAATAAATAATAAGCTTATTAATAAAATAAAAGAGTCAAATGTAAAAATACAATTTTTTTAATTATATTTACCTATAGGGAGGTACGACTTGTCCATGTAATGGGAAAATAGGGAAATGTGACATTAGCTCCCTTAGAAAAATGTGACTTGGACAAAGGAGAAGAATGGAGTTTAGAAAGAATAAAAATTATTACTCCTTCCAAGAAAATGCGACCTAGTCTAAGGAGAATTTGGGGCACATGTCTAGAAGAAATCACTTGTTGTGATTGGTTGAGTTGGAGGTCCTTTTGGGCCAATTTTCCCTTTAAAAGGAAGGGTCGACTTAGAGGAGGGATATCATATAATCATTTTATCAATCCAGATTTTTATTATTAGATTTTGTATATTGTTAAGAGCTCTTAGTTTTAGCAGAAATTCCAAGGACGAAAACCCTTGTGGATTTCATCTCTTGTGGACGAAAAGTTTCCAAGGGATCGAGAGGGGATTTCATTCAGAAATTTCTAGTGCTCTTAATCAAATTTCCAGGTTAATTTCAGCAGTGTTTGTGAAGGTGTTTTCAGTGGTTTATGACAGTAGTTGGGTCAACTTAGTGTGGATGGTTTTGACAACATTTCAAGAGGTATTTCCTTAAAAAATATTTGTCAAATATTCTCCATATTATTGTAAACCATAGATCGCTGTAATTTTACATTTATCTGAAGTGATATTTTGAGGGTTCCAGGTAGATTAATAATCAGATTTCAGATCTGATTTCTGGGTTTGTTTTGGCTGCAATAAATTTTGATTTTTGCATGATTTGACTTCTCAAATACTAGAAATCATTTGGGATTGAAATTATAATGTTTGAGTGATATTTGCATTGAGATCCATCTCATGAACCCTGGTCGCATTTCTTCAAATAAATTCAGATCTGCATTAGTGTGATTGTCATAACATTCATAAATTAGCATTTGGTGTTTTTAATTGATTTAAAATTCATTGGAGAGTAAGAGAGACCCATTGGGGATCTTTCAGTGGTATCAGAGCAACGATTCTCCCACCTGGAGGGTTGTTTGATGCAGCCTAGAGAAGTTGGGCCACACAGGTATCATACAAGGAGGTAGGTTCGCATTCTAGCTGATTTGGATATAGAGAATTGTACTGAAATCATGGCCAGGAGAGAGGGATCATACACTCCTCCACGACAAGAGCGAGTTGACCTAGATCTTCTTTTCAGAGGTATGATCGACTCCCATTAGGAAATGATACAGACCATGAGACAGATGATGGAGAGTATGACTATGGATAGGACAAGAAATAGGCATGACAGAAGGGAAAGATCTGCATTCAGTAGCCAGCAGCCACGGAAGGCATAACAGGGCACCTACAGAGGTGAGTAGCGTGAGAGGTTCCCCTCCACGTGATAGGAGACATACAGAGGAGAGGATATCCACGAGGACTGCGGATAGACCTATGCAACCTAGATTCCTACAGAGGGAGGAGCCACCATTAGTTGAGGACCCACTTGAGGGCACAACCTTTCAGGATAATGTGATGGCAACTCATGATGAGTGGAGAGCATTACCGGAGGAGGTACGAAATGCCTTTCCCCTTCACTAGTACTGTATTCAGAGGAGAGAGAGCTTGAGAGCTAGACAGGTACAAAGGCCTAGAGCACAACAAAATAGGGAGTTGAAGTAGGCCACCAACAAGGTGACCCTTTCCACATTTGATGGTAGTGGAAAGATTAGTGACAGAGCATGGATTCACAAGCTCGACACATATCTCACTCTCAAACCTATGCAGGAGCAAGAGGCTATCCAATTTGCCACATTGCACCTTGAGGGAGTAGTGTACGATTGGTGACACCATGGGCTAGTCACACAGAATCATAATCTTCTGCGGTCATACAGGGAGTTTAGTGAGAGGTTGATTGCGAGATTTGATCACAAGGATGTAGAGCTTTACTATAGAGACTTGGCACAACTTCGACAAAGTGGACATGTTGATGCATACATCAACGAATTTCAGCGTATTGCGGTTATGGTGCCAAAAATGCCTGAGAAGAGAGTAGTGATGTTGTTTATTGAGGGGCTTCATGACAGATTGAGACATTTTGTCAAGGATCTTAAGCCTAGGAATTTTTATGAAGCTATTTAAACAATCATGGACCTGGATACTACTCCTCCATTTCAGCCACAAAAGAAGAATGAATATCGAGAATGAGAAATCTGAGCAGCAAGGAAGTGAGCAGCCCACTTCTTCAAAGGTGGAGTCTACACCAAAGGTGGATCAAGAAACTTGTAATGAGTTGAGGAGGAAGACAATTTTATTTCCATTGTAAGGATCATTGGGAGCCTAGACATAATTTCCTTGGTAAAGGAAAGATCCATCTCATAGAAGTTATTTTAGATGTGAATGCTGATTCATAATAGAAAGAGAAGCAATGGACATCAAACATGGAACATGGGGATAAAACTACTTATCCTTCAAGAGCGCTAAGCACTTCTTGATAGTGGATCCACACATAACTTCGTGGACGAAGGATTGGTTACCAGAAGATGCTTGCATTATGAACACTTTTATGGCTTTGATGTAATCACAGCAGGTGGCCTCTCTATTCCTTACAAAGAAAAAGTGAGAAAAATCAGCATTATTTTTTGTGAGTACACTCTTCATGATGACTTCTATGTTATTTATTTGAAAGATAACAATGTGGTACTTGGCATGCAATGGCTTCATTCATTAGCAAGAGTCACCCAAGATTTTCAGGCTCTGGAGTTGAGTTTCCAACATGAGGTGAAAAAATTTACCATGAAGGCACTCATGTACATGTTGCCCCATCAAATGAAAGCCATGTCTATGATAGTTGTGAACAAGGAATCACCAAATAAAGACATATATGAGGATTTTTCACTTCATTGCATCATGGGACAGCAAGGACATGATAAGGAGTATGGAAAATTTGGGCCATTCATGAGGAGGACGATGGCACTTTTCACAAGTAACTTGCATGATATATTATTACAGTAGTTGAACAGTTTTGTATAGTGCATGTGAATCCATTGAAAGGGCTTAGGCTAATTTGGGATCAAGGAGTTGTTGATGATGCAGATATGCTATTTGTGATTTCATGGGGGCAAGAAATCTTGGGAAGGGAGGAATTTGATGTCCCTCTTTTCAAATAGATCTCATTGAAGAAATTTGGTCCTTTTCGTCTACCTGAAGGCCAAAGGATGTGTCAAGGGTTACTAATTTTTATTGTTTTATTACATTGAGCAAATATTAAAATAAAATATTATAAGTTGCACATATAAGAAATAATAATCTTATTACTAAAATAAAAGAGTCAAATGTAAATATAAAATTATTTTTAATTGTATTAACCTATAGGGAGGTACGACTTGTTCATGTAATGGGAAAATAGGGAAATGTGATATTAGCTCCCTTAGAAAAATGTGACTTGGACAAAGGAGGAAGAATGAAGTTTAGAAAGAATAAAAATTATTACTCCTCTCAAGAAAATGTAACCTACTCTAAGGAGATTTTGGGGAACATGTCTACATAAAATCACTATTGTGATTTGTTGAGTTGGAGGTTCTTTTGGGCAAATTTTCCCTTTAAAAGGAAGGGTTGACTTAGAGGATGGACATCATATAATCATTTTATCAATCCAGATTTTTATTATCAGATTTTGCATTGTTAAGAGCTCTTAGCTTTTAGCAGAAATTCCAAGGACGAAAACCCTTGTCGATTTCATCTCTTGCGGACGAAAACCCCAAGGGATCGAGAGGGAATTTCATTCAGAAATTTCCAGCGTTCTTAATCACATTTCCAGGTTAATTTCAACAGTGTTTGTGAAGGTGTTTTCAGTGGTTTATGACAGCAGTTGGGTCGACTTAATGTGGATGGTTTTGGCAACATTTCAAGAGGTATTTCCTTAAAAAATATTTGTCAAATATTCTCCATATTATTGTAAACCAGATCGCTGTAATTTTACATTTATCTGAAGTGATATTTTGAGGGTTCTAGGCAGATTAATAATCAGATTTCATATCTGATTTCTGGGTTGTTTTGGCTGCAATAAATTTTGATTTTTGCATGATTTGACTTCTAAAATACTAGAAATCACTTGGGATTGAAATTATAATGTTTGAGTGATATTTGCATTGAGATCCATCTCAAACCTTAGTTGCATTTCTTCAAATAAATTCAGATCTGCATTAGTGTGATTTTCATAACATTCATAAATCAGCATTAGGTGTTTTTAATTGATTTAAAATTCATTGGAGAGTAAGAGAGACCCAATGGGGATCTTTCACTTGTTAGGACATGCCCCATCGTTTGTGAGAGACTTTGCTCATTTTGTAGACTTAATTAAACACAAGAGGCTTAAAGATGGGGAATGATTGGTGAGTTTTGATGTGGTCTCACTTTTCACCAAAATACTTCTTAACGGTGCCGTGGAGGCGACTAGGAAAAACTTTGATGAACAAATTATGAAATAAGTGGAACTTTGCTTGAGATTGATATTTTCAGCTTCAACGGAAAATTCTATGAATAAAAGAAAGGAGTGGCTATGGGCATAGTTCAAAAACATGGACTCAGCAGCCCAAACTTTTGACTTGGACTTGCGACTCGGCAAAACTCTGCAAGTAAAATAAATAAATTAATTCATAAACTAAGCATAAATAACATATAAAATACTATTAATAAGCATAATAAATGAATTTTGAGAAAGCATAGGTATATTTTCGATCAGTTTTAGGCTGAAAAGGAGTACAATGCAGTGGCATTCACCACATTCTAACAATAGAAATTTAAAATCACTTTCTAAGTTTCTTATGTTTGATGTGTTTTTTCCTCCTAAATGAACAATAGCTTGGCAACTGACTGTGAAATGACATAGGAGAGACAAAAAAAGGCAATTGTAAAGCCATATTTTTTGGAAGCTGGCTATGAAAATGATTTAGGGAGAGTGAAAAAAAGATATAGATTTATAGGGGCTCCCCCACCATCCCCAAAATCCAGGATTTTCTTTTGCTGTCCCGTCATACTCGAGACACAAGTAACTATGGGTTTTATCGGATTGATTGTGGTGATAGTGACAGTTTATATTGGTGAAATTGGTACAACGGTTCGGGCAAGATTAGAGGAACATAGTGCAGATATCAAGCTAAACCTCATTGTCAAATTGGCTTTGGCCCGAACACTTGGACAAGATCGAACACCACATTGACCTTGAGAATGCAAGGGTGATTTACCATGAAAGAAATTGGATTACAAGAAAAATCAGCAAATCACTAGAAATTGCTTGACATAAGCATTATGAAGAGAATCTGATCCGATAAACTTATACAACACTAGCAATATTAACAGAATCTTTAAGATAAAACTGAAATAGGAAAAATTGCATACACACAAGATTACCACAATACACAAGATTTCCCTTGGGAAAACCCTTCCAGGAAAACAACCCAACACAATAACTTTCTTCCTTATTGGATTAACTCAACTGTTTACAATACAACATATGAAAATGACATAGGAGAGGACAAAAAAAGGCAATTGTAAAGCCATATTTTTTTGAAGCTGGCTATGAAAATGATTGAGGGAGAGTGAGAAAAAGATATAGATTTATAGCCGCCTCCCCCACCATCCCCAAAATCCAGGATTTTCTTTGCTGTCCCGTCATACCCAAGACACAAGTAACTATGGGTTTTATCGGATTGATTGTGGTGATAGTGACAGTTTATATTGGTGAAATTGGTACAACAGTTCGGGCAAGATTAGAGGAACATAGTGCAGATATCAAGCTAAACCTCATTGTCAAATTGGCTTTGGCCGAACACTTGGACAAGATTAAACACCACATTGACCTTGAGAATGCAAGGGTGATTTACCATGAAAGAAATTGGATTACAAGAAAAATCAGCAAATCACTAGAAATTGCTTGACATAAGCATTATGAAGAGAACTGATCCGATAAACTTATACAACACTAGCAATATTAACAGAATCTTTAAGATAAAACTGAAATAGGAAAAATTGCATACACACAAGATTACACAATACACAAGATTTCCCCTGGGAAAACCCTTCCAGGAAAACAACCCAACACAATAACGTTCTTACTTATTGGATTAACTCAACTGTTTACAATACAACATAGTTCAAAGTTTTGCTTTACCATGATGAATGTGCAAGTATATGTAGGCACATCAATAGGAAAACTTCCAAGCAGTATAATAATATGGTGGGTATACCCACCATGGGCCAAGAATACAAACCACAATGGTTCCTCCATAAAAACATTAGCTATTTAACCACCAATATAGTAGCATGGGTTTTAAACCACTTCATCCATGTCCGAAAATACCTAAAGGGACCCCATATTGTTTTTGGGGATCTGCCTTGAATACCGCTAAGGGCCCCCACCTCTAGACCCCCGGACGAGAGGGCCCTAGTCACTCATGCATAGTCTAGACAAATATAAATCATGAAAAATATATAACACATTTCCCAAGACATTGAATAGGGATTAGGGGTTAATTTTGGGTCAAATGTGGGACCTCCTAATTAGGAGATTCACCAACTAATGGGTTCTTTATTTAGCTTATACTTAATTAGTGTGACCATATTAATTAATTAATCACTTTGTCCATGGTGTGGTGTAGTGGTAAATGGGTGCTTTTGGAAGTGAGAGATCCAAGTTCAAATCCCCTTGTGATAATGCGGCCCACTTAATCGTTAATGGGGCGCCACAATAATGGTGTTAAAATCGTGGGCACAAATATAGTGCTTAAATCTTGCATCCTTATGATGGTGCCACATTTGGGCTGGGATCTAGTGATGTGCCCAGGTACCCATAGAAAATAAAAATAAGTTAATTACTTTACATTTTTAGGTAATTTAATTTAATTAATTTTGGTCACACTTAGGCATCTAACTTATTGGCGATAGTGGAAGGTGTATGCCTTTTGTGGGTCATTTTTGTCTTGGTTTTGAAAATGAAGTAGGTTTTTTTTAAGGTTTTTGGATCTAAGGGTTAATTTTTATGGGGTTCTCTTTAAAGAGGCCCATGTTGTATTTCATTCTACCACTCTTCTCTCTGTCTTTTTTTCCCTGGCTGATGAGTTGCATGTGAAGACCTGCTAAGTTGATCCTTCACATTTCTCTTTACACAGGTATTTATAGAAATTATTCTTATTAATGAAATATCATGCCAAAAAAGTTCCCAAGCTTTCTCATTGCACATCCAATGTGTGTTTGACTTGTAGTAAGAACAAAAGAAATGAGTAAAAACTGCCCTTTTGCCATAACATATTTCCAACCATACCTCTGCGAGAAAGTTGGCTGAGGATGTTTGAATCACAATCTGTAATATCCCTGAAAAAATACGTCTAGCAAATCTGGATATTTCTGTTAAATCCTAGGGCAGCAATATTGATAAAATTAACTTTTATAACAATAGTGATAATCAAATTTTTTAACATAAAAATAGTGAACTATAACGCGTAAAAATCACTCTTTTATTTAGTTATTTCCAACCAGCTACAACAAAAATACCAGTGTCTGAATACAATTGTCTGGAGCTAAACTGACTGAACACTTGCACCCTGAATGACCACTGCAACCCTTGAATGAAATTTCCCAGCTGAGAAGTGAGGGATTCCGTCCTCAAATCTGTATGCAAATGAGGGATTTCGTTTTCTATTGCTGTTGCAGAAATAGAAGCTATTTACAGAAAAAAGAAAATAACTCATAAATTTTCAAGATGATTGTACAATGAACCGCAAATCTACCTTTATAACTTCCAAACACTCTTCAAAGTGGGCACCCCCTTTTAGACTTACATGCATGATCTTTGAACAATTAAAAATAATAAATTCCTCCTCCATGTTGGCCCCCCATCTTAAGAATAAGATTAAACATATTTAAAAATACATTATCCACCTCCTATCCTAAAAATAGGATTTTGGTATTCATGCAGCCCTTTCAAACTTTGGTGCTCCCTTTATTTATTAATTCTAACTTTGTCGCCCAATAATAGGAGTCAACCTTGTAATATTATTATTTTAGTCAATTAATGTTTTTTGGATTAAAAGTATAATTTAAGTGTCCTTTTTTCAATTAAAATATAAAAATATCTTTGGACCACTTAAATTAATTTATTTTCCTCTTTTAATTTCCCTTTAGCCTCTGGAAAATAATAAAAATAGGTTTCAGGTATTTAGAATTAATTAATTCTGAAAAGGGGACATTACACAATCAGTTTAATTCCTGCTGCTACACTCCAAAAGTAGGAGATGGGCAGTGTCCTCTATTGTGGGCTTGGAACAATGTATTAGCATTAATGAGCAACATTCTTAAGCAATAATGTCGGAGGGCAGTTTCTTGCACGAAGCATTTAATTAATGTGCAGAAACACTCATTGGGCAACACAATGTATGAGTAACTCTCTTATCAATTGCAAAATGTTTATTCATCCCGCATAGTCCTTGAGCAACCAAAATCAGTTGTCCTTATCTCTCAACTCCTATCTATCACAGATACCATGCATTTCAAAACTCTGGCAAAACAAAATGAAAATGCCACAATATAGCCATATAATATGCTGGGGCATATGTTATATTCTAATAGGGCATGACACTTTGTCTCTGGTTAGAAATGCTTTTTCAAAATGTATATTACATTCATTTTCATTTAACGTGTGAACATATGCCAAATGGCGGCGGTGTTACAGTGAGCGAGGCTCCAGAGGATGGCACTTTGTCTCGGGGTAGAATGCTTTTTCAAAATGTATATTACATTCATTTTCATTTAATGTGTGAACATATGCCAAATGGCGGCGGTGTTACAGTGAGCGAGGCTCCAGAAGATGTCGGATCATCTAATGTGTTTCAAGTAATCAATGGATATGGCGCCGTGGTAGAAACTATGGTGGGCTTATTTTGTATCATTTGTAACAGCAATACTCCAAAGCAACGTTGAAGCAAATGCATATGGCTCCTTAATGCAAATGTATCTTAGAACTCCTGATTCTTTCCTTAGTTAAAAAAAACTGCTCAGAAGGTTTCTTGCTGCATGGCTATCATGTTTTAATTCTATCCAATCTTTGATTTTGTAGTCTTATTCCATGCCATGAAACCTTCATGAATGATTCTAAAAATATGTCATTTATGATGTGCAGGGAGCTTTATGGAGTGTCTATTGTTGGTCCTTTTCCAGTGGCGGGTGACAAATCTTTTGGACCTGAGGAAATTGTAATTTTTTTTACCTCTGTAGATTCCAATAAGTACACGTTTTGAAAAGAAGATAAAATAGAAACGTGCTTCACAAAACTGAAAAAGTTGATGTTAATGTTGGTGGTCCCAATTGTTTTCTAATCAAATTCATGGTACCAGACATTTCCACCTACCTAGTTCAACCTTGATCTACATAAATATATTTTCATTGTTGTTGATTTTCTATTAGTTTATTATATTTAAATTCAGGTAACCGTATTACTTGTTGCATTTGAAAAAATATTTATGTTGAAGCAATTAATTTTCAATCAAGGTATGGTCCATCATGCAATTCATGTTTTTTACTCATCTAAGCTATTTTAAAACTTCTTTCTGTTGAAAATGTGCTTAAGAAATCTAAGCTGGAGATGATTTGGTGTTTACTGTCTTTTATCCAGAACTATAGAAGCTTGCAGACATATCCTTTTAAATGAGATTGTTCGTATTTCCTCTCGTTGGATCCTACTTCTCAAATTTTTCTTGCAATTGTTTACATTCATTCTCCTACGTATTTTGGTATCCGGGAACCTACTCGGTATTGATATTAATAAAGGGATGGATCAGGTTTTAGTTTGCACCTTCATAAAATTTATTGCCATCTTTTATCAAGTGATATATACAATCTCTGTGGAACAACATGGATCTTGGAATTTTATTTACAAACTAATGCTAAAACGGAATCTCGGGACGTGGTTTTAATTACTTAGTGATTCAAGTCCCATGATTATTTTTAAGGCCATACAAAGTGCATGTCAGTTTTACATCCCCTTAAATTCAAGTGGTCTCTAGAGACATCCTTGAATCTCATGTCCACATTCCAAAAAATTCTAGGAACAGTGGGGCTGGGGCTCCCATTTTTTTTTGGTATCCTTGGTTTTTCCTTTTTGATGGTCTTTTGCCAAGTTTCCTTTTTCTTTCTTTCCATTTGTACAACTAGAGACTAGAGATATTGTTACCAGCTGCATGTCCACTGATTCCTCTTGGAATGTTAGGTAGTAGATACAACAGCCTATAGGGAAAAACATGGATACAGTGCTGGTACACCCAGTATAAGGCCTGAACGGTTCAGATACGGTCAGATGTGTCTGCAAATGCATCCGGGCGTAGCTGGACTGTGCCTGGGTGTATCTTGTAGGAAAAAAAACTGTTTTTGTTGTTTATTTTTTCAAATATTAAAAAATAAAGTGACAAAAATAAATTTAAAAACCACTCTACAAACCCTAAAAAGTCAAAAAGGCAACATAAAACAACACAAAATACAAAAGCAAAACACCAAAACAAAACACACAGTTCTTGTTCCTCTCATTGCATACTTACATTTCTTTGCTCATTTAGGCTTGATTCTTCATCAAACAACTTTGTTATCATCTTCCTACACTAGTAGGAGTGCCATACCACTACCATGGTGATTGAGGAGCTTGAAGGGAGGAGGATTCTTGGATTGGTGGTAAGGTTTTAAGTATTTAATTCTCATTGTTTAAAGTATTTTTATTTTGGTTTCAATCTTCGCATATTTTCTCATTTTTGTTTTCATTCTAAAATATTTTTCATTTTGTCATTTATTTAACAAGTATTTAATATGATATGCCCTAGGGTTTGTTGTTTTTTAATTTTTTCACTTATGGTGTTGGTATTTAATTTTTAAACTTGCAGGGGTAGCTAAAGGGATTACAATGGCAACAATTTCTACCTCTGTGGGCCAACCTTGAGACCTGAATTCACCTCTTTCAAGGCATGTCATAATGCTAGAACAACTTCTAGGCAGTGGTTGTTTTGGCAATGCCACAATTGCAACATTGAATTCAAAAGCTCATATAGTTGGGTGAAAGCCCACTTGTGTCAAATGACTCATCAGGGAATCAAAACTTGTGAGGGGAGGAATGGTCTATGGTTGCCAACATAAAAAATTGTGGTATACATGAAGGAGTAACAAGAAGTAGATGCAGCCCATACTTTGAAATCAAATCATTTCTTGGCAAAAATATGATCATCGTTGAAGAAGCCATTGGTAGCCCCGTCCCGTACCGGCTACCTAGTTGTGATCATAAGATATCTATTTGTTGGGACACCCTCCATGACCACACAAGACGAGAATTCTCCCTCTTTCACACACGAGGAAAAGTCTCGGACCATTGGAAATGCTGTTTCAAAATGAGAGTAGGGATATCGTGGATGAGCACATCATGCGATGTGTGTTCACAAATGCTTTGTCCTTCTAATGTCAAGTCACCATATTGGTAAGATATGGTGAAAGCGATCAACGAGGCCCCAAAAGGTTACAACGGGCCAAGTTATGAGAAGCTTTGCGCCACCTTATTGGTGAAGGTATTTTTTTTAAAGGAACAATTGCAGCCAATTAGGGAGTCATGGGTCGAAACAAGGTTATTGTTTTCAATTGATAGAAAGATGCAAGAGATCACCTTGTAATGGATGTGGTTGTAGTATGTCCTAAAGGGGCAATGTTTTTGAAAGTAGTTGATTTTGAGGGGCATGTGAAAGATGCCCCATTTATTGACAACATCCTTTTCGAAGCCATTCCACGGTGGGCCCTCAAAATGTTGTTGAAGTCATAATGGACAATGTTACAAATTGCTAAGTTGTGGATATGCTGGTGGAGGCGAGGTATGGGCACATTGTTGGATGCCTTGTGTTGTCCACTTGTTCAACTTATTGCTGCGAAATTTGGGCACAAAATTGAGTGGAATAAGTAGGTGTATGCAGAGGGCAAAGAGATCCACATTTTGTGAGGACCTATCACGTGACCTAATCCATTTTCGCAGAGTTCTCCCATTTGGAGTTGTCAAAGGCAAGATGATCTTTCTTTTACTTATGATGTAAGTTTTTAAATCTAGAACTTGTAGTTTTTGACATTTTTGAACGTTTTTTTTTTTAAATTTCCTATTAGGTTGTTAAGAGATGATTCACCTCACATACAATTGTCTTGAGACAATTTGTGAAAGATGGAAAGATATTTATCACCATGGTTATCAATGATGTTTGGGCTGTTTGGAGGCAATTGAACACTGAGTGGGCCCAAAAAAATAATTTTATTGATCGTAGATGACAGCCGGTGGGCTCATGTAGAATACTTGCCGAGTTTCATGGATCAACTATGTTTGGGAGAGATAAACAATATATGATGGCATCGACTCAATGATTGAGAAGATAAAAGATCATTATAAATGAAAAAGAGCAAGAGTTTGAGGAAACATTATCTAAACAAGTACAACCACACCTCATTGATTGGTGGAACAAAATGACCACCCGGCCACTTCTCCTTGCCATTTCTTTGACTCCTAAATTCTATAATAGGGAGATCCGTTTCTTTTCTAGGGAGCTTGCAATCATATGAGGATGTTGAAGTCAACAAAGGGTATAAGTGGTGTTCTCTAGGATCTTCTCCGATCTTGAGTTCTTAGGTTTCATAACCTCCATAAATCATAGCCTTCGTGATTTTTTGGGACCAATACATGAAATATGTTCATTCGCGATGGTACCTCCATGGCCAAGGATCCATATATGTGCAACCTCTTGGTATGAAAATCTTGTCACCAGTAAGATTTGTAATTATTTTCATTTTTTCCTTTTTAAAAATTTAAGTTTGATTACTTTATAACATTCTAGATGAATATCATAATAAACCCATATCTTAATTTGATTTTGAAAAAAATGTATCGACTTTGTTTCAATAGGTTGCGAGTTCATCTTCCTTTTGAGTGCAACTAGATTACATTCAACTTCATTCACTCATGAAAGCGAAACAAGTTGGCAAAAAAAAAAGCTGAGGAGTTGTGGTCATACATTCCAACTTGTGCCTTTATCCCACAAGCAGCCAGAGTAAAAGGAAGGAGCGAAGAAGCATTGGGATATAGACCTAGAGAATGTTGACTTGGATGCTACCATTTTCCACCCATCTTTACTTGACATGGATACTTATTTGGCGATGTAGGATTGGTAGTGGGAGTGCTTTGGGTCCATGCGGTTCTAGTGAATCACATTGTAATGTTGATGCTCTTGATGAACAACAATATGACCATGATGAATATTTAGTGTTTTGTGCTTATTTTGTTTTTATATGCATACTATGTGGTTATCTATTTATTAGGATAGACTTTTATTTTTTATTATATATATATATATATATATATCCCCAACGGGTCTGTCTTACTCTCAAATGAATTTTAAATCAATTAAAACACCAAATATTGATTTATGAATGTTATGGCAATCATACTAATGCAGATCTGAATTTATTTGAAGAAATGCGACTAGGGTTAAGAGATAAACCCATAAAAATCAGACCTTTAAACCTTCACTTCTTCCTTAAAGACTGAAGTACAGACTTTTCAAGCTCAACTCCACAGAAATAAATAGATTAGAGTGTCAAATAGATCTGAAATTATTACAGAAATCTGCAGAGGTATTTTTAACCCTTTCTGGACTGTAAAAGGCTGATTTTAATAATAAATTACTCTGCAAAATACAGTCAGAAATAATAGTTGTAATAGAGGATTTTTGGACCTCTGAAACACACCTTAAACATAGATGAGGGTAGCTCAAATCCAGCTCCAACAGCAGTTGATGAAAACTGATTTCATGCCCCTCCAATGTGCCCAGAATCTGCCCAAACTGGGTCGCTCCAGCTAGTGCAAAAAGATGGTTCAACAACCTGATTTGTCCTTGAAATTCCAATACAAAATATGGGTGTAATAGAGAGTTTTTGTTCCCCTTACACGAGTCTCCTTGAGGGATTTCGTCCTCAGAAGTTGCAGCAACAAGTGCTTCAGCTTACAAGCCAATATCAGAAATTTGGAGTGAATATCCAATGCCATGCCCAAGTCGCCCCTCTCCTTTTTATAGGAAAAATATTATAAAATCACCTTTCCATCTTCCAATGAAAAAGGAGTGCCAAAGTGCCCTAAAAGCATGCCCATACCAAGTCGCATTTCTCCCTTGGGCAAATAAACATTACATAATATTTTTATTATTTTCCTAATGTCTAATTTGCCCACCATGTCAAGTCGCACTTTTAGCCTAGAGTGAAATAAAATCACTTTGGCCACTTAAAAGACACTTTATTAAGTCATAATAATATTATTTTAAGTGCTTTATAATAATTATTTTTAAATTGGCACTTTATAATAATTTTATGACTTAAGTCACCCTTAATCTACTCCTTTGGCCGTCGGGTAGACTAAATGGGCCAAAGGTCTTCGACCAACAACTATCCAAAAAAGAGGGACATTACAATAAATATTTGTACTGCCATATGTAAATCGATATCTGGGCAACCAAATGAAATTCAAAAAATCGTTGCGTCTGTGTATTGGATTCTTTGTATACATACCTGTATCCGAGCTGTGTCATCTACTTAGAGTCTCATGTCTTGCCAATGAACTTTATTTAGGGCGTTGGAGGGGTTTCTAGAGCTGAAGAATCATTCTCTTTTCTCATATTCGTTTTTTCCATTTAACTACTTAGAAAATTCAAAGATTCAAAACAGTTTTAGACATTAGTGCGTACCTCTTCTTGGAGCCGCTTTTTTTTTAGTTGACGATCTCTCCAGCTGGAGGCTTATTGGCTTGATGTTGCCCTTGCTCCCACTGGGTTGCTTCTCATGGCGGAGTCTGTCATAATTCCTGTGTTTCCATTGATTGCTGTTGGCAGATCTGCAGCAAAATGGAATATCCAGTTAGTGCAACGAGGATCCTTCCTAAGAGAGTCTTTTCAAGGTCAATACTAATAGAGAACTTGGCAAAGTTCAAGAAAACAATGTAATCTGGGTCTGAAACTGTGATGTAATCCCCTACAGTATTTGCTACTCTTCGTAGAGTGCTTGTTCCGCAAACTTGCTGGGAAGGAGTTGCAGTTTGACTTGACGGGAATTGTGATGGATAGTTCCACAGTAGCATTCCATTTACGCGGCATTGGCACTGCCTGGCAAAAGTACAAATAAAATTCAGCTACCCTGGTTTATAACGGGGAAATCTTAGCAAACTAAATAGCAATGTAATATTTGTAAAAATACGGGTTTTGTTATTTCATTTCGAATAAAGCATGTAGAGATTTAAATAAAAAATGCCAAATAACAAATGTAGGTGTGGAAATGTAAGACAAAAAAAATTTGTGCAGGGATCAAAAGAATTAATTTACTTTAACCGAAGAGGTCTTAAGTAAAGAACAAAGGGATGACTGTAAAATAGTAGGCCGTACTGTCGTGGAGCATGCGGTACTATTTTTAGTGGTAGCTCTGTGTTTATTTAAGCTAAACTATCATTGGGGTAAAAATGATTGAAAAACACCTCATCAGGATTTGAAATTTAACTTGTAAAATAAATCCATTCAAACTTCAAAGTGTAACTTAAAAAAGATTTGCACCCAAACACTAAACTAGATCTTTTTAGTCTGCCCGGTGTTCAGTAATTTTCTGCCTCTAAGTGTAAAAATGAGCCAAAAAAGACAGGTATAAGGTGAGAAAAACTCAGAAAACAGCACAACAAATGCGGTGGGTCATGATCTCTAGTGAGGTTTCTAAGAATAATGCTACTATGGTTTGTTCCTCTATTGAGTTGAAAGCTGGAGTCGATTCCTTCATTAGTAGTCCTGATTTGTCATTTATTCGTAAATTAGGGTCTTCTTTGAAAATGACATCCTTTTCTGCCTTGGAGAAGAAGAGTGCCATAAAATAGCCTCTTGACACCATGAGGATGTCATGTGCTTTTGTCGAATTCCAGTTGGTGTAGAATCATTCCTGGAGTGTATTTGGACCTGGGTAGGATCCCATGAACTACAGTTCGGGGAGTTTTCTTTCAGACACCATAGTATATGCTCTACTTCTTCCGAAGGTTGGTGAACTTTTTGCAGAGACTCCGTCCTTTGGTTGAAAGCTTTTAGCCATTTTGGCTGCAAAATTAGGCTGACTTACTATCTTCTTGACATACTGCTGTAAGAGGAGATATCTCTTAGGTGAGAGTATCTTTGGGATGATCATCTTTAAGCTGGTTTTCTTAGGTTGGAGAAATTTGACAAAGGTGCAGATGGAAGGGATAGAGAGGATAGAGAAAGCTGTGGAAGGGCATAAGAAAATTTCTACTCAGCTGATAAAAAGATCTCTGATCTGTTTTACTGCAACCAACAGCAGTCGTGAAATGGAATATAAGGTTCCAATACAAAAAGTCGATTAGAAAATGCCGTGGTAAAGGGCATCAGAATACTTCTATTCAAAGTCGATAAAAAAAATGCTCTGATCTGTTTGATTGCAACCAAAAGCAGTATTGGAATATATGCTTTTGAATACAAATAAATCACTAATAGTAATTGTATAATTTAGGCAGTTTTAACTTTTCATTAATGCAGGTTTGAAAAAGTAGGATAGCAGACCTGAGCAATCCATTAACAAAGACTGCTTCACTAGTGGAAATTAATATAACTTGTTTCTTTCTTTGTTCTGCTTCATGAATAGAAATGACTAAATATAAAGAAAAGAAAGAAATTAAATATATTAATGTCCACGACCAAAATAGGTCAACAGAACTCGAGAGTTCAAATGGATATAATAGAAAAGTACTAAGTTAAGGACCCTAGGATCAGAACTAACCAAAAATCAAGAACTAAAGCAATGAATGCGAACAAGAAACATAATGTAGTCACAGCAAATCAAGATAAAAAAAGATAGGTAAAACATAGATGAGTTGTAAATTGAAAGATATACATAAAAAATTACAGTGTTTAAAGAGCAAGATATAGATAAACATGAAACTGGATTTATGATGTTGGAAATAAAGTGGAGTGAAATGCCTTATATGCTGTCTTATTTTGTCGTGAGAGTATATCTCCATTTCGGATGCTGCCTAGTCATTAATAAAACTGTGCAGGCTATGTGCCATTCACACAGAAATTCTCACGTGCTGATCATCAACAATGCAAAATAATATATTTGTAATCTCTTTTATTCACAATGTTCTGTGTTTTCATTACTTTTGCCTGTGAATAACATCATTTTTCTGAGTGTGTTTATTTGATTAGATGTTAATGAATAATTCATTACAGGGATATGAAATTGTTGTGTACTAACGTTTTCATCCTTGCCATACTTTTTTGACAGGGATCTTCATGGCAATAAGCTGACTGGTTCAATACCACCTCAAATTGGACGACTCAGGCACCTTAGGACATTGTGAGTTTCCTAAATTTGAATCTAAGGAAACCTTGCAGTTTAATTTGTTAATATTTTGGGTCATTTTATATCTGTTGTTTCTGAGATGACAGCTTCCATTATAACTGGTTGGTAGATTGGTTTGTTTTTGCTTTGACATAACCTGGAATCGTGCATTACCTCTGCAATTTTCATGTTACTGGTTAGATTGAAGGTGATAAACTTGAAATATTTTCTGCGTGTGTCTATTGTTTATGTTCATTGAATATGGGAACAGAATGTATTTGTAATGGCATATTGCTTAGCAATTCAATATCAAATCTTTCCATTTTGAATATATTTATCCCAGTTTATCTTTCAATGTACTTGCTAACTGCTAGAAGAAAGACAATCACAGGATTTTGTTACAAGTCTTACATATTTTTTGAGTTATGAGCGACATAGAGTTAGACCATGGGGTTGTGAAAATGATTTGTACTGCAATTTACTATTTATCATATTCACAATCCTTTTTAAAGCACAATCGAGGTCATACTGATACATCCGTCTGTACAGAGTAAAAGCATAACTGCTGTAGTTGTGAGAATAGATTTGGCTGCCAAGGATTCAGCTTACATATACTGGTGCTTTTTAAATCTTTCTTTCTGGTCCTGAATTTGTAACTTGTATATATTGAAGTGTTTTATACCTGTTTTCGCTTGAGAGGAGTGGCAAGTGAGCAAGGGAATGTTTGGTTCCAATTCTTCTTGTATTCTAGTACCGCTAAGTTTTGTTTTTCATTTGTTAGGAACTTGAGGTGGAATAAATTACAAGATTCAATCCCACCTGAAATAGGTCAATTGAAGAAACTTACAAACCTGTAAGTTCTCTATGCACTAAAAAGGAACACATCTTTTCTGGATATAATGGTTTTATGTTCTTTTGTCACAGTTTATGTTTATAAAGCGTCTTTGATGCTTATTAACAATCAGCAATTACTAAATATACTTGATAGATATTTGAGCTTCAACAACTTGAGAGGGGTGATTCCTAAGGAACTTGGAAATTTACCAGAACTGCGTTATCTCTATCTTCATGAAAACCGGCTTACGGGTCGTATTCCTCCAGAGCTGGGAAATCTTCCTAATCTGCGCCACTTGTACATTTGATGCCCCTATTTTTAATGTTTTTACAACTTATTTTTTTCTGGAAAGCACTTTTACAATCAGCAGTGCTAATATCAAGTCTGAATAGTGTGCCCGAGTCTTTTGAATTTGTCAATTCTTTATTCCTTATGCTTTTTAACAAATGATTTTCAGAGATGCTGGCAGTAATCACATAATAGGGACAATAAGGGAGCTCATCCGCATAGAGGGTTGCTTCCCATCACTCCGTAATTTGTATGTATCCATGCTAGTATTATAGATTTGAATAAATTTACGCAGTTAGTGTGTTTAATTTTGTCATTGGCTACTAAAATTAAGGCATACCACAGGAACCCGGACCATTCTTTGTAGACATCCTCCACATATATTAGTAATTCAGGTCCTAAACTTAGATACGTGGGTAGCATCTGCCTATTTTTTGCATACTTAACAAGTTAACTGGATATCAGTATGATTTCTATTGTAAATACAGACTATTTGAATTGCACTATAAATTTGATTCATAGCTTGGTTATTAGCATAGGCAGAGGTTCATTTGCTATTATTGCAAAATTCACAATATAAGTTGTAGGGACACAATCTTAACTTTTCATATTCAGTAATTCATTTTCCAGGAAACTAACATCAATTGTGGTATCATGAAAAGATTAACTGATCCAGGCTGCAATTCAGGACAATTTCTTTACCAGTGCTCGAAAACCCAGATGGTAAACTGCATTGAAAAACTTAAGATTTACTCCGAGTCATTTCCCTTCACGGAAGTATGCCGAGTTTCCCAAAAAATGCTTTGGACGACTTAAAAAATGTAAAATAACAAATACGCATCACATATCCCAGTTTTTTTGGAAGCTGAAATATTATGTTTTAATGAGTTCTACTCATCATCACATGAATTTTGAGATACTCGAGAGGAGTCGGTTCTTCATTGACAATAACTCTTTGGATGCTACATACAAATCACTAAATCTACTTTTCCATGCAGCTACACATATGATCAAAACAAAGAGAGGTCCGTAATTCCCTTCAAATAGAAATTAGAGAGAGAAGAGTATGGTAGCTTTACATCTTTAGTTAGAGCTATCTCTTTGTAAGAACCGTAGCAATTACTTATGTTTCTTCTTCAAGATAGCTATACATACATTTCAAATTTGTGAAGCAGTTGCTCATTTATTCGGATAGCTATTTTTTTGTGTTTATTATTTTATTTGGTTTTTTAATTTTTTTTATTGAAGTCAATGAAGATGGTTACATGAGACTTAGGCTAGTAGACCCAATCCAACAGATTTTTTTACAGCCGGAGTTTCCTCTACTATGAAGAATCCAAACAGGAGACGGATACAAAGACAAGACAGTCAAGACACCAACGGACTGAAATTATTAGCAAAGAGGCTAAAATGAAAGGCAATAGACCAATGAGAGTACTTAGGAGAGGAAAGCTCAATCCTCTTTTTCCTTGTCCATGACCATGGGGTCCCCATCTAGCCACTTGGCCATGATTGGTGTGGAAAATCAAGTGATAGACATGGATTTTCAGAATAATGATGTCATCTACCATATTTGGGATATTATGATGTTATCCAACTCACTGCTGCTAATCTTGATGCTGCCAGGGTGGCCGAATGCATCTCCAATGTGTGCCTACTAAGATCACCATCTTAATACTCTCCAAAAGATTGAAGTGGGCCATTAAAGTGTCTTTTCCTTCCTCGGGAAAGCTTGGGAGGTCTTCTTGGTTGGCAGCTAACTTATGGTGGTTGGCTTGCCGTAGGTCGTTAGTTCTATACATCAGAGTGCTCTAGGCCTGAAAGATCGTTCGACTCTGCTCCAAGTGAATGTATTTCCTTCCAACCTTTGTTCATTTCAGTCTCCCCCCAGATAGAGGTAGATCTATAGGGCAATCGACTGACAGGGCTCGACTAGATCAGCGAACTCCCAATAGGGGGTTGGGGCCATCTAGACTCTATATGGGGCAGGGGAAGGTGTCCATATACCATAATCGCGGAGACGTGATATGCTCCCTCGCCATATGGATATAGACTCTATATGGATGGGGACTAAGCGGGGTATGGTCGCCGATGTAAGGGCGGACGAGTGCAGTATAGAGTGGCACAGTATAGAGTTGGCACTGGATAGAGATGGAGTTTCATTGGCATTGGCACAGATATATAATACAGGCAGTTCAGATTTAGATCCGTTCATATAGAGCTGCCATTGGCCCCACCCATATAGACAGATAGGCGCCATATATACAGATATAGATCTGGGGAGTGAGTCTGAACCAGTCACGAAGTTGAAATTACTAATAGCATGGAGATTGTCCACTTGATTAGACTGATACATGGGCATCTTTTTGTCAATAGCTTTTGAATTTTCACCTTTTTCTTAATGAGTGGAGAAAGGCGTTCTCTGGTTGGGTAACATTGGCTCTTTTTACTGGGAGCATATCATGGCTCTTTGTTTTCCTTTTTATGTGTCCACCATTGTCCTTTTGCTGATATTCATCCACACTACTATCACCTTGAAGGTAAGTAAGTTCCTCCATATTGGAGTTCTTATCTTCCACGTGGTTATTGAGTCTACTCTTGCTATAGATGTGGTGTGAATGTGAAATAGAGTCTACCATTTTAGATGTTCTGCTTTGTTGATATCGAGAGCCTTATTAGTATGGACATTACTGCCCTATCTTATGGCAGCTTCCTCGTAGATATTACTATATTAGCATTAAGATCAAGAGCCTCTTTCACCACCGGCCCCTGCCCCCCACCCTTCACGTGTTTGATCTGCAAGGATGCTGTTCTGATGTTGTCTGAGGGCAGAAGGACAAAAGGAGACAGGTCTATGCGTGCATAAGACTGCTGAAATCCCCCTCTTCATGGATGCTACCATACCCTTCCACGTTATTGGCCTTAGCAGTGGTATTTGGATTAATACAAAGGCAGCTACATGCCCTTCTTTTAGATGCCCTCAATCTCCATCAGCAACTGGTCTTCCACTACCAAGGCACTATCACGGGGGGGTTCATTTGCTAGGCAATATCCTAGCACGTGAGTTCATATTTAGGTAATTAAAATTAATAAAAGTAAAGTCAATATACCGGTAGACATGAGGGGGTGAAAGGGTTTAATTTATTAATATTTTGAATCATGTATTGGGGGTAGGTTAGAAAGGTGGGCCAAAGTAAAAGGATGTTTAATTTTAATATAAAACTAAAATATTTGAATCCTAGTTTTTAAAACTAAATACCTTAAAATTGCAATTTAAGGAGTGTGGTTATAAAATTAAATTATAATCTCTTTTTGAATAAAGAAATCTCAATTAAGAGATTCTTAACCAAGAAATAATAAGATGGTAGAAAACTAGGATTCAGTATGCTTTTCAACACAAGTGATATTATTTCACCATCTTAATTATTTGAAGAACTATTGATAAGTCATTAAAGCTTATCATTTATAAGGTAATTGGTAATAGTTCTTGAATGGATTCAAACTATCTTTCGAGAGAAAATGCATATTAAAATAAATATTGAGTGAAAAATATGATATATTTTCTGTTTAATATATTAGGGTAGAAATAAAAAGGGCTAAATAAAATTGTCATGGAAAAATGGGCTAGGTACATGGAAAAAATAGGGGGTATTTTCATTCTAATAATATAACGGGAGGGTGCATTATAAATGGAATAATTAGAGGTAAAAATTAGAATTAGGGGTATTCTTTAATACCCTTTGAACGAATGTGATATACCATACTTTTACTAAGTCAACCCCCCGTGGGCACTATCTTTTCCCATTCATTTGAATGCAAATGGACCACACATGGTTCACAAATTATTTGAAAACCATGGTGGCCAAAGCATTGACACATGAGGGAGAGAAGAAAAGAGAATGAAACATGACACTCAGTAGAAGTCAAAAAGAGCTGCACACATATGACAAATGTGCAACATAGTTTAAAAACAAAGGCTAAAGGAGGCATAAATAGAGGCAAAATCCCTCTAAAATACAGTTTGCACAACATGGGAAGGAAATATCTGACATAATACCAAATAGAGACATCGTTCAAGCTGGAAGGCGACACCTAGAGAAAGGAAACAACCAAAAAAAAGTTACAAAAACGGAAAGCGCCAGCTAAAGAACTGCCGTCCATGCTGACAACGAGCCCACTGTTTGGGAAAAGAGTGAAAAAAGCAAGTCTAAAGGGGCCTGACAATAAAGAAGGGAGGTGCAGTTGCAAAACCAAAGACTGAGATACCCACTAGCAACATGCAAAAGGAAAGAGCAGAGCTGGAACAAGGGAAGACACCGGGTTGAAAAGGAAAAGACAACTACGTCCTAGTGAGTAGTTGGTAATGTTACGAAAATCAAATGTTAGTGTTCACATTATGTTTGTGTGTGTGAGAACTATATTATATAATGCAAGAGTATGAGAATGAGTTGTTAATACAACTCATATAGATAGGTGTATGTGAGAGAATCTTGAGATTAAATGAGAGATTTGAGGGATTGGTGATAAAGTTCGACTCCTATTATTTAGGAGATTATCAAACTATATATGTAATTCTCTACCTATGAATTAATCCTGGAGTTTTATTGAGTGTTTATTTGTCTCAAACTGATCCAAATTGATTATTTGGTATCAGAGCAAAATGATCCTATGAGAGTCACTCAAGATTTTATTCCTTTATTAAAATCATCTCATTTCATGAAGAGTGTGAAACTTGCAAGATATTAAGCGTAATATATTTTAGATTAGTTTGTATTCTTGTTGAATCGTGGATCTCCTTGTGTATCCAATTGACAACAAGTGTTTATTACACAGTCAAGACTTTGCAAACTCATGTGTCTGAAGGTCTTGTACTAAGTAGCCGAAACGTTTTGGGTACGAGAGCGGGTACGGAGTATCCGATACGCAGAAACGACAAATTGTTTTTAAACCCCGGATACATCGTAGGATATGGCAGTACAAAAACTATATAAAAATAAAAATAATATATAAATTTCAGCCTTCAAAATAGGAATTTAATTATTAACCACATATTATGCATATGAAAGACAAGTTATAAGCTAAATAAGTGAATAAGTAATAACTGCAACAAATAAGCAATTTCACACTGTTGTATCTCAAACTTAAGAAACCAAATAGTTACCAATTATATTAATAGAGATGTATAAATTTGTCCTCTCATAAATTATTTAGAATGTGATTGTCTAAATGAAAAAGTTATAAATAATTATAGAAATGCTACTACCCAATGGTACATTCATGATTGATGAACTATCTTTCCAGGATTTAAATTTAATTAAAATCAACCATTGTATGGTCACCGACATGTATAAATTAGAAGATTATTTAATTGTTTAGAGTTAGCTTTTAGGGTGTACATTAGAAGAATATTTAATTTTTAAATGTTATTGGGCTTTTAAAACATGATTTAAAAAAAGAGAGTGTATTTTAGCTTGGGAGCTGCAAAAACACTGTGGAAACATCCGGGTATGCCCCGTGTCGTACCCGGACGTTTCCACAGACCTTTCCTTGCTCCCTAGCCGTTCCCGCTCCCGCGCCACTCCTGGTACATTTCGAGCACCTTGGGGGTGCCGTATCGGTATCCCAGTCTTGTACCATTATAATCTATGTAGGAGTGTTTGGCATTGATTTGCAGCAGCTAGGAGAAGAATGTGAGAGGTGTTTGGTCCCTGAGGTGCGCCTGAAGAATAATATCGTCTGTATTTAGTCAACATTGCATGCATCAATCTATATGCCAAAATTGGCTTGGATCTGCGTCGCATTTGGCTTGAAGAATCTTGTTTAAACTGCATTGAACTTTGCTATCTCTCGAACTTTGTATGCAGTCCGTGCTTAATTATCTCCCACTGGTTTTCCACTGCTCACAGTATGTTTATTATACAAGAAAATAAAGGATACATTGAAATAAGTGTGGGCGATTCAAAGAAAGTGCGAGTTTCAAAAAAAGTGATCTGGCCCGTGAGATCTGAACTTGCATTGGCATTGATATTTGTTTATTCGAGCCCCTGCCCACCGCCTTGAGCTCACTCAACTCTGCATCTACCATGCATTTGGTGTTTGAAAAACATGCAGTAATTGATGATTATTAAATATCTAGTCAATAAAAGTATGTGGCAAACCCATTTGTGTATAGCATTTGCCATTTTAAAATTGTGATAAGTCGGTTTGGTTTTTAGTTTTGAGGTCAAATAGTTTATGTTTTATTTACTATAAAGTGTTTTAGATTATACAACTTGTTGTTTATGTGTCATAGTTCGCATACTCGTACTCGGCAAATACACGACAGACCAATTTTTTTTTGACTCGGCAATACTAATACTAGGGAATACTCGACAACTTAAAAAATACGCAAATTTCTTTAAAAAACATAAATTTTAAGCAACACATAGCTACTTGGCCAATACTCGAGAATACTCGGCCAATACTCGGTCTATACTCGGCAATACTCGGCCAATACTTGGTCTATACTTAGCGAGTTAACTATGACGAGTTTTAATGACGAGTATTCGGTTGGACAAACGAATGGCGAGTACTCGCCAACTCGGCGAGTATTCACCGAGTTTTCTTACTATGGTATATGTAACTTAAGTTTAATTTGTTAGATGTACTTGTATGTCAATTTGTGTCATTGATTATTTGTATTAAAAAAAGGTAACTAAATTTGTTTTTGTAGTTGTCATTTTAATCAAAGTCTTATGTATGTTTTAAATAAGTTTTTATAGTCAATATGTTGTTTGTTATATAGGAATGTTCAACTCTAGTCAATAATATGTTACAAAGTGGGCATTCACTTTGTATAGAGGTGTCGTAAGTGAGTATTTATTTGTTTAAAATAAGTTGCGAGTCAATTAATACTAAACTTTGTTATTAGTCACTTTTACAATTTTGTCAAATTCTTTAATTAAGTGAATAAAATTTGTTTAGTCAGTCAAAGTAGTGTCTCTGTTATTGTTGTATTTATTGTATTGTAAGTCATTGTGTTGTCAATGGTCATTGTGAGTCGTACTCAAAGTCTCAAAGTGTCGAGAAATATTTTTTTCCTGCATTTCATCTGGATGCATTATTGCTTGTATGCAACGTCCAAGTTGTGGGGGGGTTGTAAATTGAGCCTCAATGCCATATTCAACTGAGTTAAGCAACAATTTAGAGGATGGAGGCAATGGAGGAAGGAGGCCATTCAACGTACTCTCCTCAGTCACCAATGATGGGGTTGCATTCTAATTTGGTGACATTTTGTTTTAGTTGTGTGTTTGCTTTCTGATAAGGTGTGATATGAAATAAGAACAAATGTGTATACCTGTTCACATTTGTAATAAGTGAACATGGTTCCAAATGCAATCCCCTAATGTGAGATAGTACATGAGATTCTGACCGTAAGTATTGAAGCAGGACATGTCCTTGACAAAAATAAATGGTAGATGTGATGTTCCCACTACCTTTATTGGTTCGGCTAATGTTCCCATATTTGGTTGATATAGTTCCCTTTGCATGGTTGATGAGTTCCCATAGTGGTTGATGTTCCCATGATAGGTCGATAGAGTTCCCATTCCTTGGTTGTTGTGTTCCCACAATTAAGTGCACAAATGCGGCACAAAGGAAGGTCAAGACATGTGTATGCTGCTTAGCAAAAAGATGGTGTTTCTCCCCATGTTAGTGCTCACATTATATTTGTGTGTGAGAATTATATTATATAATGTGAGAGTATGAGAACGAGAGTATGAGAACAAGTTGTTAATACAACTCATATAGATAGGTTATACGTGAGAGAATCATGAGATTAGATGAGAGATTTGAGGGAATCATGTTAAAGTTTGACTCCTATTATTTAGGAGATTATCAAACTATATATACAATTCTCTACCTATGAATTAATCTTGGAGTTTTACTGATTGTTTATCTGTCTCAAACTGATCCAAATTAATCAGGTAAGTGCGTGAGTAAAAAACAACTGACTCTCTTCTACTTGAGTTATCTACTTTATTGCCTTGAACGTGGCCGATATAGGTTGCAGTCCACAATACAAAGCCAGCCATTTAGTTTTTTCCAACATGATGATCTTTTTGAGGTCTTTAAACTGGCCATCTGCCCGAATTTTCTCCTCCCCCTTTGACGTATAATTTTGATTGAGATAGCTAAAGTGTGCTATGCTATCAACAACCTTGTTTCCCTCCCTAAAAATGTGGAGTTAATTAATTTTCTCAAACTTATTTTCTTGGTTTTTAGCTTCCATTATGAGACCTCAAGCATTTAGTTATTGATTTTGGCATACTTCACTACATTGATGATTATTACAAAATCACCTCCCACCACGAGATTTTTAATACCATGTTTCAAGGTAAGTTGCAGCCCTGTTACCATATTTTTCCATGCAAAATCGAACAAAGGTATTTTTAAGAAGTTGGCTATTTTTAGCGGAAAAGTCTATTTTTAGCGTTTTGCTATTTTTAGCATTTGCCAAAAATAATGAGTAAAAAAGGGGAAAAGCAACTCTAAAAATAGCGGAAGGTGTGCTAAAAATAGCATGCATGGATAATGTAAGGTGGTGCTAGAAATAGGATGAAAGAAGGCAATTTTCATGCTAAAAATAGGGGTTTAAGTGGCTGTTAAACAAGTGAACCTGTGGCTGCTAATGAGAGGTAAGAAAAGCTCTAAAAATAGCAGGAAGAGCAGCTGCTAAAAATAGCAGGATTGGCGCCAAAATTAAAGGGTAAAGGGGCAAATTTGTGGTTAACTAAACACTCTTGCATGTCTATTTCCCACGCAGCAGTCCAGGAGGGCAAATTTACTTGTTTTCTAACACTCTTGCATGCGAAGATTCAACACAGCCTTAGCTAAAAGTTAAAGCACGAAAAGCACAAAGAGACAAAACAGGAAAAGACAAACAGTCAAAAGCAAAAGCAGTCAACACAGCAGTTAATAGAGGGCAGTTTATATTGTCTTTAATCACACTTTTATGTCAGATTTCAACGCAGCAGGGTACTGAAGGTTAATTTATTTATTAAATTACATTGCAGCAGCATGCACAGAATTAGCGCAGCAGACTGAAGAGGGCTTATTATTTATTTATTCTTATCTCATGCATGCTGCCAACAGGGCAAAAAGATGATGAATTAAATAAATAAAATATTTTGAATGCACGGAGAAGGCTGAAAATAGGACGCAACAGTCTAATAAGACTGATTTTTGTAAAAGAAAATCACATACACACTTGTTCAGTTGTTCTACATTGGTAGTCTTAGCTTGTACTTGCATCTCTGAATGAAAAGCTTCATTTTTGCTTTCTTATAACCGTTAGTTTTTGAGTATTCATCGTGTATATCAGGGTATTGTATTGCCTTGTTATGGGGTATTTTTTCCCTATACTGCTGTCCTTTATCTAAACCTTTGAATTAATTTTGCAGATTAGCCTAGAGTTGTACATGTGTGTGGATTTCTATATTTGTTGTATGCAATATTACATGTGTGTGTCAAATCATTGGTGTATCACCTCAATTTTATATTTCCCGCATTCCTTCTCCCTTTTCCTTGTCAATTTAATTAGTTTTTCAAGTGATTCACAGGGGCACTAGCCCACTCTAGAGGTTCACCTCAGTTATAGGTTCCCACAACCTTGAGGTGTTCCAATTTTGTCAACAAGAGAGAGAATACACACCATTTTCTATCAGGGTGCACTTCTGAGTGACAATAAGCCCCAAATTTAGGGCTTCGGTTTCTACCACATTGTTGGAGTTTATGCTTGTGTAGATGGAATTGAGTGCAACCACTTTGTTTGTGTGGTCTCTGTAATAGATCCAACACCTGATTCTCTTGGGTTATTTTTGGAGGTTGTAATGTCCCCAATTCCGAGCAGATGGCCTAGGAGGCTTTTCATTCGTTTTAGCCTTGGTCATACTTGAGGGGCTAACGACGCTGGAGGCTATTGGGTATGGATGTTTGATTACCACCTTGTTCTATGTTATATTTTGTCGTTGACATTAAGTTGGACAACTTGGTGGTAATAATTGTTATATTTTGTCGTTAGGTGACTATATGGCACTTTATTATTCTAATTCTTCGTTGGGGGTCACCTAAGTTACTTTTGGTGCATGGGGGGAAAAAGTAACTTAAATCATATTATGTTTGTGGTTTTCCCAAGGGGGGCTGGCTGGGGTTTTTTTGGGCCTCTTGTTGCATGCTGAAGTTATAAAAGGAGTGCTTGAGGAGAGTTATTCATTCATTTATACACTCACCTATTTTGATATTGGAACAACTGTTGTTTACACTTTCTTTGCTTGTGGAGTAAGACTCCACAAGAACCCTAGCTTCGATGGTGAAAGATCTACACCTTGTTAGTAGAGCACTCTTTAGTGGTAAAAGATCCTCCCTAGTTTGCTATTTTGGAGCTTTATTCAGATTTTTGGATCAGATCTGGAGAGTAATCAGAAATTCAGTTTCAGAGTAAGAGGCCAACCCTTCTTCATCAAGGGTTTTAGTTCAGATTTGGAACAACTATTTTCTAGGGTTTTATCTACTCAGTTCCTGATTTGCAACAATGTTTTTTAGGGTTTCCAGGTGCCCATTTTCAGATTTGGAGGTTGGGATCATTTCTATATATTTAATAGATGTTATTTCCAAAAAAATCAGATTTTTATCAGTTGTACTCACATAGTAATAAATTTTTGAAGTTTTCAGCAGTTTAGGGCTTTTTGAAAATTACTGGCAGTTATATATTACTCAGAAAAATAAAAAAATATTTTTCTAGTCTTTGTTTTCATCTTAGCAAGCTCTCTATAAAATTTCGTGTGATTTGAACAAGTATTTTGCAAGATATCTATAAATTTCAGATTGCAAGATTGCTGCCCTAGTTGGTTCATTTCCTGAAATTTTAGAATATCATTTGCTGCAAATTTTTATTAAAGTTTGTCAAATTTCAAGATTATCCCACAAGGGATATTTTAGAATCATCAAAATTCATTTTGAGCCACCCCTCTTGAGGTGAGATCCACTTGGTGATCTCCTTTATTTTGTTCCTTTTGGGCATAAAGCTATCAAATATTTTTCTAATCTCCAGCCAGTTTTGGAGTATCTCTTTCACACAAGGATTACATTCCTTATGTTTGGTTTTGTTCTTAATTGAGTGTCATAACCATGTTTCTTTGAATCTCTGAAGACTGGCTTTGATTTGTAAAATTTTTTTCTTTTAAAAAAATCCCCTTGTTTCTTTCAAGCCACAGTTTCTAGGCTATTGTGCCAAGCCCCACATCCCACAAAGCCTTGAGGATACCTATGGCCAATAGGCCGTTCCACATGGATAGAGGAGAAGCTAAACATTGATTTGAAATTTTGAAAGTTAAAACAAAAACATGTTTGAGATGTTGAAAGGCACATTGTGCATTTGCTAGGACCTGCAAACCCTCTCTTCTTTCAATGTTCCCCTTTAGGAATTTCCAATGAATTTTGAGCTCTAGATTTCCTCTAGATTTTCTCCTGCAATAATAGGGTTGTTGGCAATTCTTGTTGGGCAATCTGCATCTCGTAATCCCTTTTGACAATATATTCCCCCAAGCCTTTGTGGTTCTATTTAACAATATCTTCTTTATTGCGTGAGGGAATGCATAAGCCAAATAGAAGTTTGTTCAATTTGTGGTGAGCCTTTTCATGAGTTTCTTCCTCAATTTCGTCAGAGTTGTCGAAAATTTTCCAAGTTCTAACAATCCACTTGGACTTTTCCTTTTCAATTCAATGATTCTCGACTTTGTTGCCCCACTTGTGTCTAGCTTTGATTTGGATGTTTATGAAGTCATTCTCTTACTGGAGGGTGTACTCTGTAAGCCAAACAACCTCCCCAAGAATAGTTTTCATATCATTTTGGGATTCTTAGAAAACCCAATTTAGAATCAATCCCCTAACCTCCCTTACGCTGTTCCATATTTCAGACCCTCTAGGAAGATCTTTAGTTGTGAAAGTCCTTTTGTCTCCATATTATCCAAATTTTTTCACTTGAGTAGCAAACACGATTGTTTGGAGCTATTTATCATTGAGCCTTCATATCAACTTAACCATGAGGGCCAAGTTGAATTTCTTGATATCTCTAGCTTCCCTCCATCTCTACTAATAGGCTTGCAAACCCTGACCCATGTGAAGAAAGGAAACTTAGATTTCTCTCTGGTTCTTTGCTAGAAAAAAGATCTCATGATTTGGTAATTTGAGAGACAATTCTTTGGAGCATCTAAAAGAGAAAACCAATACATCAGGGTTGCCCGGAGAACGGATTTGAGGAGAGCAAGTCTCCTAGCTATAGATAATCATTTACCTTTCGAATTGGCTAAATTCATACAAACTTTCTTAATGAAGGCGTTCCACATTTGTTTTTTGTCCTTGCCTTTGAACAACAATAACTTCATATAAGTGTCTAGAAATTGGGTCTTCTCAAAGTCAATACTTACACAAGAAATTTTACTCATTAATATTAGCATCAAGAAAGAAATCTTGAGGTCTATTCATAACTCCCAAGAAGATCTCGAATCTCTTTGCCTTCTTGGACCATTAGAGAGGCAAAAAGTAGATAAGATAAGATAATATAAGATAAATATATTAATGTCCAACGAATGACCACAAAAGTAGGTCAATGGGACTGCAGTCCAAACAATATACAAAATGCGAGCGGGGACAACTCAAAATGAGTTCCCAAAAACAGAAGAAAGGAACAAAAACAAAGTAAAAAGGAAACCCGAAGCCAATACTCCCACAGGCGGGGGCAATGGAGCAAGCGGGGGAGAAAGACGAGAGAAGCAAAGAAGGGAATGAAGGAGGAGACAAACGAGGACCAATGGTCTACTCAAGAATGGTAGCCACACCCCTCCTAACATTAAAGGCCGATGAAAAGAAGCTCCTGATGGACTGGTAACCCGAAGAGGGGGGCGAAATCCTTCTCCCATGCTGAGATCTGAGACTGAAGAGACAGCCAGGGGGACGAATGGAGATGGGCTGCCCTCTTGGTATGTGTGTGCATCCGATTCTGTTGGTGGTGATCGAGGGAAATGTGAAGGTCCAACTGGGGACGGACTGATCTATACACTGTATCTGGGTCAGAAAGGCTCTATCGTTTAGTTCCTCCACCCATGGGTAGAACCGGAAAGAAGGCTGTAATTCGTCTCGTGGGGATGACTCTTGGAGGGGGATGAAGAATCTGGTCTAGGAGCAGTAAAGACCCACGAATGTAGAGGGCAAGACACCGCTGGTCAATATATCTGAAGAAGACCGAGAGAGTCTGAATCTCTCTGAAGAGGCAGTGAAATTGTCCTCTGATCTCATAGTATATGGGGTAGCGGAAGATGAAATGAGTCTCAGTCTCCATTTCTTCCTCCTTGAGCACTCTTTCCCAATAATGAATGAGCCATTGTTTTATATTTAGAGACAACTCAAGGCTATGCCCATAAGTGGTATCAAGCCTACTTAAGAAGTTCTTTGCCTTCTTATATTGCACGAATGAAAGAACTTGGTATTTCCATCTCCTTCCTTGAGCCACCTCACCTTGGAATTTGTTCCCAAAAAATATCCTCTATTTTGTATATTTCCTTTAGGTTGAAGGAGACAACTATCTTTTTCCATCAAGACGATCTTTGAGCTATTGTTAGAAAGAATTTGTTCTTTAATCTTTTGCAAGCGCTCCTCGAGGTTCTCCTTGTCTTTGAACAAATTATTAAACAATTTCTGATTTCAATCCTTTAATAGAGTTTTTAGGGCCTTTCAACTTCTAAGAGAACAAGTACGTCTTTGTTCCATATCTACTGTTGTGGGCCTTCTATGACTTAGTAACAAGTTTATCATGCTCTGGGTGTTCCAACCACATTTTCTCATATCAGAAAGGGATATTTCTTGGGAGATTATCTTCTTTGATCCAAAGAGCTATAGGCTAATGATTAGATCTTGCCTTTGTTAGGACTTTTGTTTTGATCCTGATGTCTTGAGGAAGCCAACTCTTGAAAGTAAGAAATTTGTCAAGTCTTTCCAAGATTAGGTCTCTACCTTTTTATTGATTTGTCCAAGTGAACCAACCTTTTTGCAGTCTAACATCCTAAAGCTGCGTTCTCTCAATGAATTCACCAAAATTTGGGCAGCCAAAAACTGATGCATTCCTGCCCTTTTTCTGTGGAGGCCAACCTCCTATGGAAGGCTCCATCAGCAATCCAATAGTTTTCCTTAATTGTTATGAATAACCTACAATATTTGATTCCAACAATATTCCTTTTTAGAATTCCTTTGCTGCCCATAAACAATAACTAGAGAGAAGCTCAAGTTGTGCTTAAATTTACCACTTTGTAGGCTATTAGGCTATCAAGTGATCATTCAATGGACATCCTTTATCAACACCACCTTAGGATTCTATAGCACCACTAGGCCATCGATTATTCATTATACTATCCACATCAATTCCAAGTATGTCCATTTTGAGACTTGTCTAGAAATAATTGTAATGGTACCTTTAATTTTCTCTAACGTAGTTTCCCGAAGAACCACTACATCAGGGGTATATTTTTCCAATATTTTTCTCCATAGTCTCCTTTTGGAGGGGGTGTTGAGACCCCTAATATTCCGTGCGATGACCTTTATTGAGTAGATTTTTCCCTCTTGGTGCTCGCCAAGACATCATCTAGGAGTGTTTGATTGCTAGGCATGATAACTGCCATTGTTTCACTCTGTTTTGTTTCAACAGTGCTAGCCCTAGCCTTCTTGTTGCGTCCATAATCTCCTTTTTCCATACTTTTCTTTGCTTGATAAGTGTCTGTCCAAGCTAGACTTATCCTGATCAGATTCGATTTCTTCGTTGAACCCTTGACCATGCTAGTAATTATCAAACTGCTCCTCTTCTTTAGCTGTTGAAGGACCTCATTGATTAGCCTTCTCGTTTCTTTTGGTAACCAGAGGAATTGGTTGCTTGGAAACTCAGCGCAACACTTGGTGCTTGAGACACAGGGTGAGCCCCCTATAACTTCTCGGTGGCATGCAAATGCCCCACTCCACGTGCTGGCAGGTAAATCAGGAATTGAAACCTGAGACCTTGGTGACTGAAGTCGTTGATCCCATCCACTTGGCCCAACCCTTGGGCCCAGCCTTATCATTAATTTTTATTTTCGAATCATTTTCCCTATTGCTGGGATCATCAATGAGCTTTTCCAAATCTTTCTTAAGCCCATATTCTGCTGTTATGTCATCATTTTTTGCCATCTGCTGGTCTATGGGGAGTTGGGTTTCTTTTGACTGTCTGCATAACCTCCTTACCTCTTTCACTCTTCTTTCCTTTCCAACTATTTCTAATGGCTTCTTTTTGCTTTTGGTCTCTTTCCTTTACTTCTAATTTTAACAATGGAAAGAGGTTTTACATTAACAGTGCACCATAACTAACCGCATACATTGCAATTGAAATCTAAACAAATATAAATCACAAAAATAGACCTAATTGCATAAGAGAATTATTCCTGAAGTAATTATAATGACAGGGGTTTAGAAAACGTTATCTTTTTTTGGCGGCTGATTTCTTTGATGGCTTTGATGCATCAATTCTGAATCTGCAACTCCATGCTCCCAACTACAGCCTGCAAAATGGTAAAAACAGGGTTTGGATTGGGGGGCCTGCCTCAGACTCCCTTTGAGAAGAAAAAATCTTGAAAACAACATACATATATAATAATCCAGTAATTAGTTCAATGCAATATTCCTTAACTTATTCTTTGAACAATTTAATGCATAAATGAATTTTTGTATACAATAGATTCTCTCTAAATACTCTTCAATATTTTTCCTCTTCTACAAATGAATTCCTGAGCATTTTTATTTATTGGAAACATTTGAAATTAAATTAAGCACTATGCACTCCTAAGCTGACTTCCACAAGTTAAGGACCCAAAAAAGGGGATAGGGGAATGGGAGTGCACTTGACTTAGAGGGGGGCTAAAGCATAGGAGTATATGAGGATAAGAGGGGATCTTTTGAAATGGGATGATGTAAGCTAGAGGATGCACAATGAAAGGGGGATTTCACCTAATGGAAATCAGCAAGAGGGTCCATGATGTACAATTTAAAACCCAAATATGCAACATAGGTGAAACACGCTATATCACTATAATTTAACAATAGATAATGCCATAAGACTTTTTTTAGGCTCCTCTTTGGATTGCTTCATTGAAGGACAAGGAAAAATGTCTTTTGGTCCTCTTTAAGATCTGCCCCCTTTGGCCCTTTAGAAGGAGGTTTTTTGCAGCTTTATTTTCATTATCTTCTTCATTAAAGCTTAAGACTACATCCAAAAAATTGCTGAAAGATCCTTGCAAAGAGGTTCACATCTTGTATGTGCAAGATATGGAAGTGGTGAGGTATCATGCATGCAAGAGATTCTTTGGATGAAGAACAAGTGGCGAGTATCCTAATACCCACTGGCCATGTCGTTGTCCAAGCATAGGGAAATACTTCTATTTGGAGGTGAACCTTGTCGAGGGCTGAAGGGTTACCTCCTAATTTGCTATACATTTTGTAACATGTTTGGTGTCTTTTATGGATGAATCAATGATGTTGGGTGATTCTATTTTATTTCCTGCAATGGTTATGAAATTTCTAACCATACGAATGAGTGTTGTAATACCCCAGCTGCATAATTTTATGGGCAATCACCATTTCAGATGTGAAATTTTGTTTTGCTGTTTGAGTACCCCGGGCTGTCCTTAGGGGTGTATGGATGAATGAGTATGGCCAGTGTCAATCCAGCTTATTTCAGCATACTAAAAGTGGTACCTTCCTATTTCCGAGTATTTTCACCCTTTGTGTGCAGACACAAACAACTGTCATTGAAAGCTTAGTTTGTTCTAGGGCCAAATATTTTGCGACTTAACAAATTTATGATATGAAGTGTTTCTGTCCTTTATTTCAGGAAAGTGATGTTTCAAGTTTTGGTTTCCAGGTATCTTAATGACAACTATTTGACTGGAGGAATTCCTGCACAGCTTGCAAACTTGACGAACTTGGAAATTCTGTCAGTATACTCTTTCATGAGAAAATATATTTTTTAATGTTTGATGCATCGTGTCATCAAAGTCCATTATTTTAGATATTTGTTTAATTATCCTTTTTCTACAAGATACATGTACACGATTCCTTAATTCTATCCAATTTCTAATTTAAAATTTCATAGAATATCGAACTGATGCAATTGTATGTTCATTAGGTACCTTTCTAACAATAAAATTGCTGGCATAGTGCCAGCAGAGATTGCTTCTCTTCCAAGATTGACCTACTTGTAAGTAATTTCTAACTTGAAATTATATGGACATGCTTACATAATGTGTTTTGGATGAACTCAGTATCTCATTCCCTAGTATGGTATTCGAAAGATCTGAATTATATAATATTAGATTGTTTCTGATCCTGTTAAGAAGAAAAAAAAATGATCACAAATTGTGGTATACTACAAACTTAAAGACGAGGTCGTTCGCCTCAAAAAATTCCCTCATGATCACAATATATCATCTACTACATTCACAATTTGTGGTAGGTTCAAACCAAAATGACCTTAGGACTTTTTGTGATTGGTCATAGGACATGTAGCTTTCTGAGTATTTGGAGAGTGTCAATTATAGAGGGAGGGGGCATGAAAACACTAGGCTATTAACTACATTCTTACACTTCTGTCCATTATCTAGGAACAGCGTTGACTTTGTTTTAAGACATGTTTTTCTAGAAGCTATACGCAATATTGGTGTTTTTTATTTTTTTCTTAGTGACATTATAATCTCTATGAGATGGTGGTTGGCCAATTCTGAATTTCCTATTGCCTCTCTTTGTTTTGAGAACCATCAAAGCTAAACAGGTGTGTCGTCCCTCACCCGATTTTTTTTGGTACTCTCTTGCATAAATGAGCTTGAGGCATTTCCCCACAAAATACTTAAGTTCACTTCAGTTGTATAGTACATCATGTTTTTTATTGTCATACGACTTTTTGCTTGTGATCATGGCCTCCTCGCGTGCCATGCAAACGGTTAATAGAGACAATTTTTTTCCCTTGCTTGCTTTTGCAAGCTTTGCTAGCATGTGGCGAACCTTAGTAAAGCCAGTGTTATGTGGGGAAGCATACCCACTATCTCCAAGCTGTTTCAGGACTAGGGGATGGGGATGGGGACGAAACATCCCCCCGCCCCCTTCCACACCCACCATTACAAAACCTTGCAGGAACGTCTCATGGACTTTTCCCGACTTTGGGGAACATTCCAAGTTCTTTAGCATGTAGGGGATGCCATAGAGACATCCTGGTGTCCTCTGTGGCAGTCAAGCATTAAATTTCATTAAATAAAAAAACAATTGAAAAAGACCACACCTTCAGATAATGCCGACAATTCCAGGGAGGAGCGGTTGGCAAATATTCCTTTAGACATCTCGGGGATGTCCCCACATCCCCAGTGTCGGTCAAGCATTAAATTTATAAAGAAAATTTAAAAAGGAACTTTTGAAAAAGAAAACACCTTTAGATGATGCTGATAGTTCTAGTAGTACCAATGTGCATGTTTATAGTTGATGTATCATTGTATCGCTATCAATGTATCTTGATTCTATGCCAACAACTCAATAACAAATATCAGATTTTGGCTTATGTGATGAATTATTGGATTACTTATTAATGGTTTCAACCTTCAGGCTTTGAACTCAAGTCTCAGTTTATTTATGTTATATTTTAATATTTGAAATATATATATATATATATATATATATATATATACATAATTTAATAGCTGTCAGCCCACCATTCCCAAAATTTGGATTTTTTTGGCTGTCCAGGGAATCCTAGACCCAATGTCTTGCTGTCCAAGAGTCTTAGGTAACTATGAGTAAAACAAGTGTTTTAAAAACCGGTCGAACCGGAACCGGCCTGGTTCGACCGGTTCAACATATTTAGACATGAACTGGATAAAAAACTGGACCGTTCGACTGGTTTGGTACTGAACCCGCCGGTTTTGTAAGGAACCGGCTGGTTAAGTACCAAATCGGTCGAACCGGTCTAGTTTCATCCTGAACCGGCCGAGTCACGATTTTTTCCTTTTTTGGCATTTCTTTCCTTTTTTGGATTTTTGGTGAAGAAAACACAAGCAAAGAATAAAATTTGCCATTTTGGAAAGGGTTTGGGAAGATGTAGCAGCAAAAACTTGTATGTGCCATAACTTTAATTCTGTGGCTCCGTTTCAGGTGCCGTTTTTTCTAAAAGTGTATATTTTCTCTAGCTCTACGCATTGATGGCAATATTTTTCTTATTTTCATAAAATTCTTTTTTGCACCTTTTTGGACCAAGCAACTTCTTGCAATCTTTTGAAAGAATCATGAGCTTTGATCGCCTGTAGACAGATTAGTAATTAAAAATACTAGATAGCTTTCCAAAACTCGGCGAGTACTCGCTAAAAACTCGGCGAGTATTCTCCCGTGCTCAGACTAATCGTCCCACCTGCCAGCTTGGTCGCAACCTGCTTATTCAAATGTTGACTTCACATATCAACAAATGTGTAGGTTTTTTTTTGCTATTTTAAGAGTTTTTTTTGTGTTTATACTCCAATTTGTGCATCCTCAGACACAAGACTGAATGCTATCGTAAAGGTCCCAACAAAAAGAAAGCATTAATAGCAATGAAAGAAAACGCTGCAAATACACAGGTTTGGCTGCAAATCTATGTTTTTTTAAAGAAATTTGAGTTATTTTTAAGTTGCCGAGTATTCCCGAGTATTGGCTGAATATTTCCGAGTTGTTTTTTGAGGGGCTGCCAAGTATTTGCCGAATGTGAGTATTCCAACTATGGTACTATATACATGATCAAACTACGCATATTTTGTGTGTAATTGTTGGAATCATGGTTTCTAATCTTTCAAATATATTGTTTTCTTTAAAAATGTCATTTTTATGTGTTTTTTAGTAAACTGGTTCATAGAGTTTGAACCGGTCTGGTTCCGGTTCCGTTCCGGTCCAACACTTGACCGGTTCCGATTTTTAAAACATTGAGTAAAACTAAGTTCATGGTATTTAACACCTCGAGGTGTGCTCTTTCTAGGTTACAATTTTTCTGCAAAGGAAAAAATGTGTAGGTCACAAATTAAACTTGGTAGTTCAGTTTTCACGACAGTCTTTTAGGAAGATTGATTTCTAGTTCACATCTTTGTAATGGATATGCCTCACATTCTTTTCCTAAAGCACGAGTGTTGTCAGACAGGTTTCCAAGATATCCACTGGAAGATGCACCTCTTTAATGCAACCATTTGACCATCAATTCTTTAGGTCTAAAGTTTAGGGGCACAGTTTGGGATCTGCTAATTGGGTTTTTATTGAGTGGATTTGTACTTATAAACTGAATAAGAAAAACAGTTTGTTAGTGTATCATACGTTTACCGTAGTCCCTTTGCCTTGAGTATCTTCATGTTTACTTTTTATGTCCATATACTTGGATCCTTTGGGTGGTTTATCTTTAGGCTGTGAGAGGTATATGTATTTGGCCGAGAGGATTACCTCTCCGGGTTCCATTGCATCAGGGTGTTGTTGCTATATTATGTCCAACTTGCTCCCTCCACCTATTTGACATCTCTATTGATTGGCTTCATTTAGTGCTCGGTAGATTCCCCTCTAAGCTTTCTTCCCTGAAAGGAGGTTGCCAAAGTGGATGTATACCGACAATGTTTGGTAGCCAGTTAGTCCCAAGGTGGCTTTTTATGTTGAACATTTCTAAGGAGTTGTTGATACATTTCTAAGGAGTTGAACATTTCTAAGGTCTTTTTCAATTGTTTTTTTATTTAATGAAATTTAATGCTTGACTGCCACAGAGGACACCAGGACGTCTCTATGGCATCCCCTATGTTGCCACATTCGGCGAACTTCAAGGAAAAAATTCGAAATTCGCCGAATTTTAACAGCGCGTTGAAAATCGCAATTTAATTCACGTTTTTTTCCTTTTTTGGCATTTTTTTCCTTTTTTGGATTTTTGGTGGAAAAATCACAAGCATAGGAAAAAATTTTTGCCATTTTTGGAAAGGGTCCGAAAAGATGTAGCAGCAAAAACTTGCATGTGCCATAACTTTCATTCTGTGACTCCGTTTCAAGTGTCGTTTTTTGTAAAAGTGTATATTTTCTCGAGCTCTACGCATTGATGGCAATATTTTTCTTATTTTCATAAAATCCATTTTTGCACCTTTTTGGACCAAGCAACTTCTTGCAATCTTCTGAAAGAATCATGAGCTTTGATCGCCTGTAGACAGATTAGTAATTAAAAATACTAGATAGCTTTCCAAAACTCGGCGAGTATTCTCCCATGCTTGGACTAATTGTCCCACCTGCCAGCTTGGATCCATATTTTTCCTGCTTAGTTATGATGTTTCGGGAAATATGTTAGACAATACTATCGTGCTGAGTGGATCAAGGAAGGTCACCATGAACAATCAAAACTCCTTGAATCTTATCACAATCACTAAGATAAATAACTGTGATAGAGAAATAATAAATTTCAATAAGTATGCAAATGCTTCTTTAAATATATATATATATATATAGTATACCCAAAAGCGTACCGTACCCATACCCATACCCGTATCCAGACTGTCTAGTACTTGAGTAATGAGTCATGAAGTCTCTATTTAGTAAAGTGATTCGCTGCGCTCACTTCTAAAGCCTAAAAACCCTCTACGCTTATCCCCCTTACATCAGTGAGAGTCCTTGTTTAGAATTTAAATCAATTGTTAATTAGTTAGAAGTTATTTTGTTTCAATAAACCTACGTAAGAAAATGAGGTGAATATACATTCGTTTAATCAGTGAGTCACAATATGCTAGGAAAGCAATGGATCTTGTTTGAGTTCATTCCAAACTGCGCATTTTAACTCGAGCTTTAACAAATACAAATTCAGTCCTCATAAGATGTGGTGGCAGGTCATTGGATGATGGTAATGACGATTTTTCAATTGAGCTGCTTGAGGATGATGCAAAAGACCTTTTGGTTCCAAAGGTTCGACATAGTGTTTTTAAGGTCTAGACAACAAAAGCTCGGGACCACCTCCCCACCGCAAACATAGCAATGTCCCATTAGGTTTATGCTATTTGTTTTTCAAATTGTTTTTATACATTAAAATTTGTTTATGCACCCAAGATCATACTAAATGTAATGTTGTTTCCATTTCATATGATGATGATTATGAAGATTTGTAGTATTAAACAGGCACTTTCTTTCTTTTAGAAAATGTAGTGCTTTTGTATCTTTTGGTTTCATGTCTTTTTTTAAGTGGTAAATGATGATTATGAATTTATGATCATCCCCTGGGTGCCAGATTTATTGTGGAGCAAACTTTGTGAATTGATCTTGTAACCATTCTTTAATAAGTCCCTTTTTCTAATGCAAAGCCCTCAAGTTTGGATTCATGTGTTATAACTACTAAAACTCAATAAATATGACATACATGTATGTGTAAGGGGAAACCATTTCTGATTCATTTCATTTGCAACCTCAAGAAACCTGTCTTCTGTTGTGTTGTCGTTTCCATCATGTTTCCGGATTTTGGTTTCTGGTAGCATAGCTCAAAATGAAATGCAATACTCGTGCTTTGTAACTGTGCTGGTTGTAATAGTTTTTTTACGGACTAGACACTCCATCATATTTATGTGCAATAGCATATCTAGTGGCTTGATGCTAAGCTCTTTTTTGCTTGACTGCAACAGAGTTTGTTTTGCTGTAGTCTCTAAGCTCTTTTTTGTTTCTGCAAAAGTTTGTTTTGCTGTAGTCTTTTTAAAGATGACTGCAACATTGATCTTTACCGCCACCCCCAGTTTTGATTAGACAAGGGTAATGGGACATTGTTAAAATCTTTCATATAAATACAATCTTCTCTTCTTTCAAAATAAAAAACTTAATGATGACATTATTCATATTTACATTCCATGCAACCTTGTAGATATTGCATCATTTCATTGAATCTAGTCTTTCCAAAAATCCTGTCCGTGGAACAACACATTGATGCTTGGCTGTGAAATTTCAACAAAGATTTTGAAGGAAAACAATAGTGGCGATGCAACTCATACCAAATGACATGCCTCAAAAAATATTAAGAACTCATGTATTATGCTTTACTCCAAAAGAAATAAAGTTAACATCTGTATTATCTGATAATTTCCAGCTGTGCCTTAGAGGGGTCGTAGGTAAGTCCTGCCATCTCCTGGACCTGTGTTGTGTTTGCCAACAATGTATTACATAACAAACACTGGATTTAAGAATAATGATTCTCAATACAATATAATTTTCTATCCAATCACAGGGGACAGGTTGTTAATCCTTACCAATATAGAAGCACGCTTCATGAGCAAAACAAGCTCATCTGGAGTAACTAAATTGGACCAATCATGTGTTCCTCTTGGAAGCTGCGGATTGTAAAACGTCTTTCAATGTCAATAATAAGCAACAGAGAAAGTTCATGTTCATTCAACAGTATTATATTACAGGTATATACAAATTGACAAGGGTTCTAATATAAATACTTTTAGAAAATACTTATTAAATATTTTAGTGCTTTAATCTATAATCCTATTAAATATTTTGGTGTTTTTAATATAGAATCCTCTAAATTTCCGAGTTTCACAGTGCAGTATTCATACAAGAGTTGAGCAACAGTGGATTTTACTGAAGGCCTTATCTTTATTTCAGTTTGTAGTCTGGTATGCCCGTAGACATATATTCATATATCCTAAAACTCAATACAAATATTACAAAATAGTTCACAACTTTAACCACCCCCTAAATTTTCTTTGTTTTCTTTTAAATAATCCCTGCCCGATCCATCATGAGATGAACAACTAGCAATACATTCATGATTCAAAATTTGAATCTCAAAGATTCAAACTACAAGACTCAAATAGAAAGGATTTCCACAATCTATATATTCATAATTTGAAGTTTCATCGTCAAACTAAAAAGGTATGATAAACAAAATAGAATCCCATAAAAAGAAATAAGACATGCGCACATGTAACTCAAAAGTCAGACTTAAAAGTTAATATAGAAAAAATATAACAGCTAAGAATTTTTTTTGAGTGTGTTTGTGATGCAAGAGCATCCAGGATCACTTGCAATCATGCATCACATAAAAACATAGTAGTCTGGTATTATGCAAGTTGTGACATGTCACTCAAGTCTTTGTTATCTGTTCCGTGCAAGTGTTCTGCTCTAGAATCAAGTTTGTGTGTTTTTGCAAGACTCTTGTTCCACGCAAGTGTCCTTTTATAATTTTTCATTTCTGCCAATGTATGTGCTAAGGTTGTAATGGTCTATGAGGTGTTTTGTGTATAGTTTTTTATTATGCAAAAGTGTTGTAGTGTTCCATGCTATAAGTTGATACATGCAAGGGTATTTCAGATTATTGGTTAAAGTGGTTGCAGCATTTCTAGAAGACTTCATCAAGAACCGTGGGTATCTTCTAGAGTTCATAACTGAGTTCCGCAGATCAAAAGGAGCTTTGGGTCGATAGTGCAAGGTTTCATCACTTGGCACAAAGGAAGGTGACTTCAGTACAGAGTGCAGGATAGTCACTTGTTTTATTGGCTGTAATGCATCAAGCTTTTCTAAAAGCTCGCGTTAACAACGTATGTTCTTTTCGATGGTGCGCATCTGCCCTTGACATTTCAGAGTTGTTAAAATTTTGTGGAGCAGTTTAGAGAAGTCTACGTGCGATGGTGCAAACATGGCACATAACTTGCAGAGTTTCAAACATGGCATTGTTGTATGAGCCGACATGGATTTCACTTAATCCAATAATTCAAACCATTGAGTGGACTCAGTTTGCATCGAATTGTGTTTGGGTCCTATCTCGTATAAAGGATTGGGACGAATGGTAGTATCATACAGGTCACTTGTAAATACGAGGAAATATTGTAAGTAGGTGGGTCTTGTGATTATATAAGCATGCCACTACTCTTGTGTTAGGGATGAATCCTGCACGATAGATGATATATTTTGGACTAGGCAGTTCAATGTGTAGGTTGTAGTGCTATACTTGCACAGACTGGGAGTTAGCAAGCACAGATTTTGGGATCTATAGTTGTAGAGCAGCCCACTTGTGAGATAGCTATTTGTGTTGTCATATATTACTTTCTGTGAGTTAACAAATATTGTTGAGTTCAGAGTTCCATGTATTGTGTTTGTGTGTGGCATTATATGCATAGTATTCCGCTGAGTATTCTGAGGGCTGAGTGCTCTAAGGCATCTCTTGATTGAGACCCCTAACCGCGGCTGCATTAGTTTGTGTTTTTCTGTTTTACCAAGTTGGCATTCATAATTGAATAAAGTAATACAACACATCACATACAATCAATGACCGATCTGGTGTTTGATCATCATCTGATCTTTCTTTCTTTCACCTTTGCAATGTATTTGACCTGACAGACTGTCGAGTCGTCGACAGTTTTATTCCTAAAGTGTTCACGTGAGGGGAAATTATACATGCCATAGGAATCCCGAACTTCAATTACATACTGAATTCTATGCCATAATAAGTGAAACTAATTCAACCTTTAGGGGCTAAATTTGTTTGCTTTCAAAAGCAAACAAGAATATTTTATAAGGAATCCAACAACATGTGCACAGTTTGATTTCCTCTTTTCATGAGAAAACATAATTCTTATGTGGATTCTTAATTTGCATTTTTCTTTGCGATGTATTTCTGACAGATATCTTGATCACAACTCACTTTCTGGAAGAATTCCGGATGCATTTTACCAACATCCTTACCTGAAGGAAATGTAAGTCTCCTATTTGGTTTGATACACGTGGAATAGGTTTCCGTGAACAGGAATCATCTGTCTAGCATGATAAATCCTAATGAATATATTACCTTGTAAGGGCTAACTGCTTTGTAGTTCTTAGGATTCGTGGTTTTTAAATACACTGAGTGAAAAAAATTGAATAATATCCTTCTGCATATGTATCTTCAGGTATATAGAAGAAAATCAATTTCGCCCTGGTGTCAATCCAATTGGTGTTCATAAAATGCTGGAGGTATCAGACACAGAATTCCTCTTCTAAGGAGTTTTCTTATGCTTCTAATTCCGGGTTTTGCAGTGTGTTATTTTCCCTCTAGATGAGAGTACAACTTTGCTTGTTTCCATAACTTGTCTTCTAACTGCTTTAGACGACACTTTTGTAATAATATTTTTGCGTTGATATTCCCTATATTGAGTATTACTTTAGCAATTCCAGTCAAAGTAAAAGCATAATGCAGGCTTTTGAGCTGAAAATTGCATCACTGTGTAACTTGAGTACATTAATTCTTAAAATTGGAGTACGAGCATCTATTGGAAGGAATGGTTCAGAGGATGTATCATGAAAGATGTAAAAATCCATGGATAACCTGCTAGTGAGACCGTCATGAGTAACTTGTCTTCTAGCTGGATTAGATGACACTTTTGTAGTGATATTTTTTTGTTGAAATTATCTATATTGAATATTACTTATAGCAATTTCAGTCACAAATGAAAAGCATAATGCAGACTTTTCAGCTGAAAATTGCATCAGTGCCTAACTTGAGTACATTAATTCTTAAACTTGGAGTACGCCTATCTTTCTAAGGTAAGGCTTCGCGGATATATCATGAAAGTTGTAAAGATCCATGGATCACCTGCAATCGAGTCTCTCACCCTTATAAATTTTATCAGAGGCAATCTGTTGCCTTCATGTGGTCTAAACTTTAACCTCTAATAATTTCAGATGAATGTTTCCACAGGTGGCTAGGTTGTTAGAACTTAGAATTGTCCATGGGTTCATATTTCAGCTTTTTCTATCAACTTGTTTTTAGCTATTTATACGGGCTTTGGTATTAACATTTTTTCATGTTTGGGGATCCTAATCTATTGCAAAACATTTTGATGTTGAGCTTTCAAGATTATTTCCTTATAAGCAGATTTATAGCACTTTTATTTACCTTGTATAAGTTTTGTAATATGGACATTTTCTTTTGTTTTGGTAAAGTCCCTTTGTGGGGAAACCTTCGGCCTAGATGCCATCCAAGACTTGCACCTGGCATATTCGGTTGGGGTTGCAGCAAACCCAGTGAGTTGGATGCAATATAATACCCAATTTCAACACTTTCATCATGTTTCCTGGGGATTTGAGCCTAGGGCTCTGCGTTGAAAATCTTGATGCTTTACTGTTAAGGTCGTCCTATTTACCCAATGGATTAATTTAAAAAAATATCACAAGAAACACGAGGGAGGATAACTTGTGTCAGGGAAGAACAAACTGCCCTGTATATTTGAACAGAATGCCATTGAGCTCAGGAATTTTGGCGCTAACTCACTTGTCATGATGAATATCTCTATTTCTTGCTAAGGCATCGATTGGACATCAGTTCCAAACAATGCAAGCTTCGCAACAACATGCTATGATAGTCAGGGTGAGTTAGTTAATATCAATTATCTTGGAAATATATTTTTGACAGCAGACTGAGTGCTATTTGTAAAATCTGGTAATGATTGCTTGGTTCCATATGTGGCGCAGACAGTTTTGCAATTAGAATCCTTGTCTCAGTGTTAATCTCATTTTCAATCACAGAATATATATATTTGCAGATTTACATTACTTGTGATGGCAAAATAAATTGAATGAACCTGTATGAAAATTAAACAAAAGAACGGCAAATGGAAGTCCTGATTTTGGGGAGCTACTTCTTTGCATCCAAAAACCCTATTATTCGTTATTTCGGAGGCACATTCATCCACTACACAGGGTGGTGTGTATATATTTCCATGTGTTTGGAGTAAACATTAATTATTCCACATGGTGCATCTTTGAGCCTTATTATGAACCAGGCTTATCCTTCTAGGCGTGGTTCATAATCAAGCCTTAGGTACATGCATCAAACATTTCCATAACAAATGGCCTTGACCTATTAAGTCAACCTAATGCTACCTTGAAAACCTGTAATTCTGTAACAGTTTAAATAACATAGCACATTTATTTGTTGAAGTTGAACTGTACCGAATCCCAACATCATTCAATTCAAATATAGGAAAACATGGACCTCATCATTAAACACTCGACGTGGTGTAGATTTTTCTACATATTCTTTGGCTTAAAAAGGGAACGTCTGACCTTGTAATGATCAATTGGCAATTTTACATGTAAGAGCAATTTTGTATAATTTTTTTTGGCAAAGTGCATTTGAATGAAAAAGGAGCCAAACTACATCTGTAATTGCAATGCCAATTTTTTTTATTTATGCCGAGTTTTCAATAACAATAAGTGAGATATCACTCTTAATGTTACTCATTTTATATGTGGTGGATCACACTTAAAAGTAAAAGAATAATTTTTTTTAATAACAAAATACTTATTTATATGGTCACATCACCATTAAAGTGTTTTTTTTTAATGTTTCTTTTGGATAGCTGAACTGAGGAAACCTATAGCCCCCCTGAACCAAACTAAACATTGAAATACATATAGATGAAAAGAGTAGAACTCGGTCGTCGGAAGAAAACTATTTTTAAAAAAAGGAATGACTGACCGAAAACAACACCACATAGATTTTGAGGCATTTAATACTTGCCTTGAGACCCAATGAGATTGACAAACATTAACAATTTACGAGTAGAAAACTTCATTCTGTCCTTACAGGCAAGAATTTGAGGCTTCCAAATGCAATCTATGAGCTTCAAATCTACTGCGCCAACAGTCCCAATAGATTTTTAGTTTGCTTTAGACTTTGTGGATTTTGTTTGAGAGATTGTAAAGACATAAATAGAAATCAAGTGATCTTTCCCTTAAATGTGAGCTATTGCATCGTCGTCAGATAGGACTTTACGAAGAGCAACAGTCAAAGGACAAGAAGTCCCTCCTCTTTAATGGGAGAGGTTCCCTTATTCAGAAACAAACTTATTTACAAATGTACAAGACATGATTTGTTGGTTAAACTTGGATATCACGAAAGTGTTTTCTATGAAGATCATCAATTACAAAAGGACTGAGGAAATGAGAGTACGGGAAAGAGCAGAAAGGCAACATGCAGAATTATAGATATCAGAGTAATTCTTTATGTATACGAAAGTCACAGTGAATTGAAACAAGATCATTTGTATCGAATAAATAAGATGGAATTTAAAGACACAAAGTTCTGTAAATAACATCTGCTTAGAACACAAAGTTTCTTAACATAACACAGATTCATTAATCAAGGAAACAAAGTTCCTTCTTGGTTATACAAGATCACCGTGCTTGCAAAGTTGAAGAGTATGCAATCGGTAAGACTAACGAATTTGAGACAAATGATCTTCACAAAGAAAATAAATGAAAGCTTAGGAATAACAGAGATCAGATAGACAAAGAATGGAAAAGTCCTTCTGTATTGATTTCTTTATAATCTATTTACACTTTCAGAAAATATGCCAAGTTCTTCCTTTTTTTGAATGGCGTGAAGAAGGCCATTATATAACTTACAAATCAGTTACTCTTCGTAACCATTTCTTTAACCAAGAATAGTTAAAGACCGCCTATCGCAGTACCTGAACCCGTTACAAAGAAAACGGAAAAAGAAATGGAAGAAGAGAAAAGAATGAGGAGAAGAAGACAGGTGGCCAGTCACTTGGAGGGACCCACTGACTTCAGAATCCGCTGCCTGAAACTCTTTTGACATATCCTCAGCTATGTCTCGTAGAAGTCTCATTCTAATCAGATGACATGAGTATATGTCTTTGAAAACAGAGATGACCCTTGGAGTGTTTCTTGAAAACTTCAAAAGCTCCTTCTGCCCGATGTCCTTGGAATTTGGTCTTCAGATTGATAGTATCAGAGCCACAACTTAAACTCATAATCTTTAGAAAGGAATTACAGAGGAAGGGGATAACACGCGTAGGTTTTCAAATTGCAAGGGTTCGAGCAAAAGATAGCATGGAAGTAGTACGAAAAATGCAAAGGGGAAATGCTCGTTATATAGCCGTTTAGGAGAGAGAAAGGTCATAAATGCACATTTAATACATACCCACCAATTTGAATAAGCATGATATTCGGGTAGAGCGGGAAAAATAAGCACGAATGACACTTGGTACGCTTGGGACATGTTAGATGCGAATGCGCGAAACACGCGGCTCGGCCGATTCGGGTGAAACAGGGAGAAGACGCACAAATGCATTTTGGGACATTTGGGACGAAAACGCGCGAAGTACGCGGTTCGGGTGTTTCGGCCGAAAATGGAACAACTTGCACTTTTGACTTGGGACATTTGGGACAAAAGCTTCGAAGTACGCGACTCGGGTGTTTCGGCCGAAAATGGAACAACTTGCACTTTTGAACATTTGGGACGAAAAGTTCTGAAGTACGCGGTTCGGGTGGTTCAGCTGAAAATGGAACAATGGGCACGGAGAAAGTTTGGGACATTTGAGAACATAAAAGAGCGCACTTTTGAAGTACATGGTTCAGGTGATTTCGGCCGAAATTGGAACAACTCGCACAATTGAAGTTTTGGGACACTTGGGACGAAAAGTTCTGACGGGCCCGAAAATGGAACAACTTTCAGGGATTTCAGCCGATCGGGGAACAGAGCACACTTTTAAAACTTGGGACAGGCGGGACAAAAATGTCTGACAGGCCCGAAATACATACAAAATGACCCAAAACACAGATTTTCTCAATTTCACGACTTAGGTACCTTCCAGAGAAAAACACTTAAACTCAAAATTTTAAATTTTTTACTTTCATCAGAGCAGGGGAATTTTGAGTGGACAACAGCTGGCTCCTTTTGGGGATGACTTGGCATGAATTCAAGGAATGAGACAAGGCAAGAACTTAGACAAACTCAGGGGAAGCAGACCAGTACCTTATCCATTGGGCAATGGAGTCAAAAAGTAGACCAATACAGAGGACAACACACCAAAACAGAAAAGGAAAGAAAAACAAAAACACTATACAGAATATACAAGGGACTCCCTAATCACCTAGGACTTGAACAACTTGAGATACTGCCCACTATAAGGAAGTGGGAGAGAAGAACCATCCATGTAATCAAGATAAAAGGAATTCTCACCAGCAAAGTGTCTGATCTTGAAAGGTCCGAGCCACAGGGAATCAAACTTTCCATGGCTGCCACGAGGTTCATGTCTTTTGTCCCATAACAGCACGGTGTCTCCAACTTGGAAATCTCTGAACCTGGCTTTCTTTTCAAACAGGACCTTTACCTTCTGCTGGTGAACAGATATCCTATCAGCAACCATCAATCTGTCCTCATTCAGTTTGTGCAGGTACATAATTCTCTTGTCCAAAGCATCTATGAAACTAGTATCTTCAATGGCCTTCATTAGGTGCAAGGCTGGCAGTTCCACTGTCACTGGCAATTGAGCTTCTACTCCATATACCACTTGAAAAGGAGACATTCCAATAGCTCTCTTTGGTGTAATCTTGTCTGCCCAAAGAGCATCATAGAGCTTCTTGTGCCAGTTTTGTTGAGACTCATTTACTAACTTTCTTATAATAGTCACCAATTTTTGTTAGTGGATTCTGCTTGCCCATTTCCCTGAGGGTAGTAATCTGAAGAGTGAGCCAAAGAAATGCCATACCCATAGCAGAAGTCCATTATCTCAGCAGAAGAGAAATTCGAGGCATTATCTGTTACAATCTTGTTAGGTACACCATACCTTACCAAGATGTTCTCTTTGATGAAGCTGCATACCACTTCAGAAGTAGTGCTCTTGACTGGAATAGCTTCCACCCATTTGGTGAAGTAGTCCGTGGCAGTTAGTACATGAGTGTGACCAGCACTAGAAGCAGGATTAAGTGTACCAATGAAGTCCAAACCCCACTGTTGAAATGGTTCCTCAATCACAACTGGCTTGAGAGGCAAAGAGGCCAATTTAGGTCTTCCCACAAAAGTCTGACAAGCCTCACATTTATCCACCCACTTGGATGCATCTCTGAACAAGGAAGGCCAGTAGTATCCTCCACGGAGTATCTTATGAGCTGTAACCGTTGATGAATAGTGCCCTCCACATGCCTGATCGTGAAAAGCTGAGAGCAACTTTCTCTGTTGTTCCTTGTCCACACACTTCAAAAATCTCCCATCTAAGCCACGCTTGAACAAAGCATTTTCCCATAATACATATTGTACTGACCTCAATTTAACAGTCCTCTTTTCTTTGGCAGTTAAATGAGAGGGGCATTCCCCATAGGTGAGAAAATGGGTGATGTCAGCATACCATTCGTCAACTGAACTAAGGAACAGAACGGTAGGAAGGTCAACTTTCTCCTCCAGCAACTCATGTTTGGCTCCTTCAGCAATGAGCTCACAAAGACCTTTTCCACGAACCAGCTTGGTCGGCTTGATGTCAATGTCATACTCTTGGACCTTAGCAACCCAGTTCCCTCTCTTAGATCCAAATTCTTGTTGTGTGAGGATTGACTTAACAGTTGTATCCGGGACCAATACCATGGAATGAGAGTTGAGGATGTAAAAGCGAAACTGCTTGACAGCTTTAACCACTGCAAAAGCATGTTTCTCCATCATGGTGTATTTCAACTCGTGATCTTTCAGAATATAGCTCATGAAAGCGATTGGTAGCTCATGCTCATTAGAGTCTTCTTGAGTTAACACAGCAGCCAAGGTATTATCTGTAGCATAGCAATAGATGATGAAATCTTTACTAAAATCAGGACAGGCTAAAACAGGAGTTTTAGCGATAGCTCTCTTGATACCTTCAAAGGATTCCTTTCCTTCAGAAGACCAACCAAATGTTTGCTTCCCTTTCATCATCTGAGAAATATTCAAAGTTAACTCTGCAAAATCAGGGATGAATCTTCTCAAAAAATTGATCTTACCGAAGAAGGAGTGCACGCCCTTTTTACTGGTTGGGAGAGGAATTTGCTGGATGGCTTGAACTCGTTCAGGATCAATCTTAATACCATCCTTGGAAACGATGTGCCCTAATAACTTTCCCTCAGTGACACAAAAGACAGATTTTTTAGGGTTCAGAGAGATCCCATGCTCTCTGCATCTCAGCAGAACTGTCTCTAGGTGATCAAAATGATCCGCTCTTGTCTTGGAAAACACTGTCAGGTCATCAAGATATATGACAATACACTTCCCTTTCAAGCTTCCAAAATCCAGATCCATAGCTCTCTGGAAAGTGGCACCAGCATTAATAAGCCCAAAAGGCATTCTCTTGTAGGCAAAGGTACCCCAAGGAGTAGTGAAAGCTGTTTTGTGTTGATCTACAGTATCAACCTCTACCTGATTATATCCCGAGAATCCATCAAGCATAGATAACATTTCAGATCCTGTTACTGCTTGCAATACTTGATCCATCATAGGCAAAGGATAATTATCTTTCAGAGAAGCCTGATTCAGATTCCTGAAATCAACACAGATGCGGATCTCACCATTTTTCTTCCTAACAGGCACAATATTTGCAATCCATGTTGAATGGTGAATGGGAAAAATGATTTTAGCCTTCAACAACTTCTGAATTTCCTGAAAGATGGTGTCAGCTATTTTGGGGTTGTATTGCCTCTGTTTCTACTTGAAAGGCTTAATTCCAGGCTTAAGAGGAATAGAGTGCTGCATATCTTTTGGTTTGAAAGCTTTCAAATCTTCATAAGAGTAAGCGAGAACATCCTTATACCTTTTTAAAAGATCAATTGCTTTCTTCCTCTCATCTGCTGTGCAACATTTTCCAATATTCACTAGCTTAGGGTCAGTAGAACTCCCAATATCAATCTTATCATACTCAGCTGATTGCTGAGGTCCAGTAGAAGCTCTAGATTTCACATACCTGTCATGTTTATCAAATAATTCCTCCAAACTCACCAAACCTTTAGGAATCTTGTTTCCTTTGAGATTGATGCATCCATCTTGATCTGTTTCTTCCCCTTGGGTGACTGCTTGGTCAAAGGGCACATTCTCACGAGGTAGGTTGTCACTTCCCTCAAAATACAGTTGTTCGAAATTACCCTTGAGTTCCAGGAAGGAAAGAAAATGTTGATCATCATTGAAGACTTGCCAGTTATTGGCATTATCAGGTACACTAGGCCGATGGACCATCTCAATGGTGAACTTATCCTGAGAGAAATCAGGATGAGGAATTAGTAGCGACCCTGAGACTGCTAGTGAATCAGCCCTGCTGTTCTTCTCCCTAGGTATTGCCTCAATGGAGAAAGCATCAAGAAATTCAATGGAATCCCAAACCTGATTCCGGTAATGTTTCAGCCTTCCATTTTTTACTTGGAAAAGGCTTCTCACTTGCTTTACAATTAGTTCTGCATCACCACGTGCCAGAAGGTTCTTCACACCTTGTTCTTTGGCCACTTGCAGTCCAAGAATGAGAGCCTCATACTCTGTTGTATTATTAGTATTTTCAAACTGCAACTTAAATGAAAAAGGATGTAGGCATCCTTCAGGTGACACTAGCAGGACACCAGCTCCAGAACCAGCTGAGGAACAACTTCCATCAAACTCTAAAATCCAAATACCATTAGGATCTTTAGGTGACATTCTGGGAAGTTGGATTTCATCAGGGGACATAATCATGTAATTGCCATGACCCATATCCTCATAGAGTATTTGTGCTTTAGGATCATCCATTTTTTGCACAATATACTCAGATTGCTTCTCAGGCATCAACTTCTTCATTTGTCCATTAACAGGTATGAGTGCATGCGACCAGTCCATTTGGATTTCCCCACCCACACCTTTGCAGAAGTTCCTACTTAGCAACATCCCGTATGAAGGAGGGATATCTGCTACTAAGATGGTAGCCAACACTTTCTTTTCAGGCAAAGCAGCAAAAGCCACTTGTGCATCTTTAATTCTCCCGACCAGGGGCACTTCTTTACTCTCCATGGAGTAACAAGATCCATAAGTGCGTGTGAGGGTCAGGCCTAAAGCATGAGCTACTTTAGCAGGCATTACATTATCTGAGGCTCCTGAGTCAATGACACAATTACTGAGCCTATGACCAGCTATAAGAAGTGTTACATAAAATGGTTTAATTTTGTCACCAGGGCGAGGTGACAGCAGCTACCAGACTAGGCTGTGGTGCAGAAGGAGGAGTGGGAAAAAGGCCTTTAGAGGTGGTTTTGGAGTGGGAATTAACAAATTGAATCATTTTGGCAAAAGCTTTGGGATGAGTTTGATAATACTCAGCCTCTGAGATTTGAACCTTAGTCTTTTTCAGATGATCAATAATATCAAAAGACCCAGAAGTGGACGGGCCATCATCATTTGAAATTCTAGGCTTATCAACTTTAGGAGAAAAAGAAGGAACTTTGCTAGTAGGATTAATAGGACTCACCTTTGGTGCAGATGAAGTAGGGATAGGAGATCCTCTTTTTGCAATCACGGGAATAGTTGCCGACTGCTCCTTAGATTTCTTCATAGGCTGTGTCACTTTCTCCCTCTGATGTGTCTGCTCTCGAGTCATGACAGCAAATGATTCGCTATTCATGTCTGCTACCACTTCATCATAATCATCTCCATCATCAATGCCCTCAGTGGTGAAGAAATTAACCCGAGATCCCTCAAGTTCCTCTGCTTCATCATCAAATTCCTCCACAAACTCCTCGCAAGCTTCATTATCCTCATCATCATCTGGCTCTTCAACCTCACAGGTTGCATTCACAGGAACTTTAACAGGAGGTCCTTCAAGTGCTAGTCTTGTTTGAGAAGGAGGTAAACGATTTCTGGGCTGAAAATTCCTCCTTGGAACATCTGCATAAGGGGCATGCTGAGCCAATTGTTTCTTTATAGCAATAAGATCATTCGCAAGCTTTTGGACTAATGGATCAGTATTAGGTCCAGGAGTGGAGGAGGAGGAAGCAACAGACTTAGATTTGGAAGGGTCTCTCCTCAACTTCCCTGACATGATCAGATCATCCTCGACACTAACAGCAAGGGTTTGATCCTCCACCAATGTTGCGAGATTAGCCCTTCTCAGCGCATAACTGACTTCAGACGATTGGGCATTTAAGAAGAAACATTTTTGGATTTGATCAACAGGTCGAGTATTTACAGGAATTTTGTTGATCAGTATGTTGAATCGGGCCACAAATTCTCTCATGGGTTCTGATGAATCTTTCTTTATCTGAGAAATTTGGGCAAGCAAGGCATGCACATCTTCTGCTGGCTTGAAATGGTTTTCGAACTGAGTTCTCATTGTGTCCCAGTCGATGATAGCGCCAGCCGGAAGGTGGTAGAACCAATCAGCAGCATTATCTTGTAACGTCTCAACGAACAGTCTCACGGAGACGTCTTCATGCTCAACTCCCAGGACTCCACATGCAACAATGAAGGCCGCGATGTGTTCATCAGATGCACTTTGCCATCTCCTTTGAACTTAGGAAAGTTCTTCCGGTTACCTCTGGGTAACTCATGCAAAGGCTGAGGAAGAGCAAGGGGCCCGACACGATGACCCCATGGTAATGGTGCCGCCATTCTTGGAAAAACGGCTTGGAGAGGAACTGCAACACCAGCAAGAATCAAAGCTCGCAGATTAGGGCTAGCTGGCTCTGAAGGAATACCACCTGTAGGACTTCTATCTTGAACAGGTGGAGTGCTTGTCGAACGAGTCCTTCTATTTCTTGTTGAAGGAAAAGGAAAACCCTGCTGCTCCAAAATCTGGAACTGAGAATCTTCAATACCAAGGGTCCTTCTCCCTCGAGTAAAACGCGGAGTCGCCAGATCAAAAGATGATCGAAAAATTACAGAACTGGAATATGATTTTCCCCAGCGGAGTCGCCAAAAACTGTTGGTCGTCAGATAGGACTTTACGAAGAGCAACAGTCAGGGGACAAGAAGTCCCTCCTCTTTAATGGGAGAGGTTCCCTTATTCAGAAACGAACTTATTTACAAATGTACAAGACATGATTTGTTGGTTAAACTTGGATATCACGAAAGTGTTTTCTATGAAGATCATCAATTACAAAAGGACTGAGGAAATGAGAGTACGGGAAAGAGCAGAAAGGCAACATGCAGAATTATAGATATCAGAGTAATTCTTTATGTATGCGAAAGTCACAGTGAATTGAAACAAGATCATTTGTATCGAATAAATAAGATGGAATTTAAAGACACAAAGTTCTGTAAATAACATCTGCTTAGAACACAAAGTTTCTTAACATAACACAGATTCATTAATCAAGGACACAAAGTTCCTTCTTGGTTATACAAGATCACCGTGCTTGCAAAGTTGAAGAGTATGCAATCGGTAAGACTAACGAACTTGAGACAAATGATCTTCACAAAGAAAATAAATGAAAGCTTAGGAATAACAGAGATCAGATAGACAAAGAATGGAAAAGTCCTTCTGTATTGATTTCTTTATAATCTATTTACACTTTTCAGAAAATATGCCAAGTTCTTCCTTTTTTTGAATGGCGTGAAGAAGGCCATTATATAACTTACAAATCAGTTACTCTTCGTAACCGTTTCTTTAACCAAGAACAGTTAAAGACCGCCTATCGCAGTACCTCAACCCGTTACAAAGAAAACGGCAAAAGAAATGGAAGAAGAGAAAAGAATGAGGAGAAGAAGACAGGTGGCCAGTCACTTAGAGGGACCCACTGACTTCAGAATCCGCTGCCTGAATTTCTTCTAACGCCTCAGTTATGACTGAAACTATTGATGCCTCAGCTATGCTTCAGAAGTCTCATTCTAAAGATGACAAGTGTATGTCTTTGAAAACAGAGATGACCAGTGTCTTGAAAACTTCATCCTTCTGCCTGCTGTCCTTGGAATTTGGTCTTCAGATTGATAGTATCAGAGCCGCAACTTAAACTCGGAAAGGAATTACAAAGGGAGGGGATACACGCGCAGGTTTTCAAATTGCAAGGGTTCGAGCAAAAGATAGCATGGAAGTAGTGCGAAAAATGCAAAGGGGAAATGCTTGTTATATAGCCGTTTAGGAGAGAGAATGGTCATAAATGCGCATTTAATACATACCCACCAATTTGAATAAGCATGATATTCGGGTAGAGCGGGAAAAATAAGCACGAATGACACTTGGCTCACTTGGGACATGTGAGACACGAATGCGCGAAACACGCGGCTCGGCCGATTCGGGCGAAACAGGGAGAAGACGCACAAATGCATTTTGGGACATTTGGGACGAAAACGCGCGAAGTACGCGGTTCAGGTGCTTCAGCCAAAAATGGAACAACTTGCACTTTTTGACTTAGGACATTTGGGACATGAAAGAGCGAAGTACGTGGTTCGGGTGTTTGGGCCGAAAATGGAACAAAAGGACCGTTTGAACTTGGGACATTTGGGACGAAAATTTCCAGAGTACGCGGTTCAGGCGGTTCGGCCGAAAATGGAACAGCTCGCATGGAAAGTTTGGGACACTTGGAACATAAAAGAGCGAAGTACATGGTTTGGGGATTTCAGCCGATCGGGGAATAGACTCGCACTTTTGAACTTGGGACAGGCGGGACAAAAATGTCCGATAGGCCCGAAAATGGAACAATTTCGGGGAAATCGGCCGATCGGGGAACAGAACGCACTTCAGAACTTGGGACAGGCGGGACAAAAATGTCTGACATGCCTGAAATACATACAAAATGACCCAAAACTACAGACTTTTCTCAATTTCATGACTAAATGAAGGGGTTGAAAATGATTTTCCTTACATCTTTCATCCATTAAAATAAATCTTTTTCAAGTTTCTCTCACAAACATCTACGAATCAATGATCTTTTACTAGACTCCCCATTGAGAGTATTTTGTCATCATCAATAACCAAATTCAACACTTGGCCAAACTTAGTTGAACATCTCCCTCGTGAAAAAGATGTTCAAGTCTCCCTATGTCTCTTGTTTTTCATTAGAAACCCTATTTGGATGTGACTCTAGAGTTGGAGAGTATTGTCAAACCAACTCTTGACCAATCAAAGTTAGAGACTAGGAAATGCTAGAATGATTTGCTGCTTACAATAATCTGTGTAGTTGTGGAAAGGATCGGTGAAGTTTTTGTCGAATCTGTACTAGTCTGTTCCATAGCTTTGACACATGACTTCATCACATGATGGCAAATCATGGGAAAACAACCCAATCATACTATTGAAAACCAACATCTCTTTCAAATCTTTCGCAAACCCTTAAATCCCACTATCCAGTATAATGTGTGGTCGGTCATTCTCCTCCAACACATTGGAAAGGGCATTCAAATAAGCTATAGAGGAAAAACTACTTTATGAGGGAAATTAAGCCCCCTCAAAAAACCAATCAAGGATTCAAATTAATCATTAATGCTATCAACTTCTCTCAAAATTAAGCCCCTTTTAAGGGAGAATTTGTCATGTTTTCGTCTACTTCTACTTCACTCACCGTTGAGCTACCAAGAGCTCCAACATATCATGCGTATTTCTAAACTCACTTAGATTGATTCTTCAAATACTATACTCACCTCGAACACTTTTTTTGGTGGCATGCTAACATGAGGCACTCACATGAAAACTATCATATTATCCACAAGATTGCTTTCAGATTTCTTTTTAGGTCCTAAATTTAAAATTAATTCTATCATTAAAAAATGTTATGATAAACATCAATCTCTTCTTCAATCCCATAAAAATCATCAACTAAACTATAATCTGACCCATTGTATTTACATTTTTACCTTAGGTAAGTAGTAATTCACTGGGGTAATTAATTGTTGTATTGTTATATGGTTTTATAACCATATTTTTCATATTATATTCATGTAGGTTTAATTGTTACATAGTTGTAACAATCATATTTGTTTGTATTTCATATTGTTGTGCTTCCCGGATGTATTTTGGAAGCTACTATAACTGTGTTTATTGTTGCACCTGTGCAACATCTTGTTTGTCTACATCTGGTTGTACAATACCTATAAGTATTGCAGCACTTCTATTGTAATTTTATTTTGATTGCATATCAATAAATTACGAGGCTTCCATCCCTCTTCTAGATTTGGTATCAGAGCAGGATAGAGAGCCTGTGAGCAGAGAAGGTGTGCAGAGAGAGTGCAGAAGAGATAGAGGAGCTTGGAGAAGCATTTGCAATCATTTGGAGAGCCTGTGTAGCCTCTTGCAACTTCCCAGCCCCATCCCTGCATCCCCACAACCTCTATTCAATTCCAGGTGTTTGGAAAGCAATTTTTTTTTGCACTGGTGCCCCCTGCACCAGGAAAAATTTGTTGCTTGGAGCAATTATGGTTTAAGAAAAAATAATCAAAATTTTAATTAAAAAATAAAAATACATTTTTCCCCATTAGGGGTTTTGTTCACTAAATTTAGAGGACATTTAGTTACTAAAAACACTTAGCAGTAACTGCTAAATTTTGGAGGACCGGTTTTAAAAACACTGGCAGACCGAGCTTTAGAGGCTCTGGTTGATTTGCACCAAGTTGAGTTGCAGAGCCTCTGAAGGTTCTAATGAAGGGCATGGTAAAACGAGTTTTGAACGAGTTTTCCAGCGATTAAAGAATTGAGCCCCTGTTGAGTTTGGATTGTTGGAGAATCGAAACCCTTGATCAATCAATTTGAATTATGAGTTTGATGGATGAGTTCCATCTATTAAGTCCATTGTATTTAGTCACCTGCAATTTGCGAGGTCTAATTGTTCAAACGATCCCAACCATGAGTTGGAAAGGCTGTTGAGCTCTGTATTGAGTTGGAGTCCATTGAGTTGCAAATTGGACACCACTAGATGAAATCCACATTAGCCATTGAGCTAGAGTATCTGAAAAATCAGAGGCTCCGAGTTTTCGTTTCAACCAACTCCTCGAGTCATTTCACTGTCATTGATAAATGGGGCGAGTTGATTGCATTGGACCCATTGTCCTGTGATCCTGCCTTTACAAAACAGGCGAGTCCGATGACTGTCCCTAAGCCCTCCAAAACCCTCTCAACAATTGAGCTTTGTCCCCTTGACATGATGAAGCAAACAGCGGCCATCAATCAAACAAAAAGCCAAATCAAAAAAAACGTGCAAAAAAACAAAAAGTAAACGAGGTATTCAAAACAAAAGCAAAGCAAAGGTGTCAAATCCGATTTTCTGGCATGTGAAGACCTAATCCGCCTCACTCCATAGCACAGCCACGTGGACATCCAACAAAGTGACACATCAATTTTAAAGGTTAGTCTTTTTTATTATTTTAAATATTATTTGCTTCATTTCATATATATGCGCATTGAGCGTTGTGGTAGGTTAGGAGGAAGGCTTTGGGAGTGGGAGGTCTTGGGTTCGACCCCCACCCATCAACCATTTTTTTTATATATTGAATTTGGCAGATGAGAAAATTAGGCAGAACCACCAAAATCTTTAGCAGGTGGAAAACCCCACTAAAGCCCCTAGTTATAACTAAACCCCACCCTAAAATTTTAGCGAGAAAAACCCTATTTTGGGGTAAATTTGTTTTCTCCTCCTAATTTGCTTAAAAAGTTTATTCTGAGCATTTTTTCTAAAGGGGGGCATCTAAAAACTGCATTTTCAAGCTGTTTTTTGCAGTTTTTTTCACAGTGAGCCATATTGAGCTCTGGAGGCCACCAGGGCCTCGCAAAACAAAAAAAAATTGCTATGCCATTCAATTTTTTTGACATATTGGATGTAATTGTATATTTTTAGTGTATATTTCAGTGGATTGTACTAATTTGTAGGTTTCCATATTCAACCGCAAACATTGTAACTGATAAAAAATGGCAGAGATTTGTAAACAAAATCAGTAAAATTTGGTTCTGTAACACTCACGAGATCTTCAGATCTCTTTCGCAGCGTTCGGTATATACAGTGCCTCTAGGAAGCACTTACGGGTAAAGCCATCGCGACTACTACTGCACTTAACGCCTAATATAGCTGCAACAACGTCATCTGGGCATCATCCCTATAAATTGACGGGGAGAAATAAGGACACAGTGCACACACTTTGAGCCCTCCCATCCATCTGTGAATGATTGCATGACATAAATCCAGACACTGAAATTATCCGAGTATATAGCGAAGTTACGCATGCGTATGAGGATATTTCTTTGAGTCAGGTGTCAATAATCACACAGACCCCTTTCAGTACTATCTTGGTACCACATATCGAAATTCTTTCACGTACGTTAACGCCTCTTTCACGTACCGCCAGGTATATCGAAAGGGTGAGCTTCTTCCACGTACCGATAGGTATATCGGAAGGGCGTGTATATAGAAAGGTTCGGTATATCGAATGACGGTATATAGATTGGGAGACCTTATACCTGGAGTGATAAGAGCCTTACCCTTTGTCAGTGAATTCAGAAAATGGGCACCAATGCCCCTAAGTTCTTTCTTCCAGACTCACAACTCCTAAGAGGAGATAATTATGTTGCATGGAAGACTAAGATCAGAACACAACTTGAGTTTGAAGAGATATGGCCTGTTGTGAATGGTTCTGCAACCAGATCACCAGATGATGCAGCCCAACAGAGACAATTTGACAAGGCCAATCAGAAGGCCAAATTCATAATCTTGTTTGTAGTATCTGATGACGTGCAACCCCACATTCGAGATGCCAAAACAACCAAAGAAGCATGGGATAAGTTGAGCACCGTGTATGAGGCCAAAAACAAGAACACAATTCTGAATTTGCAGAGTCAGTTACATACACTGAAATTCAAACAGAATGAGAAAGTGGAAGCTTTCTTGAGAAGAGTTGCATAGAATTGAGGGCTTCACTTCTAGCCCTGGGAGAGGAGGTCACTGATACAGCTCTCATTCCCATTGTTCTGAGAGCACTTCCTCCTTCTTACCACATTTTTGTGACGACACTAAACTTGTCAGATCAGACAGTTACTTTTGACAAGTTAGTGAATCTACTGCAACAAGAAGAAGCAATGTACAATAAAGATGATGAAGAGGAGCAGGCACTATCTTCTCATCAAAAAGGAAAAGGAAAATCAAAATCTCATTCTTCTCAAAAGTCCCAAAAACAACATCAGCAAGGGGACAAGAAAAGAAGAAATGTCCTATCTGCAACAGAGGACATGATGTGAAATATTGTTGGTACAATACATACAAGAAAGGTTCATCAAGTAATTCTGACCTCAAAATCAACAATCTCATAAGGGACAGTCACACTACAATCAAGGGCAGAAGAAGGGGAACTGGTGAAGAAAACCCCATCAACAAGGTAATATAGTTGAGCAAGAAGATCATTCAGAAAATGAGGACTTCTTGTACACTGCTCGTTCCAGTGAACCATCCACGTCATCTAGTGTTGTTTGGTATGTTGATTTGGGAGCCACTCGACACATGACTAGGCACAGAGACTGGTTTACTACCATGAGGGACACACCTTCGAAAAACCATGTTTCATTAGGTGATGATTCTTCTTACACAGTACAAGGGGATTGGGAACATTTCTCTACCTCTTGGTTCACGAAATTGTAGATTATCAGATGTATTATATGTCCCTGGCTTAACAAAGAATCTACTATCAGTAAGTCAACTTCTAGATCATAATATGAAGATTGACTTTGATAGTCATTCCAGTAAGAAAGTGTGTTTGATTCGAGACAAATCAAGAGGCTCAAAAATTGTTGCAAAAGCCTCCAATGTGGGATGTATGTTCCAGCTTGACTTTGTCCACAGGGATGATCAAGCACTTGTGGCTAAGAATTCTTCCTCAGCACAGTTGTGGCATCAAGAGACTTGGTCACATCAGTTTCAAATATCTCGAAACACTTCGCTGGTACAACATGGTGAGAGGCTTGCCATCTCTCCAGAAGGATACAGATAAGTGTCCTCACTACCTAGCAGGTAAACAACACAGAGCTTCATTCTAGAAGAGTACTTATCAAGCTTCAGGTAAGCTTGATCTGGTTCATATCGATCTTTGTGGTCCGATGCAACCTAGTCATTCTGGATTTCAGTATTTCATGTTATGTGTTGATGATTATTCAAGAAAAATGTGGATATTTTTTCTTCGTAAGAAAAGTGAAGCTTTTGAGAACTTCAAAAAGTTCAAAGTGGCTGTAGAGAATGAGACTGGTCATCATATCAGATCTCTCCACTCAGATCGAGGGGGGAATTCACCAGTAATGAGTTCAAATCCTACCTTCAAGCTCACAGGATTCGTCGACAGATGCCTCCTCCACACACACCGCAACAGAATGGTGTTGTTGAGAGAAGAAACCATACTATCATGGAGATGGTGTGTTGCATGATCGATGATTCTGGACTAGCGAGGACATTTTGGGTAGAAGCAACAAAGACAACAGTATATTTGTTGAACAGAGTGCCCACAGTTGCTCTTGATGGAGTAACACCACATGAAGCATGGTCAAAGCAGAAGCCATCCATTGCACACCTCAGAGTATTCAGGTGCAAAGCTAGCATGCACATACCCAAGCAGAACAGAAAGAAGTTGGATATGAAGTCACAAAAACTCATCTTCATTGGCTACAGTGAAGAGGCTCTTGGGTACAGATTGATGGATCTGAAGACCAGAAAAGTCTACACCAGTAGAGATGTTGAGTTCTTTGAGAAGAAGGAAGCTGAGACTCCTCTCCAAACTCACCTGATGTAGATATTTCACCTATTGTGAAAACAGAAGCTGATGTTCCCACTGATGATGACAGTGATGATGGGATGATGGTGATGATCAGACAGGACCACGACCCATGGGAACAGTACAACGTATGCCCAAGTGGTATACTAATATGATACGAGATGCAAAATTGGATGCTCCACTAGATACATCCACCACTAGACCACAGACTCATAGTAAAGCACGAGAAGAAGTAAACTTTGCTTTGATGAGTAGAGTTGTTGAATCTGTTGAGCCCTCTACTGTCCAGGAAGCCCTACAGTCGAAAGCTTGGAAAGATGCCATGGATGTTGAGTATCAGTCAGTGATGAAAAACAACACTTGGCAGCTTGTCAATCTTCCACCAAGGAAGAAACCCATTGGTTGCAGATGGATATTCAAAACAAAGTACAAAGCAGATGGGACCATAGACAAGTATAAAGTGAGACTGGTAGCAAAGGGGTATGCACAAAAGGAAGGCATAGACTATGAGGAGACATTTGCTCCCACAACTAAGATCAAAACGATCAGGATGATCTTTGCTCTAGCTGCTCAGTTTGGTTGGAAAGTCCATCAGATGGACGTGAAAAGTGCCTTTCTGAATGGAGATCTACAAGAAGAAGTCTACATGACTCAACCTGAGGGTTATGTTGTACCTGGAGAAGAAACAAAGGTATGCAGACTCAGGAAATCTCTGTATGGCCTTAAACAGGCACCCCAGGCTTGGTACATCAAAATTGATGAGCATCTCGTTCAGCATGGATTCGTCAGAAATCCATATGATCCCAATCTCTACCTCAAAAATAAGGAGGGGAGATTGTGATTATTGTTGTCTATGTCAACGATCTAGTCATCACTGGCAGTTCAGTGAAGATGATCGATGCAACGAAGAAAGATCTTAATCGATCGTTCGACATGACAGATCTCGGGCTCATGCACTACTGTCTTGGATTGGAAGTATGGACAGAAGAGAATCACATATTTGTTTCTCAGTTGAAGTATACCAAGACAACGCTCGAGAAATTCAGGATGATGGATTGCACACCTATTGCTACACCTATGGAGACAAGACTGTAATTATCTCGTTCAGATCCATCTCCTGTGGTAAATGCAACTCTCTATCGACAGTTGATTGGGAGTCTCATTTACCTAACTTATACTAGACTAGATATCAGCTTTGCAGTGAGCTATCTTTCCAGGTTCATGTAGGAACCCAGAGTTTTTCATTGGAAGGCAGCAAGGCGGATCTTGAGATATCTCAAGGGTACAATAGTGGATCTTGGTCTAGAGTACAAGAAGAATGATAACTTCTTCTTGACTGGATATTTAGATTCAGATCATGCAGGTAACATTGATGACAGGAAATCCACTTTTGGATTTGTATTCTTTTTGGGATTTGGACCGATATCATGGGGAAGTAAGAAACAAAACTTTGTTTCTCGCTCTTCTACAGAAGCCGAATATCATGCTGCAGGTGGAGCTGTCTGCAAAGCGATATGGCTACGTCGCATACTGGAAGGACTTGGAGTACCACAGGAAAAACCTACCACCATGTATGTAGACAATGAAGGTGTTCTCAAACTTGTTCGCAATCTAGTGTTTCACGAGAGAACAAAGCACATCGAGGTACATGTTCATTTCATATGTGAGCATGTCTTGAAACACAACATACAACTTTAGTTTTTCCCAACAGTTGAACAACGAGCAGATATCTTCACAAAGTCACTTGCACGTGACAAGTTTGAGTTGTTCAGAGAGTTCCTCTCCTCATCCCTTGAGGCAAATGCAAAATTAAGGGGGGAATGTTAGGTAAACTTAGTTTACTAGGTTAATTATGCATTGTATTTACATTTTTACCTTAGGTAACTAGTAATTCACTGAGGTAATTAATTGTTGTATTGTTATATGGTTTTATAACCATATTTGTCATATTGTATTCATGTAGGTTTAATTGTTACATAGTTGTAACAATTATATTTGTTTGTATTTCATTATTGTTGTGCTTCCCGGATGTATTTTGGAAGCTATTGTAACTGTGTTTATTGTTGCACCTGTGCAACATTTTGTTTGTCTGTATATGGTTGTCCAATATCTATAAATATTGCAGCCATTTCTATTGTAATTTGATTTTGATTGCATATCAATTTGATGACATACTACACTAAAGGATCTCATCCAAAAACAAACAAAAAAAGATTTTTAATGCTTCTTCTATTGATAAATCTACTAGCTATGAGTCTGCTACTCCAATGGAGCCTCAATCCAAGGAACAAATTCGTCCAAGGAAAAGGTCCCTCTTAATCAAATCCCTCCAACTATCAAATACCCAACCACTTACATTCATGTCCAACTCAAGTACTGTTACAAATCTTACCAAAAGTCACAAGGGAGGTTCCTTTATGTCGTCAATTTCATGCCTTGTGAAATTCCCTTAAGGGAGCTTATGCATACTTATCCTCAACATCATAGATTTCTTCCAAAAAATTCAAGCCCTAGAGATGTTTTTGGAAACCATTGTAGAAAACCCCTATCTTCAACCTCCTCCTACATCCAAAATTCACACTATAAAAACCAGTGACTCCTTAGCCTACAAAGGCACTCTCTTGAGTTTCCTAAGGATTACATGTTAGAGGATGATATGTTTTTTCACATTGATGATCCACCCATCCTTATTAGTGCATCATCCAATATGTAAAAACAATGAAGGTCTTGATGGATGAAGGTTTGGGAATTAATGGCACATGTTATTGGTTAATTCAAAACCTAAGATTTTGTGCATGAGACCTCAAATGCACATGACTCACCTATCACGACTTTGGAAAAACTCAACAAAATCCCCTTGGTTTCCTTTGGCTCCCCATCATCGTGGAACCAAACCCCGTACTCACCCACGTCATGGTCTTGGATTGTCCTCTATCTTATAACTTTCTTTTAGGTTGGCCATGTATACATCACATGAGATTTGCTACTTCATCTGTAAGCCAATGCTTTAAATTCATCCATAATAAGCAAAAATAAAAGCACGAGGATAATCCTAACACATGGGACTCCCCATCCCCCACCCTAATAAAACTTTCTAGATCCCTACCACACAATGTGTAGTGAAGCTCTCTCTCTTTCCCTTTGATTATAAACCCAAGCTCAACATTATTCATGCTGAAAGAGGATGTTGGCCATAACAAACTCCAAAATACGTGTAATGAAAATATGGTACCAAAATGAACTATAGATTGACTCCCACCATCTTGCTTACCCTTTGACCATTTCCCTCCCACCGTTAACGTCGAAGTTGAGAAAATCTATCCTTTTAATGCTAACAACATCTCTTACAAGCGCGAAGAGTTTTAATAATGTAATGAATTTGGAATCTCCATAATGCTCCAAAGCATCCTCATCTCTCGCTCCTAAATCTTTTAGAAACCTTGGCATAACTACTACGGAAACTTCTACCTCTTCTGATCACAGTGATACTTAAGAATGCACTATCTTGCCCTCTTATAATGTAGATTGTTGTGTCCCATCTTGAAGCTAGATACCTCGATGGTCTCCATTATTACAAGATCATGACTAAAATGCATGCTTAGAGTAGTGGAGCCAACATGATTACAACTTATGGCTTTGACCCTCCGTATCTTGACACTAGCAACAATGAGGTAGAAGAAAATTTACCTTACTATCCTCCAGCTAATCCATCCTTAGAAAACAGTAATCGGGTAATTTAAAAAATATCAGGGTTTATTTCCTAGTGAAAACCTGAAAAATCAACCAATTACGACTGCAATGACCCTCCTTAAAAGTCTGATGTGGATTAGGAAAATATTTCTCTTCAGATTGTGTCAACCCTCCACACGAGAAACCCGATGTAAATTTTCTAGATTTTGACCTAGCTTACTGTATCAACCAATATGATTCTAACATGACCGATGCCAGTATAGAAATCACTTTCGATGCTTGGGTAAATATGTCGCCTTCAATATTAATGCTGAATATAATGGTCCCGTACTTACATTTTAAATTTATGAGGCCATTCTTGAGCTACTCATGGCAAAGAAGACCAATTACTTATCTGCATCATAGGCCAAGAAACCTCCCTGCTCTGATTACTTTATTATTAATTATTGATCCCATCAACGATGAATTTTCTCGACTCCCGAAATCCCTCTATCATTTCCAAGATGACAACTATATGCTTCTGGAAGACACCATTAAAGTCCGATGAAGATGGGCCCGCCATAGTTATGATAGGCGACTATTTTCCTCATCTACAAACACACCACTATGAATTCAGTTGGAAAAACAAAGGAGATATTTTCTTGGGGTTATGCAGACATGCCCAAAATCTATCTTACGGTTCTTCATAACATCGTTTCTTGCCCCAATATTGCTCCCATTCAACAAAAGATAAAGAAATTTCATCGCACAATCTCCAACCTCTATCAAAAGGAACATGCCAAATTTATCCAATCGGCTGACTATTCTCAATGGGTTTCCAACATAGTATACATTCATAAAAGGTCACCCTAGCCATTTGCATTTGCATTGAATTTGATAACCTTAGGCTAGCTTAAGGATAACTTTTCTCTACCCTCCATTGATGTGATAATTGACATTATGATTGGGTACAAGATGTTATCCATCATAGTTGGGTCTTTATGATACAACCAAATTCAAATCGACCCTAAAGATCAAAATAAAACCATCTTCACAATCGAGTGGAGCACATATTACGTTGTAACAATGCCTTTTGACTTGAAAATTGTCTGTGCAACCTATCAACCCTCAATGATCCAAATCTTTCATGACCTAATCCATAAAGTTGTTGACGTCTATATAGATGATCTTCTAGTGAACTCTTAACATGTATAAGATCACACTTATGACCTCAACAAATCCTGTAAACACCTCCAAAAATACAAGGTCCTCCTTAAAATCGGAAAATGCATCTTTTGTGTTAGTTAAGGAAAGATCTTCGAATTGATGTAGAACCTGTAAAATCAAAGCCATTATTAGCATGCCCCATCCTACTTTTGTCCCCAAAATCCACACTTAGGAAATCTTGGGGTAATAAGATGGTTCATTCCTAAACTTGCGTATTAGATTCACTCCATCAATAATCTCCTAAAAAAAGGTGCCAAGTTCGAATGGAACAAGGACTCTACAAGCCTTTGAATATATATAGAAATCCTTAATGTTCCTACACTATGACATCCTATTTCTAACTTCTCCCTTATCCTCCAAACCTCATCTACCTCGATATCTATTGGAGAAATGTTGAAACAAGAGGATGAGAAGGGAAAAGAGCATGACATCTACTATATTAGTTGAGTACTACTTGATTATAAATTGTGTTATACTAGCATAGATAATGCATGCTTAGTTATATACTTTATTGCTATTAAGATTTGATAGAACATGTTATATTAGACTACTTATGCTATTATCCACATTGATCCCCTGCATCATTTTTTACCACAACCATTCTACCTACAAATTGGATTGGAAAATGGACGACCCTCCTCATGAAGTTTGACTTGCATATCACCACATAAAAAATAGTTAAGGGTTTAGTCATAGCCAATCAACTCACCTCTTCTCTTGTCCCGGCCGACAACCATATCTTAAGGCTAAAACCCTCAAAGTGGGAAAAATAGAACCTAAACCTAAAAACAAATGAGTTAAGTTGAAGAGACTAAAGAAATGACCATCAACCTCCCGTGAAGACATCTGGATTCTCCACTTTGACAAAGCCAAGTGTTGTGACATTAAAAAGGTTTAAAAATGGAGTAGGAATGTGATCATTTGAGTATGCATGAATATGTGGGATATTCCATAGGTGTGCTACCTCTTCCTTAAGTGATTTGATATCAATACTCATAACTTGAATTTATAGGTGAAAATCGATTTGTAAAGCTTGAATCGATTGTAAGATAACATTATGAAAAATATCATTGCTATGATCATTGGTAGATGGTGGAATGAGGGTGAGATCAACATTAGGCATATCCAGTTCCTTTGGAATAACATTGATTACAACACAAGGATTAATATGAGTATTTATATTAACATGTGTCACCTTTGTAATAGAACGAGAAAAAATACTAGCATTTTCCACATTGTCATGTATGAGAGGCATGAAAGAAAAAAAATAGGAATACCATTTTTTGCATTTAGTACAAAGACTAAAGACAAATAGTATCATTAACATGTATAAGAGGAGAAGGGAAAACACAAGGAGAAACCTCATAATGAATATAAACATTATTATAAATATGAACATTTTAATGAATAGAAACATCATACTGAAAAAACATCATCAAAAGTAGGAACATTATCAAGACTAGGAATATCATTATTACATGAAATGTCATGATCAACATGTGCATCACCATCTATAGAAGTAGAAGAACATTCATCATCACTATCCTCATTTGTGTCAATATTAAGAAGGAAAATAACAATACTAACTTTTGGAAGACGCGTATGAAAAGCTCATCTATAAGAGAACACATCATCACCAAAATATGATTTGTTTGCACACATAGTGGGTATTATACTAGGATGTGGTACATGAATACGAGAATAAGGAAACTTGACAAGATGATACAAGGTTGGAGCTCGATCCTCACTAACCCAGTCAATATCACTAGATGTATATTCAAAACTAAGATCATCATCATATAATGGCTCCAATGAGTGGGTAATTAAAGTGTCAACTATTTGTTCGCAAGAAAGTGAAGTCTCAAATGCAAAATTATCATCATATCCAATATTATTAGAATTATTGTTTAGAGCATCATCACAATTTTAATCATCATTAAAGTGTATATCATGCGTATGTTGAAGACCGGCTAAATTAGTTAGATCACCAGTAGGGGATCCTCATAGGGAAGAGGGATAAAGATTATGGATTTACGATTATTAAAAATAGAGTGTGTTGATTGGGGGCTCACATTAAGGTGTGATTTTGGTTCATAATTTTAACAAATAAACTTACCGAAATAAATTCGAATTCACACAATAATCATTTCCAACATTAATAATTTCTTCGCTATATGAATCAAACAATTACAGACACACATATATAGGAGAAGTAGCTCCTAAAATTAAGTAGTCTCTAATAACCTCCTAAAACTACTCATTTGACATATACATGTTGTTTTAACAACTCAACAAACAAATCCCTATTTATGTAAGATGTTTAAATGATCTAAAAAAATTACATAATAAAATTATAATAAACTTACAAAAATCTATACGATCACTTATGCAAGCACTAATTAAGATATTCCTAACATTCCCCCACCTTAGTATAAACATGGGGGTAACCACACTATAGTAATTAAAACATACATGTGTGTCCTTACAGGATGCAAGATTTAGATCTACATTTTTGTTTTATGGATATCTGCCACATACGATCACCTACATACGCGAACTCAACAATTCTCTCTTTCACTTCAGTGAAGTATTTCACCGGCTAACCATAGTTCTATTGATTCACCTACATACGAGAACTCAACAGTTCTTGCTTTTACTTACAGTGAGATTCCCACTACATGATCGACGAAGAAGTATGAAAATTAGATAATATCTATAATCAATTGTGTAGACACCAAATTTGGGTCACACCCCCCCCTTCACCCACATGTATATTAATTTAATTACCTACAATTAAATTAATGCCCATTCTCACAATATTCATTATTTAATTACCTTAATTAAACTAATTTCCACCTCACCTAGGACACCTCACACCACCACATCACCTAGACACTTCATCATAGACCTATTCATAACATGTTTCCTTTTAACTAAGACTGAGTCCTACCTACCTTAATTAACTAGGACTTAGTTCAACCCTAAAATCACATACCTATTCTTCCTCTAACCGTATGCCCACTTATCTAAGCGCAATATCCCAATTTGATCCACGACAATGGATAGAACTGGCCAAAAAGATTGCCAAGATCTGTCATTTTAGCAAGCCTAGGATTTCTCGCCTTAACCAACGCCGATCAACCCTAAAATGACGCCAGTCATCTCGAACCGTCATCGGTTACTTTATATTCATTTTGGGTAACCTTTGCTAGAGGTTGGAAGAATTATTCGAGTTTTGGAGAAGAGATATCTGCATGCATGCACGCACCAGAGCACTCTTGCACATCTAGACATACTGAACCAACACCAAACACTGATCTGAAGGGAAATCATTCACGGTAACATTCTGGGAAGCATTGACTGCTGCACTAACCACAAGTTCCATGGATCAACCATCACCTCCATTCAACCATCAGGTCTGCAAGTACAAGTAATTCCTCCTAGAAAAAAGGAAGTCCTTGCAATTAACACTGGATCAGGAAATCAGAATGTGCGCACTCTACCTTCTAACCTTCATTCATAGGTATTCCTCCTCACCCTTACCCTATCTATTTTGCTCATACGTACGCATCTTATCGACAAACATTTTTTGGCACGCTTGGTGGGACCCTTGTTTGTGGGTTTCTTTCTATTCATATAGGTTGCATCTTGTGTGTTTCCTTTCTAAATTGTTATTCACTAAATCTTCTTCTCTGGTAATCTGGTCCTTCTTTCTAATTTCTCTAAATGAAACATTTCTTTTGGTGCATTTAAAAAGAATCATTCTTCTTTTTTTCTACATTAGTGAAAATCATCCTCTCTCCTATTCATCATTTGCTTCATCGAATATAACTGTCGATTTGGGTTATAAAACTTGTTGCATTTCATCTTTGTATGTATGTTTATTAGTTCACATTTAAAACTGAGGGCAACCTATACGTTGGAAGTCATGCCCAACTGATGGTTGACACAATTGAATCGTAGAAAGCACATTTCTCTCTTCTCTCTCTTTGCCAAACTACACAAATATGAATTTACACATTTTCTTAAACAACACCTTACCTGGAAGAAGCTGTCAACGATCACACGATCAGAGGATTGACAGTGGGCACCCAACTGGTTTCTCTGTCCAGTCATTACCTCAGAGAAAGGACCGCCCCCCGCCAAAACATAACCTGAAACCTCACCTTTAGATTACCTCTTCATAGGATGCCTTCCCAACCAAAAAAACTCTGTTCTAAATTCACAAGTCAGTCTCAAATAGCATAAGCTAAAGTAACATAAAATTCACTCGTAGGATTACATGTTTTTCTTAGCTTTCTGCCTGAATTACGTTTTGAGTTGTGAGGATTACGTTTCTTCATTTTCTTCTTCCTTTCGCACTCCCCATCATAGTTGGAGTATTCTGACTATTTCTGAGTGTGTCAGGGCCTCATATTATCATCCTCAGGTCTTTGGGTTGTTTCTTCATTTGATTTAATTCACAAAATCCATTTTTCTTCACTTCTTCAGATTTCATAGTAACTGGTGTCGGTCCAACGACCGTCATCAGTTCCCATCTGACCATCGTCAGTTTACCTGACCGGTGTCAGTTACTAGCTCTTTTGGTTATTTTACCCAAAAAAGCTTTCATCACCTTCTCTTTTCTATTTAAAGTCATCTGAACATCCTCATATTCCCAAAATTCTGATATCACTGTCAAGAACAGTTTCCCCATTTCATTTGTCATCAGTTCTGCTCCTTTTGCTCAAACTGGTGTTTTCCCATAGTAACTAGTATCGGTTACTGTAACTGTCATCGGACCCCCTCAACCAGTCATTAATCATCTTAAACGGCATCGGTTTCCTTGTTTTAATTCTTAATTGAAACATTGACCAAGTCTACCTACCAGTATCTGTTCTATCTCATTCCTGCTACTTTTTGTGTCATCTGTAGAATACAGTTTCACCAAGTCAACTGCTAATTCACATGGTGTTGACTTGCAACCAAACCAATGCCCTTATATTTCATGCTAGTCTTCAACCACTCCCACCTAGCCCATCACCACCTTCCATCCTGTTGCACCTATGGATCCAACTCAGCCTATTACCATTTCTATCTAGTGATGAGGAGTTTGCAAGACTCCTTGATTAGAATCCCGTGGCCTTACAATACTATCTTGCCCACTCATCTACCCGAGACTCCTCAGGACAGTTAGTATATGACATGCATGTATCTATTCCTCCTGCCCTCGCCCCCACTTCCCATGCATCAGCTACCACTAGTTTGGCACTACCCTCATCCACATTACCCCATGTGGTCTCTCAGTTAGGTCCCACCTCTGCCATAACTGCTGCCCTAACGATGTCTATTGCACCCATGGTGTCAACCATTCCTTCACCAACCACTTTGAACATGGCCCCATCTACCCCCTTTTCTCATATATACCAGTTGCATCACAACCACCTCTAGTGTCGGCAACCCACACCCCGTTCCAAAACCTAGTTCTTTCCATCCCTCAGTCTCTACCACCCATTACCATGAGAGTCGTTGCGACCACCCCACCTATTTACACACATCACCAACAACCCCCAATCTCGTCTATCTCTTATTCGGGGTACATTCCACCTGTATCTATTTCCCCTTCACAGTTTTCATATTCGGCACCCTTATGTACTGGGATGCCATCCACATCATACACCCATCATCAACCTCCCTTTACTGCAGGAGGCACCCATTCCTCACAACCCACCAATGACCTCATTAGGATGATGATGGAAAAGATGCAGACATTAGAAGCATCAGTTTCTGGCTCTCGTAACTCCTTGACCTATGAAAAAATATGTAATGAGCCTATTCATCCATCCATTCCTATTCACCCATACCCTGTGCATTGGGAAATGCCCAAGTTCAACCATTTCAACAGTAAAGAGGACCCACAACAACACTTGTGGTCATTCAAACATGGGTGCTACCTAATTTCCCATGACGATGCTTTTCTCTTACGAACATTTCCCATGTCCCTAATAGGACCCACCTTAGATTGGTACAACAATTTACCTAGACATTCCATCTACTCCTTTTAACCAAGTGGCTCAAGCATTCCTGGACCACTTCTCGATCAATGTAGTAAAAAATGTCACCATGACCGACCTATATTTGACACGACAGTATGACGACGAATCTATCGTAGATTTTGTTGCTCGCTGGCGAAGTCTTATCAACCAATTAATGTTCCAGTTACCTCAAACTGAACTTATTGAGTTGTTCACTAGAGCTTGTGCTAGACACATCTCACCAACTCTGTAGGTACAAACCTTCCAAACCTTTGACGAAGCGTTCACCATGGCACGAAAGCTGGAAATTCACGCCATTGAAGAAAATAAAATCCAATTATGAAACAAGAACGACCCTGTTCAATCAAATGATTCTTCTTCATCTTCAAAACCCCAAAATAATTATTCAAAAGCTAAAGGATCTACCAACACGGTAGTTCTCAAAGCGGGTCCATCTCATCCCTCTAATCAAGCCAAACCTTCTTCTAATATTTCCCCTATTCAGACCTTTCAGTTCCGGTGGGAGCAGTGGAAGTACACTTCAATTGGAGAGCCCTATTCTTCAGTCTTGGAAAAGCTTCTTAAAGTTGGAGCCATTACACTTCCTCCCATAAAACCTCATACTAGTTTCGATCCCGCTCATCCTATGCCTGCATGGTATAAGGAACACGACTACTGTAATTATCATCGTGTCAAAGGCCATAGTGATGGTAACTGCATAAATTTTAAGAACATTGTCCAAGAGATGATAGATAATGGAGACCTCATCGTGGACAACCCAAATGCACCGAAAAATAAAAATTTGCACATCTTTAAGAAGTCATTCCCTAACCATAAACCATCATCTAATCAAAATAGTGAACCTTCATCCTGTGACAAATAATGTCTCATGAAGTCCACGTGTTTTTGATATCGTACCGGTCGTTCCTCAAATTCCACCTATTTCATCTATTGAGGAAATTCTGGCACGAGCTCCTCTACCCACAGAGGAGCATACCTCTTCTACTCCTTCACCCACAAAGGAGTACCCTTCATCTCCCCCTACTCTCACAGAGGAACCCACATTTTCTGTTGATGCCATTCCACCATCTACCTCACAACCTACCGAACATCAACATTATTAACTCTCCCATCCACAGGAGAATCATCATCGCCTTCTCCTCCACCAAGGGAGAAGTCTACCTCACCCCACCTACCATATCTCCTACCCATGGGAGATTCTTCAGACATGCCACTACCTGTTGGGGGAAATTCTCCCTTAGCATCCCAGGATCCCATTGACATGATCTCATCTCTTTTACCCACAGAGTCTGAGGCTAATCAATTCCCCGTCTCATAGACATATTTTACAGGGATTGCCACCAAACCAACTGCATCTCCTCCTACAGCAGTCCCGTTTTCAGTGGCTGGTCGATCACTTGGATTACGTTGATAATTCCATGCTCTGGGGATGTCTTCGGCTCCCCTTTTTGACTCAAATGCAAATTTTTCCTGAAGATACTTCCACGATCTACCCAAAGGTATTTCCAGCAACTAGATCAACCCTGACCATGCCTATCGAAATGGATTCTTCCTCATCCCATCTACCTACATCCAAACCTTTACCCATGACTAAAACCATTCCAATTCCTAAGAACCTACCCACACCTATATCTTCATCTGTATCAAGACTAATCACTACCTTGGGTGTCATGCCGACGTCAAGTCCTTACCCATCCACTTGTCAAATTGGACTTAGCCACGTCTTCCCAAACCCACACCAAAATTATTCCTCCACCTAAAAGGAAGACCCAACCTTCTAGGCCACATACACCAGTCTCACCTATACACACCTTTGTCACCTTCACCCCTTCCATGTCCATCCTAGGGCCTCACCCATCAACCCTAGCCAAATAGTCTCCTACCCAAGGCCAGTCAAAAGCTAAGAAACCTACTGCTTCATCATGAGCCTTCATTACACCTCATTTACCCATACACGAAAAACACCCTCACCCTCACCCGTGCATTTCTTACCACCTATACCTCCACCAGTTACTATAACTCCAACTTTTCCTATAAAACTTCAACCCATACCATCCACCCAACCTCTACCAACCACTTCCACCGCAACTCTATTGCCCCCATGGGTAACCCATTCCCTCTTCCACCATCTGCTTTCCCTTCTGCATCACATACTCCCGTGTCACCTTTACCCAAGAAGGTGCAACCAAAAGACAAGAACCCACTACCCTCCAATAAGGTAGTTAAACCAACAAAACCTTCCATTGCTAGTTCTTCTACCACACCTTTACCCAAGTAGATGCCATCAAAACCTAAGACAATACCACTTACCAAACCAGTGGTCCAACCCATTCCTCCTCCTATAATACCTCTTCCCTCACGATCATCCACACCTTTACCCAAACCCACACTCACTTCCCATTGTGATCCGTTAGTAGGGTCCTACGCCAACATTCTAACCAACCTCTTAGAGACTTCCATCATCACATTACCACTCTTCAACCTTACGACCCTCTCAAACCCAAACCAAAAGGGTTTGATGAAACCAAGATTTGTGCCTATCATCATGTGCCAGGACATGATGTAGAAAATTATAAGGCTCTAAAAACCATTCTTCTCCAACTTTGTCCTCCTAAACAAAATTTTGATGATGATGACCTTCTTGATGAGGACCATGTTCCACCTTCACCTATCACCACACATCATCATCCCTTGCTTCTTCAATGACCTACATCTCCACCCCCACAACCTTTTTTTCCACCTCCAAAATTTGAGATCAACATGGTCTGTATCAGAGAGTTGGCCAAACCACCACCCAAATGCTAGTGTGCCCTACTCATTTCACAAGGCTCTTCCCCCATTAGGTTTTTTCCCCTCATGCCATTACACTACTCATCCCACACCTTCTCCATCTACCACCTCCCCTCAGATTAACATGGTCCAAGTTGCCACCCGTGCCCAAAAGGACAAAGGAAAAGAAAAAGAAAATAGCCCATCAACCAACCCCATGCCCAATATACCATCTACACCCACACCCAAAATCACCATTCGAGGACCCACATACCCTATCTCTGATAAGGTCACCCATCGTACAATGATAAAACAATTACACCAATCCCCTCTAAAGATGTCTTTGTACGATCTTGTCCAAACTTCTGAATCTCATAGACAAGCCCTTATGGAGGTTTTGCAATCCATCAAAGTTTTACCCAATGACCCCACACCAGTGGCCTCCATTATCACCCCTCACCATGTGGCCTTGCTTACCAAATCATCTCCTTCTTCTACCCCCATGCCCACTCATCAAGTCACTGCCCTCAGTTTCTTTGATGAGGAGATTGTACCTCTCTAGTTAGATGACCATGATCCCACCCTTTTCATTTCCATCTATATCGATAACATACGCGTACGACATGTCATGATCGATGGTGGTGCTAGCATTAACATCATCTCCTCCCACACATACAATCAAATGTGCATCCCTTCAAATTGTATGCATAATAACCTAGTTATGTTGCGCTCCTTCAACAATGCCATCACCTCCACCCTTGGCACCATTATTCTCCATGTTCATGTGGGCCCTCACACTGTCCCAGAATTATTCTACATCTTAGAGGGAGAGTTCTAGTATAACCTATTTCTCGACAGACCTTGGATTCATGTCATGGGTTGTGTCCCTTCAACTTTACACCGTTGTGTAAAATTCGAACATGAAGGGCATAACTATACCATCCTAGCTGACCCGTCACCATTCAAAACTTGTAACATGTTGTACCGACCTAATGATGTCCTTGTACTAGTCAAGGCATCTACCACTACCCCCACTTCTCCTTCACCCATGACCCCATCCACCAATGCCACCACCACCTCTCCCACACCTAACTCTTCTTATTCCTACTACTATCGTAGCCTCTGCAGCTGACCCATCTACTTCCCAACCAACTGATACCCCTCCTACCCAATCGTCTAGTGATTCTTCTATCCCCGCTACCCACATATCTACTACCGATCCCTTAGAAGGTGTTTTTCAATGCCTCACTCTGGGGGAGTACTGCCTATACAATATTAACACATTCCTCACTCCACAAGAGTATGGAAACCTGTGCCAACACCCTCATTATGACTATTACATAGGAGAGGTTTTCCCTTATGGTCCTCCCCACCTTCACACCTAACTTAACATATGGGGGACTTGATACTGCCACTTATTCACCCAAACCTCCATCCCAAACATGACCATTTTCATCTGACCTCCAATATCCCTCACTAACTGCCGCTTCGCCCACACTTTCCTTCACCACTGTGCATGGAAAGGATTTGGCTTCGGTTTTTATGAACAAGGCCGTCATACTGTCATTCCATGTACCACCCGTAAACACAAAGATCACAGTGGTATTGGATTTTCCGCACCATCTTCCAAGAAGGCCCGCATCGACCTCATTGAGGAAGAAAAACCTTCTCCACCCCATTCACCAATGTCACCACCTTCACCCATGGAGTCCATAGATCCTGAATCTATTCCTCATTAAAAAAATTTTCATGAACATGATTTCCCTGGGACCTCTGACTTATCAACGATGGCGAGGCTCCTTCTTCTCTTCCCTTCCTGTATCCTTGACATGATCAATGATGATACACCTTCTATTAACGTCGTTCAATGTCAGGACAATGATTCTATCCTCACCTACCTTGGTGCAGAAGATTCTTATATTCACCAGTCATTACCTTCTGAGATGCAAACCATGTTGAAATGAATCAACTATCAAAATCAACATTAACACTCAGGATGACCCACACATTCTAAAGATAGGCCAATCTTTAGATGCTGCTGAACAAGAAGATTTTACTTCTTTCCTCCAGGACCATAGCAATGCTTTTGCTTGGTCCTATGCTGATATGCTCGGTATTGACCCAAACATTGTGGTCCACAATATCATAACCATTCCTGATGCCAAACCTATAAAACAAGAAGCTGCGGAAAATGCATCCTCGCATTGCCCTTCTTGTCAAAGAATAACTTCAGCGCCTTCTCTCGGTTTCCTTCATCCTACCCATTGACTATCCCCAATGGATTTCTAATATTGTTCCTATCACAAAAGCGATAGGGGGACTCCACATTTGCATGGATTTTTGACCTCAACTTAGCTTGCCCCAAAGATGACTTTCCTCTACCAGGCATTGACCAACTGGTTGATCTCACCGCCGGCCATGAGATGCTATCACTCATGGATAGTTTCTCAGGTTATAATCAAATATTACTCACTCCAGAAGATCAACACAAAACTACCTTCATCACTCCTTGGGGGACCTTCTGCTATCGAGTCATGCCTTTTGGCCTTAAAAATGCTGGTGCTACATATCAACGAGCCATGACTTATATCTTCCATGACATAATGCATACATATTGGAAGATTACATAGATGACCTTCTTGCCAAATCCAAACATCAGGCCGAACACCTGACAGTCCTTAAGGTCATCTTTGACTGCCTCATCAAGTATTGTGTTCACCTTCAACCTAAGAAGTGTGTCTTCGCAGTGCTCTTAGGAAAGCTCCTTGGTTTCATCGTTTCTTTGCGTGGCATAGAAGTTGAACTTGCTAAAGTAAAGGCTATTCTCGAAATGCCTCTGCCTACTAATCTTCATCAACTTTGAAAGTTTGCAAGGTAAGTTGCAATCTATTCATCAGTTTATTTCACAACTTTTCGACTGCTGTCAACCATTTCATCATCTCCTCAAAAAGGATGTCTCCTTCAAATGGGATGATGACTGCCACAAAGCCTTTGATACCTTAAAACAATACCTTCTTCAACCACCGGTGCTCATTCCCCCTAAAGATGACCAACCCTTTTACCTATACATTTTTTCTACTAACCATTCCTTAGGTGCCATGCTCGCTCATCGCGACGAGGAAACATAGAGAACAAATGGTTTATTACATAAGCCATACCCTTTTGGACTACAAAACTAGGTACACCCATGCTGAATTTTTTTTCTTAGCCTTAGTTTTTGTTGCCACTAAACTTCATCATTACCTACTCAACCAAAAAACCTTTGTTCGTCACTAACACTAATCCCCTACATTACATGTATGCCAAACCCTACCAACATCAATGTGTTATACGTTGGCTCATGCTTCTTGCAGACCTTGACCTCAAATTCATCCATCAAAAGTATATCAAAGGCCAAGCCATCGCTGACCAACTAGCAGACACACCTCTTTCTGGAGATCAACCCTCTAACTTTGATTTCCCAGACGAATCCATTGCTACCCTCTCTTTGGACGATACCACTTACAAGATGACCTTATTATTTGATGGTTCCAAATGTCAGTGTGGAGGTGGTGCAGGTGTTATCCTCATTCCTCTTGAAGGGGTGAACCTATGCCTTTATCTTTCAAACTAGATTTTGATTGCACTAACAACATCGCCGAATATGAAGCACTTGTATTAGGCCTTCAAACTGCCATCACCCTAGATGTTAAATCAATTAATATCTTTGGTGATTCCCAACTGGTTGTAAACCAAGTCAATGGTATATACCAGTGTCATAATGAAATACTCCAAAAGTACAAATGTCATGTCGACATACTTTTGACTACCTTTGACCGTTACAAACTTCAAACCACCCCACGTTCTACTAATAAATTTATGGATACCATGGCCTTCCTGGCTTCTCAGATTCCTACTTCACCTGTCGAACTCCAAAATATTTGTCACAATACAAAGGTTGCAATCACCCTCTTATTTATCTCGAGATGTCAACTCCGTAGGAACTATTGTGCCTTACCCACATGACCTTTAGTATAAGTAGTTTGCAGACTACCTTTCCCTTTCCATTTTGCCTCCTGATCTCACTCGTAATGGACAACATGCCTTTCTTAAAGGTGTATCTCGCTATGTCATCATGGGTGGTCTTCTTTATAAACGTGGCTTCGACAGTATTCTCTTACGATGCCTTACAAGTTCTGAAATTCCCTACACCATCAAGGAAGTTCATGACTGAATTTGTGGAGGTCACTTTAGTGGCTTAGATGTCACTAAATGCATTCTTCACCTAGGATATTATTGGCCAACCCTAAACCATGACTATTGTGACTATGTCAAATGTTGTGTGAAATTCCAGCAACATGTTAATCTTCATCACACACCTAGTCATGCCTTATAGGTCGCATGATACCTTTGGCCTTTCTCTCAATGGGGTTTGGATCTTGTTGGAGAGATCAATCCTCATTCTTCACAACGCCATCAATGGATTATAACCACTACTAAATACTACACTAAATGGGTAGAAGCCATTCCCCTCATTTCTACAAAAGTTGAGAAAATTTGTGAATTCATCAACCATCACATCATTTGTCGCTTTGGTGTCCCTCACCGCCTCATCACTGATAACGGAAAAGCAATTCAAAAACAAAACCCTATGAAAAGCTTTGTGACACTTTTGGCATTCAACTCAATTTCTCGTCACCTTATTACCCAAAACTAAATGGCCAAGCAGAATCAACCAATAAAACCTTGAACAAAATTCTTATGAAAGTAGTTGACGATACTGGGAAGGATTGGCATACACACATTCCTTTCACCTTGTGGGCTTACCGCACTAGTATTCGCACTTCGATTGATGCCACACCTTTCTCTCTGGTCTATGGTACCGAGGCTGTCTTGCCTCTCAAAGTCCAGATTCCATCTCTCCACATCTCACTACAAGACATGCTCAACGATGATGACTTTCGCCAGGACCGTTTAACACAACTTGAGTTGTTAGATGAATGTCATCTCAATGCTCTTGATCATCTCCAAATCTACCAAAAACGTATCAAGCATGCCTACGAAAATGTGTCCATGAAGCAAACCTTCCAGGTTGGACAACCTCGTCTCTGAAGGAAAATAAACATGTAACCAAAGAAGAGAAAAGTAAATGGCGTAAATTTTCTCCTAATTGGCTCAGACCCTATATCGTTACTCATACCTATGGATCAATCATTTATCTTGAAGGTCAAACCTTGAGCCCCTCAATGCCTTGCATCTTACTCAAAGGTACCATTTTATTGTTGAAATCAAGTCCTATATCACCTTCTGTCTATTGATCCAGCTCGTCCCTTGAGCACCATTCACCTTCCATGTTACCCATGTTTTGAGGATCAATGACTAAATAAGAATCATGTGATTACCCATCACCTTTCAGCCTTATCTTCAATATGAGTACCATGGCTCTACTCATGGCATGATTCTCATGGATACTTTTCATCTTTTTCAAAGATGGAATCCCATGGTCGTTCATCACTTGAAACCATCTCTTTCATAGTTAACCTCTGTGTGCTATGGTTTTGTCTTCTAAACAAGAACCTAATCTTTCTCTATAGTCTTGTCCATGACTTAAACGTCCAAAAACAAAACAATTTAAAAAGTAAAATGGGATTCAACTCCTTGAGTCAAACTTCCAACAAAAAGATGACTCCCTCAAAAGGGACATCTCTTCTCTCTATCTCACCGCTATAAATAGATTGCTCCCTCGAAGGACAACTATATAACGTCATTACAACAATACAAATAAAATATTCAGAAGCTTCCTGCATTGATCAACTTCACGAAGACCTCAAGGAGATAATATACTCATCCCATATAGACTTCCCACATCGATCAATCTATCAAAAACAAAAACAAAAGAAGAAAATGATAACTTTTTTGTCATGGAATTTCCTATTTTTGATCATGGGTTTCTTACCAGGTAAACATGCTGTCATACACTAAGTTACACTAAACCACCCATTTTCACCTCATTTCCTTTTCACCCTAATTTTCTATCTACTCAAGGGACTTTCCGTAACTACGACATTTCATGATCATGTGACTTTCTTCACCCTTAGAATAGTCCATTATGCAATGCCTTTAGGGTCTTACGTTCATAAGCTCAATCTTTGGTATGGAAGAATCATTAGGGTTCTTATCAATTAGGTGGCTCTTTTTACCACTCTCTTACCATTCACCTTCTTCATTACTTATTGATTACCTTATATAGGACCAGACCATCGACACCTATATTTTACAAATATTTCCACTATCACCTAAGACTCAACCATGCCTATAACCTAAGACTCAACCATGCCTAAGTGACCTAGACTCAACCATGCCTATGACCTAGACTCAATCATGCCTGAAAGCTACCAACCCATTCCTCTACCTTCATCATATTCTTCCCTAGCTTATGGGAGAACTACATTGGCCTGAGGCCCCTTTTCGTTGGGGCTATGTAGGAAACACTCCTAGGGCATGGGGCCCTTGGAAGTTAGCTCGGCCACTCTTTACCCTAACCCATTTTCCCCACATGTTTTCTATTAACATTGTACCCTAATTAATTTCCATTTTTATAACACTTGGAAAATTATTACACATACATATCTACCATGTTATCACATCATAAAAATCATCCAATCAATCATTTCACATTTCCATAATATCAAAGATTTTGGAAAATTTACACCATAACATACATATAACTCATCATTTATTTCCCATGTTACCAATAACTTGGAAATTAAATCAAAATTAAAAACAAGACTCCATCACACTTGAACATGACCTAACTCCAACCATGCCTAAATGACCTAACTCAACCATTGCCTAAATGACCTGACTCCATCATGTCCTAAACCAACCTGACTCCATCATGCCTAACTAACCTAACTCTACCATGCCTATTCCACCCAATTTCAACCCATATACAATACAACAATGAACCATTGCCTAAAACACAAGTACATCATCCATATACCATAACAATGGATCTCACCATCTATAAATAAATAGTCCTCATGTATCCATCAAATATACACCACTATAATACAAAATAATATAAGTATCTCAAAAATCTCAGGTACAACCTCAAAATCTTCGGCACGCAGGCCAGTATAGTAATCAAAAATCTAAAAAAATCTCTTATATACAACCTCACTATCATCAGCACGCAGAGCCAATATATATCAAAAAATAAACAAAATGATGATATACAGAGATATCAATCATGTGAGCCCATCTGATGTCCCATGCCAGTCTCATATGTCTCCTCCTCTCTACTTGTTTGACGCCATGCCATCATCTCTCCACCCTCTATGGGACTAGGTCTCACCTCCGCCTAGCCTGCAACTGGGTCAGGCCTCCGTGAACTAGTGGCCTCACCCTAACCTTGTCTCTGGGCTATGCCAGCCCCCTGTACTCTCTACACTATGTGTGCGAGATCTCATCCTCTCACTCGAGGCTTGTTGTGCCCTATACTCTGCATAGGAGGGGACATCTATCCCAGCAACCTGTCAAGTGATCCTGATAGTATATGGCCTCATTTAGGGCATCCCTGAATGTCACCATCAGTACTGTCTGTGGGTGGTGCCATAGGTCTCGTAAGCGACCATGCGAGCTCTGTCCTGCTAATGATGGCCTCGGCCCCTATCCCTGTGAACTCTACCCTCCTCCCTGTACCGTGGGACCCTGTCCCATTGCTACCTATAAATGAGGACCCTGTCCCTGGGCCTGTGATGGTGCATGTGCTGTGACCTGGGCTTATAGGGCCACAATTTGGGCCTATGTAGTGGCCAAATGACCCTGCAGACCTGTTACCTATGCCTTGTTGGGTTTTAGAATGGAACATGGGTTGAAACCACAGTCAGGGGACAACAAGTCCCTCCTCTTTAATGGGAGAGGTTCCCTTATTGAAAGCTAGAGAAACAAATGTACAAATCTACAACTATCAATGTTTGGACACTGGTAGCCTGGTGTGTTTTCATACTCAAAAGATTATCAATAAGAAGGAATGGACGAATAAAGAGATGGGAGAAGGAAGAAGACAACAATGATTTTGGGAAATACAGATAGCAAAGTATCTCCCTACTCACATTGAACTAAGAAAATATAGAAAGGATCAATCACTTCACCACCTGCACAAATCTGTAGACACAAAGTTCTAAACATTCACACAAACAAGAACACAAAGTTTCTATTGAATGCAAAATAAAATATCCATTGAATCAAGTAAGGAGAGAGAAAGGTACAATAGAGGAAAATAAGAAAGAAAGAACTTCTATATTGAATTACTTCAGAATTTACAACTTTCCTCAAAAAACTAGAATTCCCTTTTCCCGTGGCCAAAGCCATATATTTATAATAATTTGTTTACATCCATACTTTTTCCCTAAGAAAAGAATATCCAAAATGGATAATGTTTGTTGCAGATCCTCTTTTGGAAAGTGACATGAAATAAACACTTATGAAAACATGAGGTTCCAAAAGGTGAATATCTCGTCAGTTTGAGCATGATTATTTTAGCAAACGACATCTCATGATTTTCTCCTTCACATGGTTCTGCCATTTCCACCTTTTAACCACTTTCATAGCACTCAAGTTCTTATTGATAAGTTTTATCTCATTTTATTATGTATGTGTGATAAAATCTATTTTCTGATGATTAAACTTTACATCCCTTCAAACTTATCAATTCGGCTTCAAAACCAACTAGAAATGCATCTCATGGAGAAATGACAAGGAATATCGAGAAAAGAATGAGGAATGATCCATTTTTCATGTTTTACAGAGCTCTGGTTCGTTAATGGTGATAAAAACTAGAAGAGGGCATTTGGCTATCATTTCCCCCTTTTACCTTCAAATTTGGGCCCTACACGTGGCGAGATCCAAGCAAGGACAACCTTGGGGAGAAATTTTGTATTTCTTGACATTTGGGAGAAAAAGTGCGTTTTCTCGATTTGCTCTACCCGCCCACAACTTCGCCAAAGGCGGGACACGTGGCATCATCTGAGTGGCTAAGGAAATATGGGTCGAAACTACCATTCGAACTCTTTTATCAAAAAGACTCAAATTCTCAAAAACCTCTGCCGGCTCGCTTTGACTTTTCAACGTGGACACGTGGCACCATGTGATTGATTGCAGGGATGTGCTTCTGCTTTAGAATTTATCTATTTTGAGAAAGGGGAAGAATTCCATCTTTTCCCTGAAAGCTCGCGTCCTTGCCATTGACTTTTCAACATAGGCCATGTGTCACCATGTGATTGATGTGGGCCTTAACTTAGAAATTTTCCTTTTGCCACAATGCCTTAGAAAATAAAATGGATTCGCTGGCTCAAACCTCCGCCAAAACTACTCCAGCCAATCAGGGACCGGCAGGGATGTGGGGAAAATCTAGCATTTTTCCCAAAATCCCCAAAAGTCATAAGTTCACAAAGAAACCCAGCCAACCACATCCAATGGGAAACAAACACGTAGCCTCACCTTCCCGAGCAAGAATTTGATGGGGAACAGAACGTAGAAAGTTACAGGAAATGGGAAAACACCATTTCTACTCTCGATGAAGGATTTATTTCTCTGCAAAAGGTTAGAAACAAAAGATGCAAGTCCCCATGCATTCCAACCCATCAAAGGAGAACCAAAATCATTTCCCACCTAGTGAAAATAGGTAAAATGTTTTAACAGCAATAGACTGAGGAACATGATTAAAAACCCATGGGAAATGAAAACGGAGTCATGAGGAGTTTAAAACATGAATTTCTTCCATGACAGGGCTCCAATTTTCATGAATTTAGATTTGAAAAGGTGGGGAAAATTGAGAGGACAACAAGACCCAATGCATTTCTGTGTGTTTCTGTGTGTGTGTGTGTGTGTGTGTGTGTGTGTGTGTGTGTGTGTGTGTGTGTGTGGGTGCGCATGCGCACGCACACGTGTGTGCATGCGCACACACGGAATTGTGCCCTAGGTTACTCTTGTGCTAGTCGCACATGGATAACGAGTAAGTAGCTAGATGTAGAATGTAAATAATGTGTGCATGGAAATAATAGACTCCCCTCCTATGAAGTGTGATGTAAATGAACCAACTTTTTTCCTTTGTGATGGAGCTAAATGAATGCAAATGGAGTTATAGATGCCTTTGATGGATACAACCTTAGGTGGAGATAGTAGATGCTTAGTGCGTAGTCCCTTATTATGATCACATAACTTTATATTTATATGATTCCCTTGTTTGAATTTCATAATTAACCCTGAAAAGGCTGACTACCAAAAATATAATATGCTCAAATGACTAGAAAGGACCCGGAAAGTGTGACCAAAGTACAAAGAGGATAAGGGAACGTAGAGGGGACGGAGGCATCTGACACTGGCGTCCTGGTTGGGCACTAGTTTCCAGAATGGAAAATGCCGAAAGGTGAAAATATAGACAGAGCAAGTACAAGTGCAATATTGAAAGCATAAGCATAAAACAAGAAAGGTGGCCAAAGACACATGTTAAATAATAATTTTCTTACTTAGGAATTATATAAATAATATTATGTGATCGAGACTAAATAATGACTCAAAGTGCGTAATTTTGTGTCTACACAAATGAGATAAATATGCATATAGAAGACAATGTGTAAGATAACAAGCAAGAAGAAAATAGAGACCGCAAAATGTGGCTTACAAACATGAGACATCTCATGATGTTGCAAGACAATCGAGGCCGAAGCAGCCAAAAGCATACAAGACATAAGGCATAACTTGTAAACAATGGAAAAAATTGATAGACAATAGCAAACAATGATAAACAGTGACAAGTGAGATATCAAACAACCATGGTAGAAAAGAGTCCCTGTAAGACAAATGTTACACATGAAGCACCTGTTAACATGTTAGAAAGATAGAAAGTATGTCAAAGTGTGTATAATCCGATATAGTAGTGTGCTAGTATGAATATGAAGTAGTATGAATCAAAACAATAACACCTGTGCTATGTACGAAAGTGGATGTCCCCAAGGAGTTTGCTACAAGACTGGTAAGAGGTATAGTGACAAACATCCATACTGCTTGCAATAATCTATGTAATGTCTGTAATCACAACCAGAAGGAAAGTGAACACACACGTTTATATAGAAAAGATAATGACATACACTATAACTATTTAACATAATAAGCAAGATGTAACATGAGATTATAAGCAAACCAAGAACAATTTGTAACCAAGATATGTAGAACCACAACCAGAAGTGAAAGTGGGAATCACACACGTTCTGCATATAGAAATGATAATGTGGATGTAACATGAGTGTGAACTAGAATAGAATAGAATACAAAGTAAATGTGGTAGGATTTGCATGCCCCCAAGTGAATGTGAATGAGTATGCATGAGATGATGCTCATTTATAAATGCCCCCTTAGCAGTCGAGAATGAACCATAAAATAAGAGTGTGTCATCAGGAAATGGTTTGAATTGTGCACCAGAAAGATATGATCGTCAAAGTATAGAGTGTAGAGAGTGCATGAGTGAGCGAGTGAGTGTGGTAAAGTTCATTTTATATTTATACCCTCAACAATCGAGTATGAACTGTGTAACTAGAGTGTGTCATAGGGAAGTGTGTCATGTGGAAAGTGTGCCATAAAGATGTGTCGTGAATGCACGGATTGTGAAATGTGTAGTGTGTGACATTCATCACATGGTTGAGGTATTCTTCACCATAACTCATTGTTTGCTGCATTTCCTAAAGGGCCGGTATCACGATGTTGAATTATGTAGGAAATGGTCTCAATTTGTATCAAAAACCACAAGATGTGTCGTGAAGCCTTGCACGGATTGTGAACATGTGTCTTAACTGTGTGACCTATTCATCACATGGTCCTGAGGTATTCTTCACCATAACTCATTGTTTGCTGCATTTCCTAAAGATATCACGATTTGAATTATGTAGGGAAATGGTCTCAATTTGTATCAAGTTGATATTTTGGAGGCATTGTAGTGTTTCAAACATTGAAGGCTTGTTTAAGTGAGGGAAAGCTTCCATCATCATCTTCAATGGTCTTAACCTCCCCTTCGAGTGGCCAAATAGTCAATGCCTAAGCTCACAATGTGCAATGTTACAGAGTTGGGGTAATTCTCCCCACTAATACATCACAATGTTGTAGAGGGTCATCATGGGTCAAGTTTTTCTCTTCAACACCATCAGAGTTGATCCTAATCTTCCTCAAGGGTGGAAGCATCTCCATTCATGCTCAGGAGAATCCTTCCCCACCTCTCTCATTCTTTCTCCTCTTCTTTCCTCCTTATAATTCCTCATATTATCAACGTTTTGTCCTATTTATTGTGACTCCTTGAAATTATAAGAGGGGTACTTATCAATGACGTTTTGTCCTATTTTTTAAGTGATAATGAAATATTTTTAAGATGTAAAATTACCCTTGAAATTATAAGAGGGGGTACTTAATTTTTCCCTTCCTAAGATAATGAAAAGTCATAAATTAAATAGGAACATGATGACTCGTGTGTGGGGTAGAGGAAGAGTTGCATTGTAAAGCTATAAATTGAGAGAGACTCCTCATTTTAAAGGATGGTTATTCTTGTTTACTACTTATCATACTCTCTCTAGGAACAAGAGATTAAATTTCTTCTAACTACTTTACATATGTTTCCTCTGCATATCAACTACACTCCATGAGTATGTACTTGTTAAATATTATGGATTGATACTTTTTTATTTATGTGTTTTGTTCCTTGTTGATTATCATGGTGTCTTCTCATTGAATTCATGGATAATATTCTGGTTTTGAAATAATAATCTTTGTTGTACTATTTATTGTGCAAAACCCTCCTTACTATCCTCCTCACACCTCTCTCTCAAGATTTTTCCTCACTTGTAGTTTCTACAACCACTTTGCCACAGGTGTAGGGGAGTACCCCTGTGTGATCCCCAGTCGAAAGACCACCCCAATTAATAGAATAATGTACATAATATTTCTTGTTCTCAATAAATGGAGCTGTCTCATTAAAAAAGAGGGACTTATTCCCACACACTGTTGGTGAGAGAACCTGATTTGCCCACCCAAAAAACTATTTGACAAACAATTTTTGGCACCTATTGTAGGGAAGATTTAGCACATTTGTACCCAATATTGACTCCACAAAATCTAATATATATTTTGAAAACAAAAAATCAGAAATAAAAAAATCAAAATTCCCACAAAAGAGTGAACAAAAATCTACCTTGAGTTGAATCCAATCTTTCCCAAAACTGGCTAAAAGGAGATACACCGAGCTGAATAGATTGAGAGGAATTATTGATCCTGATTTTGAAGCTTCACAAAATAATCCAGAGATAATCCACATTTATTTTCTCAAGCTTCATCTTCATCCAATTCATTAAGTGGTACTCTTGAAAATCCTCATCCAATTCATTAAGTGGTACAAACTCCTATTAATACTGCTCCTGAAAATTGTTTTGATTCTCCCATCTTTCAAACACCATTGAATATTATATTTCCAAGTGAAGAGGAACAAGAAGAACAAGAAGAGTAATTTGGGGAAGAATTTATAAAATAATAATAAGAAGGATAACTTGACATGGCACCACACATACCTCTGCCTTGGGGATATAACACTGGCCCATTGGCTTTGGCTCCACTTGTAGACACCAAATTTGGGTCACACACTCCCCTTAGTGCCTTTTAATTAATTAACGTAATGTATTCACCGAAACATGACACCTTACCCCACATTCATATTAATTTAATTACTTACAATTGAATTAATGCTCATCCTCACACTATTAATTAATTTAATTACTGTAATTAAATTAATTTACACCTCACCTAGCCACCTCACCTAGACACCTCACCATGGACTTATTCTTAGTCTATTAATTAACTAGGACTAAGTCTCCACTTATCTTAACGAACTGGGACTTAGTTTTTACCCTAACATTAAAGTCCTATTCCTTCTCCAACAACACTCCCACTTATCTAAGTGCTAATCATCACTTGAGACCCGAATGGACAATCAGAGCACGCTTAAAATAGCAAGGATATGCTATTTTGGGTAAACCTAGGATTTCCCACCTTAACCAATGCCAGTCAACCCTAAACCGAGGCCGGTCAACCTCTAAACTGATGCCGGTCACCTCTAACCATCATCGGTTACCTTATATTCATTTTGGGTAACCTTTGCTGGAGTTTGGAAGAATTATTCAAGTTTTGGAGAAGAGAGATCTACATGCAAGCATGCACCAGAGCACTCTTACACATATAGACATCCTGAACCAACACCAAACACTGATATGAAGGGAAATCATTCACGGTAACATTATGGGAATCACAACTGTGACATTGACCACCAGTTCTACGGATCAACCATCACCTCCATTCAACCACCAAGGTTTGCAATTACAACTAGTTCCTCCTAGTAAAAAGGAAGTCCTCGCAATCAGCATTGGATCAGGAAATCAGAACGCACACACTCTACCTTCCACCTTCATTCACATGTATTCCTCCTCACCCTTACCCTATCTTTTTTTCTCATACGAACACAACTTATCAACGAAACAAACTTCTCTCCGATTCATCTATTTGTAATTATCACACTATATACACAAAATAAGAAAATAAAGGTTGAGGACACAATCCTCATTTTTGTCTATACAACCACTGTTGTAGATCACTGGTACACTAATCATGAACTATAAGAGGGTCACTGCTACCCCCTGGAGACTGATCCTGACTTTATTCATTTTGGCATTGATTGGTTTGCCACTACAACAGATATGCATCCTTGTCATTAGTGATGAATGAGATGCACTGATTAACCTCCTTCCTCTCTTTCCTCCAACCTCCATTTTATGTTTTACTTACTCAGCCGATGAAGACTTGATGCTCATTAGTTTACACATTGTAATATATTTTTTATATCCCCCAATGTGAAACACATTTTTAGGACATCGTTTCATCCAAAAATGCATCCGTAAGGAAAATCTTATTTATTTTCTGACACTTTTACAATAAAAATAATTTGTATGAATTGAATTTTTAACAGACACTAACTCAAATTTAAAAAGACTACAACTATTTATAGATGACATGACTCTTTAATGACAAGAACCAACACTGAATTTTAGACTTTTGACAACATATATCGATTAACAAAATTTGTCTAACTTGACAATTATACACGACTTTTACAATTGGTTGTTGACACTGACAAAAATAGACTAAACCATATTATAAGACCACAACAAGACACATAAAGGAATCTTACATGAAAAATTTGATCTCTTATAAATAGAATGTCACTAACAATTCCTATAATATGGATTGGATTACTTATTTAATGTTGACACTGTACACACTTTTAAAGGACAATTTAAAAAATATTAAAACATAAACATCTATGCATAAAATATATCAACTAAAAGAAAAACTTATAAAACACGGATTTTCCAATACAATGAAATACAAAACATGTCTTTTGCACAATAATTTTGTCATAAGTGCAACCTGAATCTGAATATGATGTAAACAAAACATTTAAGAGCCTATTTCTCATCTTTCTAACAAAAAAAATGAGATGTTAATCTAATACCGCATCAGTAAAAAACTTCTATCTTACTGAGCACTATCTGTTAGTATTTTTCTCATGGGATTTCTCAATTTTTTTCTGCACTTGCACATGCTTCTGATTGTACACCACTAAAAATATTTACACTCCAATTGTTGAAAATTCATACAAATTACACCAGTAATTTTTCATAAAAAAATAACTCATAAATTTGGGGCAACAATGAAAAATATGGAGGTGCCCCTTAAAAAATGTTATGCTTCCATTGGAGAGAATGCTTGCTCTAATACCAAATGTGATTTTGGTTCAAAGTTTTAACATATAAACTTATAAAAACAACTTCAAATTCACATAACAATCAATCTCCAACAATAATATTTCCTTTTTTGTATATAATCAAACAATTATATATATGAGAAGTAGCTCAAGGAATTATTGAGTCTCTAATAACCTCTTAAAACTACTCACTTGACATATACGAGTTGTTCTAATAACTTAATCAAACAACTCCCTATTTACATAAGATGTTTAAATCATCAAAACAACTTAAATAATACATTATAATAAACTCATACAAATATATATGCTCACTAATGTAAGCACTAACTAAGATATTCCTAACATAGGGTGAGTCCTGAGTCATTTGCAAAGTTGAATAACATCATATTAAAGTGAGAGATGTATTTGCATGAACTCATAGAAAGATATTTTTTCCTACAAGTATGGGCCATAATAGGAAAAAAAAGAGAGAAGACTTAAAAATATAATAAAATATACACTAATTGGCAAATGGGAGGCCAACAATCAAGATACCATAGAGGATTAGGCCCAAAAGTGATGTTGAACAAAAAATGATTGTCATCAAGTTAAAAAGAGAGAGAGAAGACTTAAAAATATAATAAAATATACACTAATTGGAAAATGGGAGGCCAAAAATCAGGAAACCATAGAGGATAAGGCCCAAAAGTGATTTTGAACAAAAACAAATCACCATCAAATTAAAAAAAAATTGCCATTTACAGAAATAAAGAGTGTATTTAACGAAACAAAAAGAGATATTTTGTAATATAAATATTTTGAATAAAATACTCCAGGTAGTTTGCAAAAACATGTATAGGTTTCTGATTATGCTCTTTTACTTAAAATAGTAATTTTTAATTTCTATAAATTGGGCTAAGAATTAGGAAAAAAAGGATAAAACTCAGAGGAATTGGAAAAATAGATTTTTTTTTTATGTTCGAGATGCCCCAAAATAAGAGTAGGCCCAAGGGTGATCTTTTAGAAAAAAATGACAATTGTTAAATCTATAAAAAAAATATTTATAATAATAGCCAATGAATTTTAGGAAACCAAGAAAGGTATTTTATTTTATAAGAATTAGGGATAAGAACCTCTAGGGTATTTACACAAAAGTGTATATTATTCTGATTATTCCCATACAACTAAAAATAGTAATTGTGAATTTACAAAGATTGTGCTAAGAATTAGGACAAAAAATAGGTTTTTGTTTAATATGTAAACATACTTTTTGATTGACGCATGCTTTTATCCAGAGCTATAAACTGGTATATATTAATTAAAACAAAATTACATACATAATGTTTGCCACATGACACCAAAATATACACCTGCAAGGGATTATAACCGTATTTGCAAAATGGCCTAACCCCTTTTTACATCACCCAAAAGTGGACTCTCCGCAACAAAAAGCCAAACAATTATCATCCATCACAGAACTATGTCAAGCATGAAAAACCAATAGTAAGCACTGCCACAACCAATATTGGATCAACATAACCCTCATTCTTCTCCATATCCAACAAACATGGATATGCAAGGAGAACAAAAAATTACTTTAACAAAGAACCCCAAAACTATCTTTATCCAAACAACAATCTTCTGCAGCACTATCTTTTGCAACCAAATCCATGCCATTCACATATTAACAGGTACATCCCCTACCTCTTCAGAAGAAATCCCAACATCTTCTCCAAAAACACCTACCAAACAAAATTCTGTAGTATACCTATCCCGTAAATGTAGAGGCTTGCCTTCCACAAGATCCATGTTAGAAAAATTATTATTTTAGAGCAAAAATCAATTTAAATGAATATTGGTCATAGTTCAAACTTTTGCAGCCTAGACCATCCTTCCTAACAAACAAAAATATTCATCTTATGCAACATCACCCACAATTACTTTCTTCACATGAATTCAACTCCAACCTCCTCTAAAAATAGTGCGATAGTACCCTCAGTCACTTTCCCCATTCAAACTATTCACCCACTCATCCCATGGCAACAAAAGCAACCCTTTGAAAAATCCTGACATCCATTTTATCTCTTTCAAAAATTTATCTCTCATCTGCAACAATAACTTCGACATCCAAAAACCATCCATAGCTGGATAATATTCCCCCTTCGCAATACAATCCTGTAGCTTTCCTTAGTAATCCGCCACACCCTTTCGTCTTATAATCCACTAGTTCTTTATAGTATCCACCTTTATAATTTCCTCTAGGCCCTCCGAATCCGATGCATCTCCACTCACTAGAAGGGAGACATGTGACATGTGTTATCTCATTTTTGTGTTTACACCAAAATTTAGTTATAACCCTAGGAAATTTTTGAGCTGGTTTCCTAAAAATGCCCTTTCAGAGAGATAATCGGGTTTTCAGGTTTCCATAGCAAGACAACATGAGTTTTGGATGCTTCATGTTGTATGTTCCCAGAAGCCCGAAACCCACATCAAGTAATTCTTTCAGGTTTTCAGGTCCACTGAGCATCGGAACATGCCTTAGTCAGAACATGTTTCATGTCGCATGTCTTCCGATTTCTGAAACCTGATTTGCTCCTTTGTATCAGGTTTTCAGGTTCTCTGAGCATCAGAACATGCCTTAGTTATAACATGTTTCATGTCACATGTCTTCCGATTTCTGAAACCTGATTTTCTCCTTTGTATTAGTTTTTCAGAACCATCAAGCATCATGCTTCATATCGCTTGCTTCCCGCAACCCGAAACCCGAATTGATATGAAATCCTTTATGTCAGGTTTTCGGACATCCCAAACATGCTGACATGGTATTAATGCTGAGTTGTCAGGTGGTTGACACACGTGTCAAGTGAAGTGTATTAAATGCAAAATTTTTATAAATACTCGGATTTCCACGTCATTTTTACTAGACGTACTTTTTACCTTGTGGATTTTCGTGCATGCGTCTTCAACCCTGAAACCTGACTCACCTTCGTGCTCGATTGAGTTGATCATTTTTGATCATTTTTTGATTTGATTGAAGGTATTTCACCTTGTTCTTTGTTTGTGAAATTTGTGGAAGAATTGTGTAATGATCCTTCTAAATTCCTCCTTCTTTCTTGTTAGGGTTTTTGGGGTTTTTGATTATTTATTCCTTTTTGGGTTGTTTTCCAATCAAGCTTGTGTTTTAGGGTTCACCCTTGGAAAGATCACTTTGTTTTATTCCTTGGAATATGCCGTTGTTATGACATTAGAAGGATGTATCAAATATTCATAGCAATGAAGAGGAATTTGTATGTTTTACCCTGACAAAAACCTGATTCCTTCTTTTTCGGGTTTCGTAGGGTGTTTTGCATCTTCCAAATCCCGCAGTTTGTCAGGAAATCCAAGGTTCCAGACATTCCAGAATATCTGGCATCCTCTAAGGTGTCGAATACTTAAAACTTCCCGGCATCCTCCAAGTATAACGGGATTTCCAATTTTCCCGACATCTAACAATAGTGCGGATTTTCTAAACACTTTGACATCTTCCAGTGTTGCGGGTTTTCCAGAGTGGCAGACATCTCATATCTTCCGACAGGTTCAACTAATTGTTGGAAATTTCTGAGTGTTCGACACCCTCTAATCTGTGATACTCTCTATAGTGTTTCGGGTCTCTGGGATTGATAAGCAGGTCCTCAAACTTGAAGTGTCTGAATCAGAAGCAATCAGTTCACTCCTCTTTTGGAATTCCTCATGTCAGATCCTGGTCCATCATAGGATAAGATGGAAAAATCAGGGAGGATGAAGTACAAATTTAGGAAGGTGGAGTCCCCTTCCTACATTGATTGTAATTATGACATCCGAGATACAAAACTCAGAAACATAGATATGGAAGAATTTTGGAATAGAGTCAAGAGTTCTTCCCAGACCCCATGGATGAAATCAATAGTTGGCAGTGGTCTTCCTCTTGCAGTAGGTTTCCCCATGTCTACTTAGTGCCCCGAGTTCATCTTAGCCTGTGCTTCAAATTACGACTCTGCTTCTTGTTCTGTGAAAAATCAGGCGGGAGAGGTCGTAATCAAGTTAGACGAAGGTTTCTTCGATGACCTTCTCAAGTTACCTAACTTTGAGGAGTATGGGGACCTAGATCTCAAGTCAGCCCAAAAAGCTTGGGACAATGATCAGGAAGATTGTATCAAACACGTGAATAAGAAGTTCCTAATCAAAGCCAAGCCAACTATTTCCAAGTTCCCAAGACTTGTTCCTAGAAGTGATTTCATTCAGGAAATCAATGACATCATTACTCTGCTAAGCCGGGTTTTTGGTTTCCCCGAATCAAATGTTTTCCAAGGATGGATGTACCAATTCATGATCATCATTAAGAAGAATCAATAGGGGATTGATTGGGGTACCCTTATCAGTAACGAGATAGATTCTTAGATGACAACAGTCTTGTCTACTGGGAAGTTTTATATGTCCTCGTATGTCACCTATGCAGCAGCCGACATGAGGAATTACCCCTGATTGGACACAAAGGGGAAAAAGACAGTGGAACATATTTATCGATATTTTCCTTAGTTAACAAGAAAAGGGTCCGAAGACCAATTCAGAAGGGTAAATGATGCCTTCTTTTATGAGAACATCTATAGGTTAAACCTCGAACTAAGGAAAACAAGAGTCTCTGATGAGGCATGGGCTGAAGTTTCAAAATGGGGTTGTGTCTTCTTACAATTCAAGAAGTTCACTTACCTTCGGGTGGTCATGTACTCGGGTGATCCTTTCCGTTTGCCCAGATATCCAGGGGAAAAACTAATCTTGATGGAGTTGGTTAGGCAATTGTTGGATTTTCATAAGTTCCAACAAAGTAAACACAAGGCCGCCATATCCTTCCCAATTTCTATTGGAAGGTATACCTGATCAATGGTGGTAAAAGCCAAGAACTTTGTACACGAGCTTCAAGATAAGTTAAAAAAGCACATGAAGCCCAGAGACGGGTTCAATTTTTGAGGGGTCCTCAAGACATATGGAACTCTACACCTGCACGTACCAAGCATAGAAGACATCTAGATTGATTTACGTGATGAAGTTGCTGTCCGAAGGAAAGATCATAGCAGGTTGACACTTGCAGAGATTTAGACACTCGAGCTCGCTGACATTCCAGAGGGCACTAGTGATAATGAAAGTGTGCTGGATCCTTCCTATGACAAACTGAATGAAGATCAATATGTTTTCCCACCTATTGATTGGTCCATCGGTGAGAAAGCCTCTATTACCGATAGATCAGCCCCGATTCTCACATGCACCAAGGCATGGCTCACCTCTTGGGGGATGAGTTTCAAAGAAGATAGTTTCTCAAAGTTGGTTGCTTTGGAGGCGGGGCCCTCCAAAAAGGAAAAGGACAAAAGCTCTTCCAAGGGACCTATAAAGGTCAAATTTTTCAAGAAAAGAAGAGAAGAAGAAACCCCTTCAACTGCTACTCCAGTTGAAACGGTGAACGTGCCAGAGTCACCAACACCACCGAAAATAGGAGAAATTTCATTGGAAGGAGAGGTGAGTCAGCCCCTAATTTCACCATTTGCTGACTGCCTAACAGAAGTAACTCTATCCTTTGCATCCCAGCCTTTGGCGTTGGGATCTGAACTTCCTACTTCACAACCACTTCTACCTCCTCTTTCCCCATCCACTTCATTAGCCATGGCCAACATTTTCTCTGGACTCTCACCTCTCTCTGCTGGGACCAAAGTAACTACACATATGCCTCCTCCTACATCTCTTTTCACCGAATCTACTACCACACTGATGACTGTTCCCACTCCACCAGTGAATCCCACTCCACCAGTGAATCCCACTTTACCAGTGAATCCCCCTCCACCTGAAAGTATGACACCAACTTCTACAACAGTGGAAAATCCTTCTGGCATGCCTCAATGGTTATTGGAGAAAACTCCAAGGAAAAGGAAGGTGGTTGTACCCATACCAGCCTTTGATTTTAGTTCACTCAAGGCTTCCATTGCTAAATCAGCCAAGAAACCCAAAATAGTTTCAAGGGTTTTAGTGGATGCTTTGGGACATAAGTTTGCAGAGATCACGACTCCCACGACTGACAAGACCAAAGAGGACATAGCTGCCTCTGACTATCAGATAACCAGGGTTGCTCTAGGAGAGGTGACGACAGAAGGAACATAACAGGATGCATGAGATGCTATGAACGTGCTATGCCAAAAATTAAAGGAAACAAAGGACAACAAGGATGAGCTTAAAGAAAAGGTGGAGCAGTTGACTGAGGTATTACTTAAGCTCTCAAAACCCCTTGAGTCTGTACCATCATCCTCTGTTCCTATCGGGTTCGATTTCTCATCGGTACCTATAATTGAAATGATTAATGAAAAGGGGAGGGTGGTCAATGAATGGACCCAAAGGCTGCTCCTACAGGGGAAAGAAGTGATCCAAGACACTGTAGAAGTCTATCAATCTTTGGAGAATATACAAAGTGATGGGGAAAAGATGGATGATGATTTCTCTCAAGAGATCGGGCACTTGGAGTTGACTTTCGAAGCTCTCCAGGTGCTGAAGCAAATCCCATCACGCATCTTGGTTGAAGAGGGTGTCATCCCACATGCGGATAAGAATTTCTAGCTGACCAAGGCCATCAGATTCAGAATAAAGATTCTCAAAGAAGCTTGTGGAAAATTGAGAGAATCAAGAGATCAATTGATTGATGGCAAGAGCGACCTGGAAGAAGAACTGATCAAAATCTGTGCAAAAGTGTCAGGTGGAGACTCAGGTATCCTACCAGTTGATGGTCTTTTCAAACAAATCCAAGAATCAATTCAGCATGAACCAACTCACGGATTTGGCATTGAAATCATTGACAGGTTTGTAAAGATTGAACATTCTTTGGAAACCCTGAGAAAACTCAAAAAAAGATTGATAAAGCTTCCTGGCAATGTCAATGACACTTATGAAACATGTGAAGTGCTGAGTGATCATTCCACTGCGCCTGATGAAAATGAGATGCAAGGTATAATCCAGAAATTCCAAGAATTTCGGAACAAGAAAGCTCTGCTGGAAGAAGGGAAAGATGAGGAAGAGAAAGATGACGATTCAGACTAAGTCACAATGTAACATGTCATTTCAATCTTGAAATTGACATGTCTTTTTCATTTCTATTTCGTCACATAGGAAGTAAATTTTAACTTGGTCTCTTGCGTGAGAGCCAAGTAAAATAGGAATCTTGTTAAAACACTTTTTTATAGGGTTTGTCCTATTTTCTCTCGACTCTTTTTATTATAAATAAGGGATGCTCATGCATTCCAAGAGGTTGAGATTTTTGGAATATTGAGAACCTTTGGGTAGAAGAAGGACTTTGTATTTTCTTTCAGTCATTCAAAGAACATAAATTGATGTTATTTTTTGCAAAATTTGTGTTGTGAGATTCATCTCTCTTAAGATATTGCTCTTATGTTCAGGATCTTAAGCTGTTCTCAGTTTAACGTTCTCAATCATTTTAATTTTTTTCAAACATTACATTACATTTTTTTATCTAGAACTCGTATTATTATTTCGTGATCTGTGTTTGCTCGAAAGAAAGTATGTTCCCATTATTTCCTTTATGTGATGCGTCCTTTCTAATCTATTTTATTTCCAAAGCAGCAATATTTCCAGTTATTGTGGATGTGGCTTTCAGGATTCTTGTCCTAATCCCATGGTTAGATTAGTGTGAATATTGTATGTATTATTTCTATTGTGTTTTAGATTAGTAATAAATAGGCAACCTCACCTGTCTTTGAGGACGGATTCAATCCCATGTACTATGGTTGAACCTCATATTTCATCTTGACAAAATATCCAACCAAAAACATGTTAGTAACAATATTGGCCATTCAATCAACATGCCTATTCCGTTCCTTGAAACGATGTGAGAAGGAAATTAATTTGAAGCCTTCTGCCACCATAAGTTCTTTTTAACCATCCTGTTCAATTTCCAACTCGGTGTGCTTTCCTGAATAATAATAGTAGAGTCACCTTCCAACTGGAATATTTGGAAACCTTTATCTTTTGTTACCTTAAGCCCTTATGTTCAATATATAAACATTAATAAAATAGTTATACAAATTTAAAAATAAATACATTATTTTGAAAATATGAAATGAAAGGTGATTTTACAATTAAGAAGGCCTATAAATAAACCTAAAGAGGAAAACAATCATGAGACCCTAAAGAGAATTTTGAAAACCAAATTCAGGGCATATAATAGATGGTAATATGAATGTAAACCCTAAAATATTGATGAATCTAAAACCAAATATAAAGGAGAAACATTAGGAAATCTAGGAGCTGAGAAAAACAATATATTTAGTTTAAGAGTCGAGTTCACCAAATGTTTACACCCTAATTAAATTAATGTTAGGGAAAGTGCACAACAATAAAGAGGATGTAGGGGTTTGTAATAGGATATTATTATGATTTAATCAATTTACAATTAATCATTCATAACTAGAATAATGCATTAATACTTGCAAAAATTGATAAATTATAAATGATATCTCAAATACACAAGAGGAGATGAAAACTTAGCTGTATAGGTTAGAAAAAGAAGATCCAAGTGTGTAGACAGGTGGAAAAGATAGATCAAAAATAAAAAATTATCTGAATCAATTAGGGAACTAGAAATTGAGCTAGTGCAAGATGGTAGAAACATTATATGGTCTAGACCCGAGGTTGTATGGTCTTGATTGCAAGTGTATAGTTTGAGACCCTTTGAAAGTTGGTATCTATAACTTCATGTGTGCTTTTCCTCCCTAGGAATTCCATTTTCTATATGTTTCTCTTGCTTGTATAACTGATCCAAGACCGAGGGGTTTCAGACTTAAGGAACAGATTAACAAATGTGCCAAATGAATTGCAAAACAACTATCTCTGAAAAGAGATGTAAATTACTCAAAGATTTCAAAATACATCAATTATCTCTGCCAAGAGATGTCTATCTCTTCTTCCGGTTACATATGTATTTATAATAATTTTATAAATACGAAAGGACACCTAGAAAGATGTGGAAGGTCACCAGTCTCGAGGGAGATGAGGTGTTTCATCTTCCAAGACTTACATGTGCACTAATTTTGCGAAACATACTATTTTTAGAATTTACTATTTTTAGACAGCAGTACAAAAATCACAGTTTGGGCCCCTTAAACGTGGATTTCGGGGGTCAAACATTGCTGAACAAAGTTCCGCACCTTCTCATCACATTCTACGCATTCCAAGCTTTCCGTTGCCTTTTGAACGGAGTCAATCGGAGCTACGGTGCAAAAGTTATGGTCTCTGGAAGTTGCGCCACTAGAATTGCTGCCTGGATCAATAACCTCAAGATGGCATGTAATAACTTGTAATATAGTGGAAACATTAGAAAACTGCAATACTCTTCAATAAAGCATTAATAAACCAAAACAAGAAATCATGTGTATGAGTATGGAAAATGCTTGAAACTCAAACTAATTAAACCAATACAAGTGCTGCACTACATGCCCTTATGTAGGATCAAGCCTTATGTAGTTCTCCTAGGTGCTTGTACAAGTGTGAGTGTGATCTAAGTCAACCCCCTATGAGTTCCCTCATGTATCTTGACATAAAGAATAACATGCTAACTATATAATATATAATGTACCCAAAGTATTAATAATGTGATGGGTTATGATTCAATTGCATGACTTGACCCTTTTTTCCTTGAAACACTTTTTCAAAATTCTTGGAGTGGCCATGCTCTTGCTAAGACATGGATCTAAGAGCTTTGAATTCTTGGAAATAAATGAAGCTAAAATCATTAAATTAGTTGTGTTTTAAACCTATAGTAGGAGTTTCTCCAACTGATGAGAAACTGATTTAGGAAGATTTTGGAGAGTATTGAGTGATTTCAAAATGATGTTTACAATGGTAGCTTGTAATAATTCCAGGTGAGTTATAAGGTGATATTGACTTGCTTATATAGCCTTATGTATGTGAAATATTCTAATAAGGCCGAACCTAGGAAGATGAAATGACATAATAAAGAAATTCAAATTGAAAATAGAGTTGGAGAATCTGAAAGGTTGGGACTGTACAAGTCACCCAGGAGTAGAATTCACATCTCGACCAAATTGTATGGTCCACGACAGGAGGAGTTTGATGTCACACACAATTTTTTTTATTGATAAACGCTTTTGACTAGAGCTATGAACTAGAGGGTTGGTGGGGGCCCCACCATACAATAATGTCCTTTATAGACAATATATTACAATTAAACCAACACAAAAAATGACCAAGAAGCCCACACTGACAATGTAATTTTTATTCGCCGCCACCATTTTTAGAGCCATTGGCCATAACCAATGACAACGATGCAAAGAATGCCACTGTTGAAAGCCACCAACCAAAACCACTAGCCGCGACCATTGGTGATGCAACTACTGCCACCACTGATAACCACCAAAACCTACCGGTGATGCAACTCTTACCACACCGATAACCGCCATAACCTACCAGTGATGCAACTCCCGCCACCACTGGTAACCCATCCCGAAGGGGATCTTTCCTAGCGGGATTTGAACTTGGGTGGATCCTGACACAATCATCTGTCTTAAACCGATCCACCCAAACCACATTATAAAAGTGGTTTTTGGATAAATCTCATGCTGTAATGATAGGACATGCCTCATCACATTGAACACAGGATTCATGCCTGTCACCGACCCATGTCACATTGAAAACCAAGTTGACTTAACACCACAACGAGAGACCACCTCCACCACCGAAGCAACTGACCCGCCTGAAACTGCTTAGTTGAGTAACCATGAGCTATAGAGGTGGCTAGCTTGGGGGAATGGACCCCGAGACCTCCCAGATATAACCCACACTCCCCACCATTAGGGTAAACCTGACAGGGTGATGTCACACACAAAGTTATAGCATGTTACAAAGGGATAATTTACTACTTTGATTAATTAATATTTTCTATATTTATGATAGAGAAGAGTATAAAATTTGAGCAAGTCAAAAATAAATAGGGATATATATTGATTGATTTTGAATGCAAGTGTTTGTATTAATAAGGGATAATAGCTAAACTTGGAATTGTACAAGGAAAAGTTACCAAATTTTAGTGTCTACACAAGGAAATTCACACCTACGCTTTATGAGCAACTCTTATGATTATCATGGGAGTTGGAGATTTATAAGAGGTAATAATAAGGATGGAATAGTGGAAAAACCAACTTGTGAAGTGGTTCGAGTTGAGAAGAATAATAGAAAGAATACTTTGGTGCAAGAATCGATAGGTAGAGTGAGGAACACCTTATGAGGCTAGAGTTTATTACAAGGATAAGGGCGAGTTGGTCACTAGAGAAACTAATATATAACTAGGAGATGATAGGCATATGTTGGAATTTTGAGTTTGGGGTGACGTAAAATGATGTATGGTTATGTAATACAAATGGGTAGAGGAGGAAAAAATGATTGCAAATGTCAGAGGAGGCATGTGAAGCTAGTGGTTGGGTGGATGAGCTTGGTCGGAGAGGTGGCCTAAAAAAAATTCAATGCTGGAGTGGGGACCACAAAATGGTGTGGTTATAGTCACAATTGATGGGTATGAATATAGTCTATTTTTAGGTACAACAAGTGTGCAATATGAGAAGTGAACAAGGTCGTAAGTGGCCCTAGGAAGAGTGTGGATATGGTATGTGGGCCTGAGGGACTTTGATGGATCTTGGTAAAATGAGTAAATACCTATGAGAAAAGTATGTGGGTGAGGCCTCAGTACTTATGAGGTGAGTGTGAGAGAATTTTCTATAGTATGTGGGTTTGATCAAAGATGTAGTGCATAGGAAACATGTTGGGACATGTGTTTAATATGAGCGAAAGGGAAATCTAAGTTTTAGGCATGATTTATAAAACAACAAAGGTGAATAATAACTAGTATGGTAAGGGAATTTTAGGAATACATGTAAGGAATTAGGGGATGGTTGTGAAAGAGGAAAGGTGGTGGAGCCTATGGCATGGGGTTACATCCCAATTGCATGCACAACTAGAAAGGGGATTGAAGAGGAGTTTTCAAAGGAAGGTATATGATATGTGAGTGTAAAATTACATGGATTTGTACGTAGGTGTGACATGAGAGGTTACAGGTGTGACCAAAGAATGAGATGTGAGGTTGAATAGGGGTGTAGAGAGGAAGAGTGAAAAAATTAAATTTTAAGTGAGGAAAGTGTAGGGAGTCATTGGAATTACCGAAGGCCATTAGGTAGAGTGTGAAATGGGTCTAGTTGTAAAAAGTTACTACTTAATGATAAGATGACATTGATACGAAGATAAAGATGAATGGGGAAGTAGATAAAGATAAATAGGGAAAAATCAAAAATTATATTGGTATTTTTTTAATAGATCTATATAACAATTACAATTTTAACTATGTCTAAGATAAACTAGGAAACACATAAATCAACAATTATAAGGTCATCTAGAAAACACAACCCAATAACTTAGCATCTTGCCAATAAACCTCAAAGGTATGGCATGGGAATCTTGGGGAATGTTGTGTTCCCTTAATTGTGAAACAAAGCACAAAAAATATAGGATCTTAATGCTAGGATGAAAATTGGATCCTAAAGGGCATCCTCTATATAGATTTTGATACGTGAGGCCTAATTTTTTTATACAAGGGTGTTGTCTAAGACTTGGGTAATAGAGGAAAATTGTCCCCACTTCAAAAAATCTAGGTATAATTGAACTTATTATTATCCAAACATAATAGATCCTTTAAGGAATATTTATTGTCTACTTGAACATAAACTCTAATTTGTGGACTGTTCGTAATTAAATTTGAGTATCCCTTAAGGATTAAAATGGTTTTTGATTACCAAGGTCAACCTTGCTAAAAAAGGGAGGATAATAGACCAATATTAGTTGGACAAATAATAAAAAATGAAGCAAATAATAGAATGAAATAAAAATTTAAAGTTCTTTTTATGATAGAAAAGTTGCATGAAAATTGCTCACACAATTGTCTTGCAACCAATTATTTTACATTTTCAGATAATACATAAGGACTAATGTTAGATATGCGATAAGAAAATGTTAGAAAATGAAAAATGAAATGAGATAAGAGAAAAACCTAATGAAATATGATGTTTGTTTCTATAGTAGAAGCTTAACCCAAATATTCAATATGATGCTATATTAAAAAATAGAAGCTTAAACCACAACCAAAATTAGTTCCACCATGGTCTCCTAAATGTACACCAAGATATAAGCTACCATGTAGAGTGTTAGAAACATCAAATAAATCAAGTTCAAATTAAGCTACAAATAAAATTGGGCTTATGTCATCATTGTACGTTAAGGGGCATCATAAGGTTTTTTCCATGAATAAAATAGGCTAACTCTTGAATATGAATACATAATTACAAAATTAGGGAAAATTTTAATATATTTTTGTGGTTAGGGGGTATACCTTAGTCATATCCCTAGCTCTTTTTAAGGTTTATAAAAGAACATGTAAGACATGAAATTATAAACGAAAACTAAAATAAAATGGTATACTTGTTCAAGGGCCTAAGGGGACCAAGCAGTGGTGCAAGGATTAGTGGTGGTATATTTCTAATTGGTTATGGTGTGTTGATTGATTGGAAGTTTTCACTAGTTGCATCTCGGTCGCATGCACGATCATAGAGAAATCATATAGCATTCATAAGTAATTTGTAGTTGCAGCTAACACTTGTGTCAAAATTATAAAATTTGGTTGTGTTGTGAGATTTTGGGCTATCTAAGTGATCTTATTTATCTTTTGGAAAATTCTATGAATAAACAGGGTGTGAGTAAGAGATAAAATTCTCCAAAGACTTAAGAGGTCAAGAAGAAGTGAAGGGAGAGGGTGAATATTATTTTATATATTTGAGGTGCATAGAATATTAGGATGGATATGGGTGAAAAGAGAATAAAGATTAAACATGGTAGGTGGATTTGATTAAATGTTTGTGGTGTGTGCATGGAGTGTTGTGACATGATTTATTGTGAGTGTGTGAGGAAAATTAAATGGCTATAATTTATTTAATCAACCTTATTTAATATTTGTATATATTTTTGTGGGATTATTTGATTTTTAGTTATTATTATGTTTTATGACATTTTTTTATATTTTTGTAAATGATGTGACCATGGAAGTGTAATTTTTGATGTATGCATTTTGTCTATTTTTTGTGTTGTCTTGTAGCATGCATAATGCAACATAAAAAATAAAGATTCGATGGGGTGCACCTGACCCTACGAAAATGGTTTCACTATATGTGGGATTAAAAAATTGACTAGATAAACAAGAACCTAGAAACACAATCGATATGCCACTTCAACTAGAGTTTGTGAAGGGATCGATAGGTTTATTTCTTAAGGTAGAAGCTACTTGTCTGATTGAATAAGATAAATGACGATTGAATGCCATAATATTAACAAGGGTTTGGTCTAGTATCTAGGTTATTTCAAATTTTTTAAATTTTATTGTGTCATGAGCATTAGAATGTTCAAGTGATCTTTATCCTTTGGGAAAACATGTAAATAAACAATGTGTAAGTAAGAGTTAATTTTTTTGAAAGAGTCAAGAGGTTAAGAAGAAGTGAATGGAAGGGGCAAGTCTTATTTTGTAGATTTGAGGTGCATAGAATATTGAGATGAATATGAGTGCAAAGTTCATAGATATTGTAAATGGTAGGTGGATTTGATTAAATATTGTGGTGTGTACATGGAGTTTTTAGACATGATTTTAATATGAGTAGGTTAGGGAAATTAAATGGGTGTAATGTCTATAATCAACCTTATTATATATATGTTTATTTATTTTTGTGGGATTATTTATTTTCTAGTGATTATTGTGTTTTTATGATGTTTTTGTATTTTTGTAAATGATGTGACCATGGAGGTGAATTTTCTGATGTTTACCAAAGGATAACTTGGTTGAATTTGTGAAGGTTTCTTTGGGAACTTAGATACGTCATTTTTATTTTGGAACTTCACTTCACCACTATTAATGTGGATCTATTCTATACATTTTTCCATTATGACGACTTCTTTAAAGGGCTAAAATTGTTATATTTACAATGTATGAGATATATAATTGGCACACCATTTTACCAATAGGTGTGTAAGTTATAATTGAGGAATTAGGAAAGCAAGATCACACACAACTGCTGACCAACATTACACATAATTTGTGACTGATTCATCCTCAAATTGCTTCAATTTGTAAAGATTGGATAATGTGGTCTTTTTAGCAACATTGAATGAGAAATAATGAAATAATAGGACAAATAATTTCTCAATGAAGTAGATTCTATGTTTTTTTAATCTAATGTACCAATCCAAGGCTTGGCCACTTAATGATAGAGGTAAAGCACTCAGCTTGAGGACATCATCATGAACAATATGATAACATGCATATTTGAATATGCATAGATTTTTTTAAGGATACTCATTGATTTTGAATTTATCAAACTTAGGCAGGCTGAAATGAGGAGGATAATTTTTAATAAGAAATCTAGTGTGAATCAGATCATTGCATAGTTGGCTATATGTTAGATTAGGGTTTTCTATCCCTTGATTTTACAATTCTAGATTGTATATTTGTTCTAAAAATTATTGGTCAACTTTAGAGGCACATTAGAAAAAATGGGGGTGGATAAATTATGAAGTGAGTGTAGGTATGATGAATGGAAGAATGGGTTGATATAATGGAATTATTTAATGATACATGGGAATATGTATTAGAAAGAGGGGGTGATGTATAAGATAATTATGAAGAATATGGATTAGAGGTGGGTACAAAATAAAATATGGGAGGTGAGTAATAACTATTACTTGATGATGCTTGACTTGGTTGCAAAGTTGTGGGAATTGAATGTGACAAAAATGGTATGTTAATTTCCATTGAATGAAATAGGTGGGTGTGGAATATCATAGATAGTTTAGGATTGATCAATACATTCTAGGTATTAGGCACATGGTAAGAGGATGTGAATGGATTGACTATTATATCTATAGATTATGACTATCTATTATGTACTAGTTTATCCTTAAATATTCAGAAAGTAACTTTTGATTATTATATAATGCAGTTTCAAAGTGGGGGTCCTTAAGAGGGATTTTAGGAAATTTAGATTGTTCATCTTCAATACGCGAAGGTGAAGTAGTGGTACGACGATTTTCCTTATCAATTCTAGAAAGGTTTGATTTGGTAACAAGTATATATTACTTAAATATGTCATCATGGGTGTGTGAAGAATGATCCATGGTAAAAGGAGAAGAAGATAATCTTGATGATTTGTATGTTTGAAACTAGGTGGAAACCATATGACTGTAATATAAGAAACTTGACATAATTTATTATTGGTTTGTAAGGTGGAAAAAATTAGGGGAAAATTGCAACCTAAAATCACACACATGATGCATTAGAAACTGGGTTTGAAGGTACAAGACTTAATACAAATAGTGTGGGAAAAACAAGGAATTGGATAACAAACCTGAGGACAATAAATAACAAACCTAAGGAATTGAATAACAAACCTAAGGACAATAAATACTAGGATATTCCCTAATTTTTTTAATACGATCATGCTAGTGATTGGTTTTTGGAAATTTAGGAGAATTGGAAATTGTATAGGACAAAAATGGAACCAAATGATAGACCTGAGGGAAACATATATTTGGGAATCTCATAGAAAATCACAAGATGGTCACACTAGAGAAGGGGTTTGGGTAGTGTAGACTTTGTAGGACCAACATGAAACTATATAGCAAACCTAAATGAAAAATGAGTGTTAAAATATATTTAAAAAAACCACATGAAAATCACAGGCACATATGGGTCTAGATATTAATAGAAGAATATTGTGTTAGATAATAAGATGATTGTATGATAGGTATGAAAGTGATATATGTCAAAAGTTATCATATTTTTTTAGGGAAGCCACACTAGCAACTGGATCCTAAAATTTTAGACTACACACAGAACATGTAAAAGGAAAAAAGAATTGTAGAATATGTTTAATTAATCTAGTAATCAGGAGTCAGTCAGAAAAATTGAGGCTATTTTCATGCACAACTGAGACTAGATTTTTTTATAGGAAGAAATCATAGGAAATTCACATGCGTAACAAGGTTTGAATGTTTATGAATAGGAATACATGATAATAGATAATGTGCCAACTATACTACGAACCCAAAATGCAGATAAAGTTGAGTAAAGGTTGTGAAAATGTAGATTAGGTAGGTGTTAAGGGTAATGGATAATAGGGTGAGTCATAAAAGTGATCGAGATGGGGAAAAATATTTTCGTATGTGATATGATGGGTAAGAAGTGTTAGAAAGTATGATATTTTGAATTTTTCACTTTTTAGGGTAGTTTTGGGATTTTAATTTTTTTAACAAGTATGAAAGAATGAGGAAAATAAAATTTTAATTTTAGTAGAATAATGGTATAATTTCTTAGTATCCCACTGATATACCTCAAGGGTATGTGGAGGTATCTTAAAGAATTCTTTTTAATTGACACTATGAAGCAAAGATAAGAAAAATGGTGTCTAGGAGGGAGTCCTCCATATAACTTGTGCAACATGAGACCCGATTCCAAACTATATGATTATTTTATATGGTATGGGTATTAGATGATTGAATCCCCCATTACTTCACCCCATGCACCTTCACTATAGTTCCAATAAAAATGACAATTCTAACCTCAAATTTATATAGTCTATTGGTACATGGGCTTAAAAATTGGACTCTTGGTGATGAAATCTAAGTAGCCTTCTAAAGGATTAAGATTGTTTCTAATTTCTAAGATCAATTTGTAACACGAAGGAAGAGCATGCAAAGGCATATCCAGAATTATGAAAAAAAAGAAAGAACGAGAAACACATAAACAATATTATAATTTTTTAAAAAATTGATAGGGAAATCATGTAATCGAATTGGGATTTTTTTGAAAAAATATAAAAATCTAGATTTACAACAAAAAATGCTAGGAAAAAATGTAAATCTTATATATTAATGAAATCATACAATAGATAAAATTAGGAACTATCTTATATTTAGAAAATGAAAATTATCTTACAACTAGAATTGATGTCCCACTATGGTCGTAAAAATGTATACAAAGAAATGATCCATGCAAAAAGTGTCATAGGGCATAAAGAATATAAACTAAATTCCTATGCTACATATAAAAATGGGCTTATGGACCCATTGTCAGTGTTGTAGGATATTATGTATGGATCTTCTCTTTGAAGAAAGTAAGCTAATCTCTCAAATCCAAATTGGAACAATCATAAACTTTAGGGAAGTGTTAACATGTTTGGTTGGTAGGGGGGCCTACCTTGGTCATAAACCTAACCATTTAACGGTTTTTATATAATATTTAATAAAAAACAATTCTGAAATGAAAAAATGACAAAGTATACGTGATTGTAAATCATAGATGGGTTTCCTGCACAACTAATTAGTAAAATGCATAGAGGTTGAAGGTGGGTCACATGCACAAATAACTGTAAACTACATGAAGGTTGAAAGTGGCTTGCATGTGTAATTGATTAGAAAACTGCATGGAGTTCGCAGGCTAGTTACATGTGTGATTGACACGTGTAAAAATTATATAAAATTTTTTGCACCATGAGATTCATCTATTTAATGTGATCCTTCTTCACCTTTAGGTAAACTAGAAAGGAAACAAAAACATACATGATGGATAAAACATAAGTTAGAGATTCTATTTTCTAGAAGAGTTAGGGGTATAATAAGGGCCACGAGCTCTCTTTTATAGATTTTAAGTGATGGAGGTAAGGGAGATGTTATGGGTATATATTGCAATGGAGATTGAGATGGTTTTAAATAATGGTGGTTGAAATGATTAAATTTTATGTGAGATGTATTTTATTAAATGTAAATGGGTGAGGTGTATTTTATAAAACTTTTATAGGGTTTTATGATTTTTGGTTATTTTTGTGGTATTTTATAATGTTTTTGTATTTTATTAATTGACCTTATGCACATGGTGCATTTTCTAGCGTGTATAATTTCTAACATTGTGAGGTGTGAGACAATAAAGATTCTTAATTTTTTTCCAATATATAATTGGATTCAATTTATCATCCATAAGACATCTACAATGCAATAAAAATGGTTAATTGATAAATGAAACAACACACTAGTAAATACACTAGGGGTTGTTAATAAGATGGGTTTATTTAGATGGGAGGTTTCAAGTTCTGGGGGAATCATGTGTGTTATTTGTTTACACCCTAATAATTTATGTTATGGAAAGTACACAACAATAAGAAATATGTAAGGGTTTGTAACAAATAGACTATTATGTTCTAATTAACTTCTAACATCAATTATACATGAATATAATAATGAATTCAAACTCGAAATGATTTAAATGACTTAAAAATGATAAGTTCTTTCTTAAAAAAGAGAAGAGAGATAACATTAACTTTCAAAGATGAATTGGGAATTATTTTGGTGTGTAGGGAATTGGAACGAGAAGATCTAGAGATGTGGATTTTGCACTAGATATTTTGGAATTGGAAACTAAGCAAGTGCAGGACCGTACAAATTTTGTATAGCCTAGGATAGAACTATACAATCTAGAACACGAGTTATATAGTTTGTAACCTAGGAAAATGGATCTAAAACTTCATATGTGCTTTTATTTCCTAAAAATTATTCTCGTTTCATGTCTCTCTTAGTTGCATAGCTTTAGGATGACATGTGGTAACTTCCAACAAAGTAGAAACCCTATAAAACTATAGAAAACTCCATTAGATCATTAAAAAAAGGATAAAATGTGTGTGTGTGTGTGTGTGTGTGTGTGTGTGTGTGTGTGTGTGTGTGTGTGTGTGTGTGTGTGTGTGTGTGTGTGTGTGTGTGTGTGTGTGTGTGTGTGTGCGCGTGCGCGCGCGTGTGTGTGCGTGTTTTAGGTTAGAACAACCTTTTTGGTTAGAATCCTAGTTACTAAACCAATCCAAGTACTAAACTACATATGCTCGTTACCAAAATCAAGCCTCATGTAGTTCTCCTAGGTGCTTGTGTAAGTGTGTATAGCCAACCAACCCCAAGGGGTACTCTCGTGTCTCTTGAAACCAAAATAGTGGGATAACTGGGAAGTATAGAATGTACCCAACATGGTAATAATGAGATTAGGTGTGCCTTAACTATGTGACCTAACCATTTGTTGATTGAAACCCTTATGTAATGCTTAGAGTGACTTTGATCTTGCTAAGAAATGGCTCTATGATGTTTATGGTTGGAATGAATGAATCTAGGCTCTTTGACCTAGTTGAGTGCTTCAAAATTGTAATAAGGACTACGCTAAATGACATGAAAATTATTTTTGAAGATTTAGGAACCACTTGAGTGCTCTTGGAATTATCTTTTCCATAGTAGCTTGTGAGATTTCTAGGTGAGCTATAAAGTGATAATGAATTGTTTATATAGTCTTATGTAGTTGAAATATTCTAATAAGGCCAAACCTAGATAGAGGAATGACCCAAAGACTGATTTGAAATTAAAAATAGAGTCATATATTGTAAGGGGGTGGGAGTAAATAGGTTGGCCAAGACCGAACCTTGCATCTCAAACCTTCAATATGTTTTTGGACAAGAGAGAAACACCAAGACTCAAAGTTGTACCATGAATATAAAATGTTTTGTTCTTATTTGATTAAATAATATTCCTATAATTAATGACATAAACAAGTGTAAAGATAAGAAAGTTGTAGAATGGATAGAGAGATGATGGGATTGGATTCTAAATGTGAGTATTTTCTTAGTAAGGATACATGGTCAAACTTGGCATTGCATAAGGACAATGTACCAAATCTTAGTGTCTACATTTCCTCCCTTAAAGTGTGTAGTTGAAAATTGCATGCTTAAATGAAAAATGTATACGAGTGTTCATAAACATTTTACCTTCCTTCGAAATGCCTTCATGATGTGTTGGTGTTAACATGCTCCATGATGAAACTTGCAACACAAAGTGTGGTCAATTTTTGTAATAGAAACTAAAATTTAACTCAAAATATAGATAATGCTTGTAAATTTAAACATTGAAAAAAGTACATAAAGGAGATGCAAAACATGGAAGGAATACACCTATTCATTTTGTGGAGGGAGGATCTCCTATTTTTTTTCGTGCCTTGAAGAGTTGGAATTTTCTTGTGGAGATGTTAGAAGATTGACAGTGATCAATCCCCAATGTTTTTCCATATGAGATAATAGATAAAAGGAAGTATTTAGAGTATGAAGCACCCATGTATATTAAAACCTTCCTCATTTTAGTATTTGATGAGAGAGGAGGAAAGAATAATCTAAGAAAATTGTAGTGTTACTTTGACACTTTCTTTTTTTTGTAATATGGTGAGAAAAGAGGAAAGAGAAGTCTACGAAGCTTGTAGTGCTGATTCAATGATTTCTACTAAACCCAAGGACCACACCATTATAGAAATATATAGGACTGATTTGCACCACCTTGAAAATAATAGACCTTGGAAGGAATGAGCATTGTCATGCCCCATAAGGTACTACTTTGCAGGGAAAATTTTAGCGGTGGATATTCGTAGTTTGGTGAATAGTATAATTATGGGAATTTGATTTTGGTGAATACTACAATAATGAAAGTACCTAGGTTTTGCCCAAAAATCCCATAAATAATAATATGTCCCATCTAAATCGCTAAGGAATTTCCAATCCAAATGTATATTTTTATATTAAATCATCGTGTGATTGCCCGCGTTGGGATTTGAAACATTAATGTTTCGCCAAGAAATCAACATGCCGTGATTTGAAAACATTAATATTTCACCAAGAAATCGACATGCTAGGATTTGAAAACATTAATTTTTCACCAAGAAATCTACGGAACCTTATTTGGTCAAGAAAACATTCATGAATTTTTCCTGATATATACACAGAGGTGATGTTCTCCTGTGATTTTCCAATTTGTGTATTTGCAAAGTAGTAGAAATGGATTTAGTGAATTGGTATATTGCAATTTGCTTACAAAATTTCAAATAAATATAGGTCTTGCCAATGCACGACTAGAGCGTTGCAGTTTACATCCTAGAAGCACTTAGTGCAGGTGAGTCCTCAGTCTATTTGAGACCTTTTTTCTTTCATGTTGCATTGCTTTATCTGTGATTTTGCCTTTGTAAGTTATTACAAATCCTGAACATCTTCATCCTCTTAAACACTATGATTTTTTATGTCATATAGAATAGTCCTCTACTTGCAGAGAATCATTACTTGGTTTTCCTATTATATATATATATATATATATATATATAAATTTAAAATCATTTCATACATCTCCACGAGATGCTACTATGTATATTCCTTGCTTTATTAGTGTATCTTCTTTGAATCTTTTTGTTAATGTTCTCTCTTTTGCAGTATATATATATATACATACTGCGATTTCACTTTCCATTTATTCCACGACCAATACCATGACCGTTTATCACTGTCCACTGACACTGTCTTGTCCCACAATGGACCCGAAGGATATATAAAATGTGGTACATTATGCAAGTTTCACATTTTCCAGGGGCATTTCCTTAGGAGACTGATGGAATGACAACGTGTGACATAGACCTCCCGGGAGCTGGGACCCGCTCTGAAGCCGAAAACATATCAATTGTGGCTCATTCTGTGAGGTTCACGTCCACTGGGAGGATTTGGTCAGGAATGGGAGGTTAACTAAATGCTGAAAAACAATAATGTATGAAATAAATACCATACAAAGATGTCCAAAATGAAAAATTCAAGAAATGTAAAAGGGAAAAAAGGTACAATAATGAACCAAAATCTAGATAATTAGCATTTAGAAATAGAAAAGATAGAAAATAGCAGTTGTGGGAAAAGTAAAAGCATCTTATCACAAACTTGCTTCTTTTTACCACCATTTTCCTCACTGTGATGTACTTCAAAAATTTTAAACCATGGAAACATAATGTATTGAATGTATCTTTTTTTCTTTCAATTCTACATGATTCACTAATTCAACAAAATGGCACCTAAAAAAGGAAGCTTAGCCTTAGGAAAAAATGATATTCTAACCCCTCCTAGTAGTGGTAATGACATTTGAAAAATAACATCTTATTTTGAGAAACCATTTAAGGAAACCCATCATTGTCCAACAGGACCATCACAATACAGGGATGGTGATTACATTCAAAATGAAACTCAGAATGAGAATGTGTTCATTTTTTATTTTCCTGATGCTATTAATAATAACAACAATGAAATTCCTCCCCTTAAAGACATTCCATTGAATGATGTTTATTTTGATACTTTATCACCTACCCAATTGAATTAAGATGACACTACATCACCTGCCAGTGCCCAAGTGAATGTTGGAGGTGAAAATTCTGGTAGTGGCAGTCAACAAAGTATAATTTCTACCAAGGAAAATATTTAGCGGACACCTATTTCTGGAAGAAAGAGAAAGGAAAGAAAATAAGACTTGGGAAGGAGTTTCAAGTTAGAGTGGGTTTCTAAGTTTCTATTTATTGAACCTGTTGAAAATGAGAATAAAGCTAAACTTCCCAAATAATGCAAATGTACAATCTGTAGCTGGAGAGTGGGTAGGGAAAAGAAAATGCAACTTAATTTGGATACTATTGAGAACATGTAGGAAATATATATGAAAAGACAATTGTAGATGATGTTGAGAAGAATATTGCCAAATGGAAAACTGCATATGATTGTTTTCATATTAGGTATGAAAAATAATTTGAAGAGAACAAAAGAAATGAAAGAATAGTTGTAGTGAATGGAGGGAAAATTACCTCTCAATTCAACAAGATCGTTCAAAACTGTCTTTTGGGTAAAACAATTCATCTAGTTAGTGTTTTTCACATTTTGAAAAGAGCCCGTCCTATAACAAATTTTCCTAAACAAAAGAAGATGTTGTCTTTCCTTGGTGTCCCACACTTTCCTCATTCTCACTAGTTAAAAAGTAGTGGTTGGGATTGGGAAAAATTCCTAGCTATGGTTGAGAAAGAAGATACATATCTTGGTCTATTGATGAGGTTACAACAATAAATAATACTACTTGGGTTTGTATGCATGTGTATACTGTTGAGAATTATATGAGACAACCCCAATTACTTTCCATTCACAAGATGAGAGAGAAATATAATGCTGAAAACCTTTATGAGTCGGTGTTAAAAAGTTTGAAGGAGATCAGTGACATGGATGATGCTGAAATTCCATCAAAGCTAGTATGTGTTAGGACAGATGGGGCATCTGTAATACAAGGTCATTGTAATGGTCTGTGTGTAAGACTCCAAACATCTCATTTCCCTTATATGATTTTCATTCATTGTATGGCTCATAGAATGAACCTAACTTACAGAATAGTTGGAAAATTTAAACCTGTAGCAAAATTTGAAGACCTTGTTTGAGAGGTGTATGCTTATTTCTTCCGTAGTCCTAAAAGGTTCATGGAATTTCAAATATTTACAGAAGGACTAAAAAAGGGCATAAACTATTGAAAGATGTCGACACCAGGTGGATCTCATTATACCAACTAGTTCGTAGGGTGTACAAAGAGTATCGATCCTTATTAGGATTGATGTGGATGAATCACATAGAAGTAGACAAGGCCCATGATTTGATACATTGTTTGAATGATATAGAGTTATTGCTGATGTTGTGTGGTCTCCTTCCCATGTTGGAAGAAATGCATCGTTTAATTAAACAAGCATAAGAAATAACTATCTATACTGTTGATTTTTCTAGTTTGAGAAAATGAGTTTGTATAACAATAGAATATTTGTATCTCAATGAAACTACTTTTACAGGTCCAATGTTTGATGGTTGGAATGATTTGATAAAGTTTGGAAATGAAAGTAGCTTTTTGAAGCTCAACTTTTTTGGGGAAGTATGTTCTTCTGTACGTGGATATGAGATACCAGTGTACATGTTTAAAGTAGTAGCTCGGTAAGGTTGAGGAGGTAAAAGTCACATGGCTGCTGTTTGATAACATTGTATCATCAACAAGGGTGAGGTTAAGAGAAATTGTAGTTTCCCTACTATAAGAAATAAGGGAGTGATTTAGAAGGGATGCTTTACTTGAAGCAATGGCTATAGTAAATCCAAACTTTTGGAATCATGTCCAAAATGAAAGACATATGCAGGAAGACTACTTCAAGAGGTTGACTACATTGTTTCAACATTTTTGTAAGCCTTGTTGATATCAATGGAATGAATATTATAGGTATTTTAAGCAAGGACAATTTGACTAGTCAATCTCATGAACTCTCCACTACAATGATTCAACAATTCAAAGATTTGGATAATCCCTTATAGTGTGGAGCAATAACCCAGCTATGGAAAAAAGTTGGGGCGAGTACTATTTTACAATCTGAGTTTTTCTCATTGGTTGATCTATGTCAAACAATGATTTTGAGTTCAGTTGAATATGAGAGAATTTTCAGTGTCTTGGCATTTATAAAGTCAAAATTGTGAAACAAGCTTGATAAATATTTGGAATTTTTTTTGAGAATTTGTACATCATGGGATGAAGTGGATAACTTTCCCTATGACAGGGCTTTAGCAGTATGGAAGTTGATTACTGAAAGGAGAGGGGATGAAAAAAATGGCACACATACAATAGATGACCCTATTGCAGCAGTTGAATGTCAAGAAAGAAAGAGCCAGTCTTAGAGATCTGGTGAATCAAATGATAGAGATGATCTAGGTCCATCAAGTTGGAAGTTTCCATTGGTGGATATCCCATGATATAGATGTTAATATAATAATTAACATATTCAAATATTCAGTACATTGTTCTGAATCTCAAACAAGGATTAGCACTCACCCAAAACTTACATGTGCCTAAAGGTAATCATATTGATTCCATTTCCATTTTAATTGCAGAAACATTACAAAGTTGTGTTTTAATGAGTATTTAATATATTTCACATACAATGTTGTTGATCTCTTTTATAGAAATCATACACTGCGGATGGTTGGCTATTAAATCACAATGCATTTACATTATTATATACTTTAGGCATATAAGAGTTGTGGTGCTTAATTCTAAGATATAATAAGTAGCTTTTCTTGAATCATTACTGAAATGAAAATTTATAAATAACACTATTCCTCATTCAACTTGCTTGAGACATGTCTTGTATGAAAAAATTGAAGATTTTCATTGCAACAAATGGAACAATTTTCAAAATGGATTTAAATACACTAAAGAGTAAATCCATGCACATATATATTCAACTTGTGCACCTCTTTGTAAAAGTTTTCTTCAACCACAAGCAACCTAAATATCACATGTTTATTAATACAATAAACATAAAGATAACTCTAGTCTATTAATAAGACAATTTACTATTTTTATCCATGACCATGTTTTCCTCCCAAATAATAGAAACAACAAAACCAAATTGCCACTTCAACTTAGAGTCAGGCTCCACAACTTTAACAAATTATATCATCTTCTGTAACATGCTCCACTCTTCATCTGTTGGAATTGAAATTTGTTGTAAATTAGAATGAATGACATGTAACTTTGTTAGCAATTCATAATTGATAGTGGAGCTTTCTTCTACTGTTGTATGCAAACTTACTGACAAGGTTATCAATGGTTTAATAGAGTCAAAAAAGTTTTTCTCATCTAGCTTCTCAGGAATTTGATCCTTCTCTTGAGTCATTTTTTCTTTCATCTTCTTCTGGAATGCATCCTTCTTAATGAATTGACATGTATTGTCAAAAGGCATTAGCAAACCAATATTTGTGAACTCCTGTACCTTTCCATGAAGCTCCTATAACATTCTTTGACACTTATTCAAGAATTCTTGTGCTTCGCCCAACATCACACACTTCTGAATGATAGATGATACCTTTATTAAGGCATCAAACTGGTTTTGAATTCCTTTAGATGCCAGTTATGTGTCACTGAATTTGTAAATAAATTCTAAAATTTCCTCTAGTGTATCCCCTGTTAAATCCATCACTTTTCTGCTACCTATTACATATTCATAGAGCTTATCACAGATTCTCTGTAGATCAGTCATGAATTCAAACAATCTAATCAAATCATCAATTTTTTGGTTTATTTTCCCCCAAACATTATCCGTCATATTAATCAATGCATTTTCATGAAATCCAGATAGTTTGATGTTGGAAGATTGTATTTCCTTTTTTTCTTTCACCAATTCCTGTTGCAATATTTCATTTTGTTTTTTTTCATCATCTAGGCTATGTTCCCATTTTTTGACCTTTTCTTTCTCTTCCTTCACAACCTCTTTCAATTATCCCAATGTTTTTTTATAATCTATCATTCTTACTCGTTGTTTCTTGTAACTTTTTCTTCACCTCTTCTAGTTCTAAATGTGCCTATTCATTCACAACAATTGTAGTCATACAGGCATATGATTTTATCTTCCTCTCCAACTCACCTGTCCTATTAACTGTTGCCTTTCCTTTTGCTTTCTCATTTTCTAGGCCTTCCTCTAACTTTTGAATCTTATTATTCAACTTATATTTCTCCCTCTCCACCTTCAGTAATGTTGTGTAAACCACATCATTGTTCCTTTTCGATACATTAATTTTTTCAATAGGTTTCATTGCCTTAATATCCATTTGAAGGGAGGTCATCTCATAGTCATTAGAAACCATTTCATTATCTAGTTTTACAACTTCTGGCACAACATACATGTATTCCATAGTATTTGTGTCTAGGTTATATGTAGGAAATACCCTGATTGTGGCTGGTTATGAAGTTCCAGTAGCCTGTAGAATTTGCTTCTTGTTTATTTTATCTCTTTTTGATTTATTATCAAACTTAGCTAGGTAATAAATACCTGAGGTGTTCATAGGAATGAACTATTCCACCTTGAATGGAGAAGTAGTAATTGAAGTTTGGGGGGAATTTCCTTGTGGAATGGCACTTTGTTTAGGGGTGGAAGTAGCATCACCGCCTTCTATAAATAGTTTCCTTGAGACAAGAGTAACTGTACCTGTGTCTTCCTTTGTCTTTTTCCTCTTCTCGTTTCCTTGTTGGACAATAGCCATAACAACTTCAAATTTCTCTATTGTACTCTTTATGTTTTCAATACTCTTTTGAATACTACTATCATCACTAGAACAACCAACATTAGCAATACTAACAGATTCATGGCCAAATTATCCTCTAGTATTTTCAACGTGTGGCTGAACTGTTTGTTGAGGATTTGACTCCAGATTAAATTGCACTAGATTAACACTTATAGATGTTGAAGTATGCATTGGTCGTTTCTCTGAAGTTGAAGCTCCAAGGCCTAACCTATCGAAAATTTTTCTAGGCTGTGCATCTGATTGAACCCAATTTCCTTGTCCTGTTGAACCCAAGCCACCACCACTAAAACCAAAATTTTCAACAATAACTGCTCCTGCCTTCATCGAGACTTGGTTTATATGTTCCAGGTGGATTGTGTAATTCCTCAAAGTCAGTTTCATCATCACTACTTTTCTCTCCAGGATGCACTTCATTCCACTTATTGTTGAACTCTTCATCTTCTGGAATAGAATCATACTCTGAAACATATTTTGGATGGCCTAGGTCCTACCTCATAGACCAAAAGGAAGCAATTTTTGACCTTGTCCAATTATTTTCTTACAATTCATTTGGAATTTTTTAGAGGGATTTTTATCAAATTTTGCATACATTTTGGCAGATTGAAAATCCTCTGCCTGTTTTTGTGGAGGTTGAGGCAATCCAAAAAGTTTTGTTGATAAATCTTGAAAACTAATTCCTTTCTAAACAACAATTTCATCCATTGCTATTTTTACTTCATCCCAAGAGTTCTTGTTTTTCAATTTTTCTGGCAAGGGTTTGATTTCATGTTAAATTTTAGTGGCAGAGTTGTGGTTCACAACTACCCTTGCTTTAATCACTTCACATGGGTCATACAACCAGTGAGAGTCAACATCAAACTTAAAAATTTGTAGGATTTCATGTGCCACATAGAACAATTTTCTTTTAAATGTGAACCCTCCACATGAGAATGGTAAGTAATGAAATATGCTCTTCTTTTGCTGAGAAAAATATATAGATTATTTGTGTTTTCCATCTATCATAAATATTTCCAAGGAAACAAATATCTCTATCACATGTATTGGCAATTTGTAAGGTTGTACTCCTAATCCATAAAACCTTAGCAAAATATAATCCTCTGTGAAGTACCTGTCTGTTAACTATATTTATGATCCTAGTTGAATGCAATCTCTACATTTCATAGGCAATCTAGGCAATGCACTTTTTGTAATTGCTTCATAAAATGGATCCCAAAAATAATCCACAAATTGACTGTAGTGCCTTCTATGATCATACATCCTTATCTTGGGGGTCCACTTAGTTAATGGACACACAAATTTTGGTTCAACCTCAATAAAATAGGTCTCAATTGCAAGTTTTTTATTTTTCAAACCATCCAAAAAACCACCATGGAATTAAATAGAACATGTAGGTAGTGAACCTAAACATCTTAGTGCCAGAGCCTTCTTTGATTGTTAATAATTGTTTATGCATAGATTATGCAATTTACCCAACAAATATGTATTGCCAAGGTGGATGAACGTAATGGATATTGTATACCATTTCCACGAGGGTTTCATCCACTATCTCATCGCTATCAAATCCAAGGAAAAATACTAGCATAGAAATGGTATCCCTGAAACACAGTTTAAATATGTGAATTACATACAGAGCCTTCCCTTTTGGTACCCCTACATCAAATGTTAATTTTTCGTAAAACCTCATCTCTGTATTTTTGATTTTTGGCATGATAATTACTAGCAAAATTTTCTAGGTTTATGTGGATGGTTCCTAAATATTTGATTTCAAACCCCAATGCACAGCAAAGATTTACCTCCATAATGTAAACAATTTCTTGTCCGTTGCCCTTTGCAACACTTGATTTTTTTGTCTCATTGTAATTTTGGGCACATATATTGACAAATTTAGGGCAAGGGAAAACCTCGTGGAACATCATGCGTCCTAATCTAGACCCCCATGTTATCCAACCTAAAACTTTAGGTCTACCTGATTCCTCTGAAACTCTACTTTTCCTCATCTTCATTTGAAACATGTATCTAAGCTGTGAAGCTCTTGTGCCAATTACAAGATCATAAATATCATGATATTCATCAGTAAAACTAGGGTTTTTACTTTTAAGCAGTTTGGCGTATGGGATTTGGGTTTTAATGCTACTTTGGGATCCTGTGGAAGTAGATATGCTTGGAATTTTGGATTATGTAAACCCTCAACTCTAAGTTCTTAACCCTTATATTGAAATATTTTAAAGCGAAGGCTTATACATTGCTACTTATAAAAAAGATAATATTTAAAGAATCAAGATTCAAATGCAGGATGACACTTTCTCAGAAATATGAAAATTTTGAGTATTACATGGTCCACAACTTCTATGAATCTATTATGCCTTCTTTTGTAGATTGCCTTCTAGAAACACAATTTTAAATGTCAACATCACTATAAATGATTAGGTATTTCACTGTAATTTATAGGCATCAAATTTAGTCTTTAATCAAATTCCATTTGGTGGATGACAATTTTCACTTAACTAGGCCTATTCCAGGAACTTCCATTCAAAATGTGAGTGTGTTAGGCCTTCATCCTAGAATAGAGCCTGTGTCATTGATATTAATATATCAAATGATGCAGATGATTTATTAGATGGCCACGTGGTAGGATTCTGGGCCTCCTTGAGGAAAAGGCATTCCCTAGACTCCAAGCCTGTGGAATGAACCAATTTAATAATAAAGTTTTGGGTCTGCGGTGACAGGTGTGTGTATTTAATGACTTGGCTGTTGAAAATTTTAGGGGCTGCTGAAACATTTTAAAAAATATACCTCCAATTTTTCCCATGCCACATGGAAGAATTATATGGATTTATTTTTTCCATGCCCCCACGGACGTGAATCTCTGGGATTTAGGTGGGATGATTTATAATTTTAGGTTCAAACTCTGGGATTAATTGTTCATTGTTGGTCATGGACATTGGAATTGGAATATATGATGAGCCCCAACATATTATATATTTATATATATTACTATATAAATATATATTTATAGTATTTACATTATTGATTTCTTAAATAAGATTCTTTATTTCTTAAATTAATTTAAATTTTTGATTCATAAGTAATCATTCATGTGATTACTAAGGGCTCTGCCCTTTCTTGGAACCTTAATTTATATATCTCCAATATCATTTTCTGGCTTGGAAAATTGCATAGCTAGAGTATTAATCATGTTTATAGGGAGGCCAACCATCTTGCCAATCACCTAGCTAGCGATGCAATTGATAACACGAATTGGAAGATATTATCATTTATGATGGGTGGCGCACACAAAGCTTAAAGAATCAATGGTGGCACGTGCCACACTTTGGGCCTTTATTATTGTTGGTCACTTGCATTCCTCTCTCCCTACCTCTGTTTGTTCATATTTTTGGACTGGTAAGAGAATGCTTTTTTTGGGGTTTCCTTTCATTTCTCTGTGTGGGGAGAGAATGGAAACGACGTTTACTTCGGCCATTTCTGGAGGTGACTTCAAGAGGTGTTTTCACTACAATTTTGTGCTCGATGCTAAGGCCATTGAGTGTGTGATAGGAGATTCCTATATGCAAGACTCTCACAACGCCAGAGTCAACTTTGAACTCACTGTGGCATTTGTTTCTAATTATCTCTTGCTCCATCTGTTCAAGGTGAATGTCATGGATGTCACAGAGTTCTTTATTTACTCTATCCATCGAGTCAGTTTGCGTAAATAAATGGACATGTTCCAGGTCTCAGACGCTTTGCTTTGGGTGGAGGAGGTGGAAACTCATGCGAATGACACCGGGTATAGGAAATATTGGCTCAGAAAGTGGTATAGGGAGCTGCTACTCTACGTAGAGGCTATTCACATTCTATTATGGCATGGTGATCCAGACCCTAGAAAAATTCCTCCTCTGGATCTCACTGATGCTCTTTCACCTATCTACTTGGCCATTGACCACTTCAATGAGTTTTGGGATAATGCCAGGGAGGCCTTTCTTCTAGGCCTTTCTTCTTCTGCTAGGTAAGACCAAGTAGCTGGAAGGCAGTGTTTCCGACAGTGGCAGTTGGGGCGAGGTGGGAGGTAGGGGATATGCGATGGATACAGTGCTCAGTGTTGTGAAGGGGGCAGAAAGCGAGTCTCCTGTTTCAAAATTTAGGGGCGCTGGTTATTTTAGATGAGGATTAATTCTCTTTTCTAGCTTGTTTTTTTGGTTCTGTGGCCATGTGTATTTGCTGTCTTGAAGCCACTTATGTTTGTTCAAATGGTGTTTCCTTCTTCTTCGTGTGGGCCATTTAGTGGAGCCTTGTGTTGTCAGTTTATTTTCAGTTTTTGTTTGGAGTATAGTTGTAAGGGTGGGGTCCCTTAACCCTCTGGTTCATAGCTCTGGTAAAAAAGAGTTTAAACATCTATATATATATATTCATATATTCGGGTTATGTTTGGAGTATTTGTTATATTATATATATATGTTGTATATAAACACACACACATACAACACACACACACACACACACACACACACACACACACACACACACAAATTATATATATATGTTAATTTAAAGTTTTCGATAAATTAAAAATATATCACCCCCACTTTCGCCCATGCCACGTGTATGAATTAATATATTTTAAATACATTATATATATTACTATTTTTTTATTATTAAAGTGGGTCAAAGGGCCCTGTTCCCTTTACAAAAGAGAGAGGCCGAATCTCAGATACAACATGAAGATGTAAAAAAATTCATCAATCATGATTGCAAGGTATATCGAATAAAATATAGAAAGAAGGGAGGAAGACTATAGCTATACTATACTATAGATATTACAACATATATTTAGATCGAGGATTAATCCTCTGAATCAGAAGACAAAGAAAAAATTACAATTGAAGATCCCTGCCACTCAACCACACCATCCTCACAGTCCTAAGAAACAATTTCATTGTCCCAACCACGCCAAAAATGATTATAAGCTTCCCCTACAGTTTCATGGATTTCCATCCACCAAAGTGGCATTGGCTTGATGGGAGAATTGAGGGCAGCCAAATTAGGGAGTTTGAAGCGCGTCCTTCCAACATTCTTGTCATGGGTGAACACCGCCAACTTCTCTATGAAGGCCATCAAATCCCCATGGCAAAATTACAATTCCATGAATATGCTCAAATCCACACCACCCCAGAGCTTTGCCTCCTCCCCCACTTCCCAAAAAGCAACATTACACTTTTGCACTTCTGTAACCAAATTTCCACAAAAAGACAACCGAACCCAGCGGAGAGCAAGGTTGACTGCATCAGGATTTGATGGCTCAATTATCAAAATATTTTCCATAAAAAACTGAGGCCACACTGCTATTGACCCTACACCATCCATCCTCAAACAAATATTTTCCCCCCAAAACCAATTTAATTGCCTTCAGATCGTTACCATTACCAATTTTGAACATCCGCTGCAGACGATTATCGGATATAGAAAACTTGAAAGCCATTTCCCTTTTATTGCAAAATAAAGACAATATGGGAACTCGAGGGGAATCCATATGTGCTCACTAAAAAAAGATGAAAATGAAAAAAATCGACCCACAATAAATAGGCAAAAAACAAGGCCCTTCACACGCTCGAAAAGATTGACGACAACATATATTTAAGGCCCTTCCATATTTAATATATTTATGATATATTTAATACACACACACACATATACACACACACACACACACACACACACACACACACACACACACACACACACAAACACACACACCACATATTATACATATATAAATAATTTACACAAGTTCAATTTTCAAAATACAAAACCAAATATCCATAGATTTAAGACGAGAATATATCAAAGAAAGTCTTTCTAAAGAAAATGAATATGAATAAAATCAAATGTTGCTTGATATTATTTACTATTTGAATTGAAATAACTAACGAAAATGTTGTTTTTAAATAGAATTCAAAATTGTCAATGTCATTACTAATGAAATATAGTGTTTTCAAAAGTATTATTAGATGTTATATATTTCATAATTTTGACCTTTTACATATTCATTTTATTCAAATTTATTAGATATATATTGAAAGAAAATTAACATTTTTCATTTTTTTTTGAAGGGTAATGTGTTTTCTAATATCTCATTTATGATGGGTAAAGCTTAACCTATCTAGTAAAACAAAAGTATGGGGAGCCCTTCAAATTTGATCATTGAGTGCAATGATGGCCATTTCAATATATTTTGCAGGCAAGTGCCCTTTTCATAAAGCTTAGTAACTTTTGAATATACATATTTATTAAATATATCGCTTTTATGAAATAAGTCTTTTTCATATTTAATAAATATGTCACTTTTATGAAATAAGTCTTTTCCATATATATTAAATATCTCTTTTCCTGGACCTTCATGCTAGAAAATATAACATCACCATGAATTAAAATTGATAAGAAATTTATTAACTATGAGGGTACTAATTAAATATCTGATGACACACTTTACATGTGTCATGAATAGGTAAATTGTAATTAATTTGAATTAAAACTTAGGTCGAGGGCCGAGGCTATCAATAATTGCTCACTGAAGTCACTATCTCGATGTGTTAAATTTTTATTACGAAGTAAGTTATTATTGATTTAATGTATAATATTCTATCCTTAATGATATCATATTCATCATGATAAAAAGACATTTAAAAGGTAGACAAAGGCATGTGGTATAGTTATGCCGGTTTCAATGTGATTTTTTCACCACAATTTGCATTTAATATTAACCGTCAATTCATACCCGGGTTTGGTTGACACATGTAAAGGTCTAGTTGAAGAACACGTTGGACAATTATAAATTCAAGGCCCATGGTCATTTTTTGACACTTAATTTCTTTTACAAAATCATGGGGGACCAAATTGAGTGCATCAAACTAGTATCAAGCCATAAATACATCGTGGTTTCTTCTAGTTCTGATATGGACTCAGACGAGGTTACTGTTGGGAAATACTTTACCCTATTTTCTTCTAGTTATCCTCCTGATGGTGCTTCCACCCCCTCTCTTGGCCAATTGACTAATACCATTGTTCCCCTTCATTCTCTTGGAACTTATTCTTCAGAGCTCCAACCAGATTTCTTATCTAAGTAACCAATTCTCAAAGTATTACTGGAACTCTATGTTGTTTATCTAGAATCCCCGGACCCGGAACCTATGGATTCTCCACATGCTATTTTAAACAATGTGGGTATGGAAATTGATGGAGATCAATCCCCAACGGTGACCCCTCAGATGGACAATAAAGTCAAACCGGTGTCTTTCATCCTTGCAAGTCTACAACGATATTTTGAGGTGATTAAAACCTGGCAAGAATTAAGAGAGAACACCTGCAGATCTATCATTGATAAAAAAAATGTTTCTTGATACTAACCCTGGCTGAAACTCTAGTGGATAATATTGATACCAATGTAATTAGGAAAGTGGCACAAGAACTAAGAAATATATTATGATATGTAATATTTATGTTATAATATAGTTATAGGATGAGGGCTTATAGCTTTTTTCGTATGCCTATGTTATAATTTTTTGGTATGTGTAAATCACTAAATAGAAATAATTTAATGATTTATTTTATTAAATTTGTGATTTGCTTAGATCATGGGACCCCATTTTATGCGTGCTGGATAAGGATTTCATGTTATGATATGTACTGTTTCTGCAATGTAATGTTTATGTTTCAAAAAATATATGAGATACTCTTGTGGATAATCTTGTTTATGTTTCAACAAATATATTTTTCCTTGTCAGCACCTGTTCTTGTGGATACTCTTATGTTGCTACAATGTCACATATTTTGATTTGTCTTCTCCTTCTTGAAACACCTAGATTTTTTCTTCATTCTTGGTTATTTCCAATGTAAACTTTAAAACCCTGCTTGGCCATTTAACCTACAAGCCCCTGCTTGTATCATGTTCTTGCTGTGTGTTTCCCTTTAACATCATCAATCGCCACTGAATTTTCTTTGCATTTTCTTTTCAGTTGTCACCGAGAAAAGGAAAAAGATAAATCCTGTAAATGGATGATGATTTAATGTCAAAGAATGAGGAGAAACATGGAAATCATGTTTTGTGGGATCATTCATTGCCTCAAGATTTTTTGGGAAAACGTATTGATTTGGATTCTATTAGAATCCATATGTAAGTTCTCTCTAGTTTCTAAGGAATCAAAAGCACTCATGTCTTCCACCAGATTCTTCAGGATTTACAAGGAAACAAGGAACACACATCCATGGATACTTGTAAATCATGATAGTGGTCATCATTGGCTGATATATGACTGTTACAGTAGGACATGGAAAATGATCAACTTTTTATGGTTATCATGCTTTGATGGGGTACGGTTTGAAGACTCACATCGAGGGATAATTTTATTTTGTTAGAGTAAATTGAGTCACGTTTTAAGGGTATGTAATCCACTGAAGGCTGGAACCTCCTTCAAGCTTCCTCGAATGTTATCAACTAATGAATGAGACTTTTATATTTATGCATGGGGAATTCTAGTTGCGGATGAAAAAAGGGGTACAAAGTGGTTCAAATAGACACTAATAGATCTGGAGTTAATGCATGTAATGGTACTATAGAAATTTATGATTCTTCTATGGGGACTTAGAGGATTGTGGCACAATTGATTGTTTCTTCTATGGACCCATTGTCTTCAGCAACAATTTTTTCTTCTTAATGTCATATGAACCTATGTTGGGTGTGAGAATTTATAACACTAAAGATTATGCTGCTGTGCATTTTATGTTGTTTCCTATAAGATATGGAAGAGACCATTTCCCTCACTACAGACCAAGGTTGGTTGTATCTGAAGAGAGGGTGCTACTTGCATCACCAATTTTAGATGGGGGCCATTTGAAATACATAATTGTGTTTGATCTTGAGCTTGAGTTTGGAAGGAGGAGAGGAAATGTTTGGTCTTGGAAATAAATTGCAAGGATGCCCCACACAATGTGCCAGTGTATTTCTGCAAGGAAAACAATATTATTATTTAGTTGCACTGCGATGGGAGAGTTCTTGTGTTTCAGAAAGGTGTTTTCTAGAAATATCCTCATCCTTTGTTTTCATTTAAATCAAGGGTCTTGGTCATGGCTTCCAAAATATATAAACACAACTGGCATCTGTTATAATAGTGGCATCGCCCTTGAGCCTAGGATGATTTAAGCCAACTACAGATTTGTTTCCTAAAAAAAACTTACAGATTTGTAGCAACTTTTCTTATTTTTACTGTTGTGTTCTATCTTCTAAAATCCAAGCATCCAAAAAAATGAAAGTTCTATATTTAAGGCACAATTATTCTCTATTGGAAACTAATTTTTCTCTTTTAGTGGCATGATTTTTGGTTCGTGTGTTTTTGGCATGTTTTTAGAATTTCTGAATTCTATTGCTTTCCATAGTTGCATGCAAAGGCATACTCAACACTCATCTTTATCCCTATTCCCCTACATGTGGAGCTAACTGTGCATTCAAATATGACCATTTGGCATCTTTATTCGATTTGATCATCGATTACTGAATGATCTATTGTTGTTGTTTTGTTGTGATTAACGATGAGAATTGTGCCAATACCCTATAAATACATGTGATTTTTTATTTTAGACATAGTAATTAGGCCCCCATACTATTTTTCATTATTCATCAAAAGGCACTAGCTTTAGCAAGATTTACCATATCATGGCCTTGTTAAAAAACACATTCTTACTGCTGCAAATACCTGACATAAAAAAATTAATAGCAATCAATGAAGTATCCTTGATTATTAAATAAAATTTATTTTTTCATTATTATTAAAGTCATTAATCCTTCCCTTCCCATCAGATAGACACATGGCAGGATTCCAGGCCTCCCCAAGTCAAAGGAATTCCTTGGACTCCAAGCCCATGGAATGAACCAATTCAATAAAGTTTCGGGTCTGCGGTGTCAGTGAGGTAAGAAAGAATGGTTGTGAGTAATCAGAAGATACCACGTGTTATTTTCCTGTTCCTCTTAGTGGTCAAGTGTCACACATTCTAGGAACTTGAGCGTAAAGGTAAGGCATGTAAAAGAAATGAAATTTTTTGGGCCTCATTACAGTCAAATTCGATAGAGGGTACTCGCTAAACAAGTCACAGGAGATTCACCATTCAATTTCTAACTATTTTAAATATTTTTACCATTTTCATTGAAAGAATGAAACAGGTTAAAGGGATATTAACCAAAACCACAAAACTGGTTATAGGTATATTCGCCATGATTTCTATAAGTTTTTTTCAGGGGGTTTCCTTAAAATTTTCCTTGCTACTATGATTGAAGTGATTATCTAGAATTTTGAAATATTAAAGGGGATAAGGAGACCCATTCCCCTAAACCCAATTTTGTAATTGTATATGAATAGTATAACAAATAAGGAATGGAATAATCATGCCACTTGTAACCTTCTTTGAAGCATGTCATTTGTATATGTAAACATCTAAAAATCATGTAAAAATCATAGAATCTATATAAATTAACAATTTGAATGAAATTTCCCTCTATTCGAGAATGTGCTGGCTCCCAAATTTGTTTCCCTCTTGAAATTGATGAAGAGAATCTGAATGATGAGTTATTTTCTAGTAAAGGGGGGTTATCTTCAATAATTTGGGAATGGATTCAAGACCAATAAATGTTAGAAGGAAGGTCAATTCTCTACTTCTTCTGGATCTGCAAGACCAAGGGGAGAGACCTTAACAATTTTAATCAAAATATGAGTGTAAACACATTAGATCTAGCTATAAATACAACCTCAATGACTAAGCACATAATTAAGTTTCACTTGTGACATAACCACACATTTATAGTGAAATAAACATACTTGAATTTTTCTATTGCAGATATATGCGGATATCTATAACTTGTTGGTTTTAGTCCAAGCAAGCATACACAAGCAATTAAAATTTTTTATAAACCACATACACTGAGATCTAATAAACTATCATACCAGCATAAATTAGAATTTGAAATATAGCATTAGCTAAGTTTATTGAGTGCAAATAAAACTAGAATTCCATAAGGATTTTACAACCAAATGCTTTGGTGACTACACATCAGACCTCTGCACCTAAGTACAAAATGGAGACTCTAAAAATTTGAGTGTATACACTTTTCCTCAAATGATAGCTTCCTTTATAATCCACTATTTGATTCATGACTTAATTATATAAACATGGATACTCTCTTATATCTTTATTATGATATCCTTGAATTTATTACAACCATTCCTTAAAACATCTAAAAAAAATCTAAAATGAACACCTACATACTAAACTACCAAAGAGATCAAAGATCCAAACCAACATGGTTAAGATGGAATATGATTAGATGAGAAACATGCCCCATCTATTTATACAATTAAGAGAACATTCTAGAATGGAATATGAGGTAAGTTTAAAGCTTGAGAATAAATGAGAAAAGAGGGAAAAACATACAAATATTGATTGATGGCTCCATCATTGATCAAATAACACATGGAACCAATTGGAACTTAATTGAAGATCTCAGGGCCAAATTCACATTTTTTTGAGAACCACATCACTCTTAAGAAGCAAAATGGAGGCCCCACACATGATAAATTTGGAGAAGTGGATTGAAAAATGGTGGAAAAGGTTGGAAAAATTTACCAAAACTTCTAACAAAAATACTCTACAAACACCTCACCAATTCACCCCAACTGTGTACCCAATTTATAGCCTACTTTATACATTTTCCAACATTATCAATATTATCTAATTTGGAGCTCCCAGTCCAAAAATTCACTTTGGGATATAAAACCTCTCATTATGTCCCCAGGATCTTACGAACCCATATCTCCATGTCTTCATCAGTTTTAGGTTTGAACCCAACCTTTGGGACCATAAAATTCCGTCATTGGTCCATGTGAACCAATCATGTATTTTCATGCTATTGGGCCTTCTCATCCCTCGAAATCAAACCATTTATCCTTGGTGATCAATCTCAAACTATCTTCATACATCCACATAGACAAATGACATGTTTATATGCTTCCGGGCCTTTGGATAGTCTTGGGGTTCTCGAGAACCTTTTTCCTTAGTTGATTTTACAAACTCTCGAGACCCAAAACTTCAAATACTATGTAACATGTCTTCCTCATGATATTTCACTTAGTCCCTTCCATTCCTTAACCACTTTTGGAACTCAGAAAAAATTGAACTGCGGAGCCTTTGCTCTATTTAACAAAGGTGGTCACTTGGCTTATAATCCTGATCTTGATCCTTCACATAGTGAATACAGGATTAATCCCAAGTGAAAAAATGTGAACCAACTGACTAACAACTTCCAAGTGTCTCCTATCATGACCTGATTAAATTTGACGACCAATATCATTAATGAAATGAATGGTTTGAATGTCTTTCACCCGTCTTGAGCCTAAAACATATGGTTTTCACCAAGTCCTTCCTAGTTTTTTAGTGATTGGACTTAAATATGACTTGTAGAAGTAATTTTGTCAATTTATCACAAAGGGTGGCCCAAAAAGTCTTGTTAATCATTGTGAAAATATTTGAAACTATGAAATTTAATCATAAGGATCCAAAATTTATTTGAAACATTTTTTGGTGCTAACTTAACATATGGAATGGTCAATACCGTATCACTATAATGACTATATTGTATAGTTTGGACCTTTGTTTTAATTCTACCAAATTTAAGTATTTTTGACATTTTCTTAAGATCTAAGCCCTGTAAGAATATGTTCTTATATCCTATAATCTAGTTATAGCTATAAAAATACCTTGTTGAATTCACCCTCTTTTGAGGTACGTGTGATATAGCATTCAAGTGCATAAATCAAAAGAATAAATGTGTACCCATGTACCATATGTATGATAATCCACATAAGATCACATAGAAGGTCGTAATGATGGCCACACTTAATAACCTAAACCTAAAATAAGGGTTTCACATGGCGACAACCATGATATGGAGAAAAAGAAACATGTTATAATTAATAAGAAGTAATACTTGCGTAAATAAAGTAATAACATCAAATAATAATAACAATATTTTCCTACTCTATAGTAAAATAAGTATAGAATCAACATAGTAAATATCAAAATTCATAGCAAAAATGTAGTATAATCATCAAAGTAAGCTGGCAACAACATATTAATAGAAAGAAAAATGGACAATCAAGGATCCTTGGGACTTAACATGTAGAACAGGGTCTTGAGATGATAAATGTAGGCATGAGATAAAAACACATATAACACCCATAAAAGTTAGTGGATGGACTAGGAAGTGTGGTGTCAGCATGTGAATAGTTTTCTTACTCAAGATCCATACATAACAAGTTCAACATAAAAAAATAGGTATGAGTAAAATAGTAATATGTGTGTGATTTTGAGTCTACAGTGTCACTAGTTTTATATTTCCCCTATGCAATATAAAGCAAACAATCATAATCTCATTATAAAATAAGACATCCAAATTAATCAATCATAGTATGGTCCATTGCATCAATGAATTTTCATAACTCCAATTAGATTACAAACAACTCTAAAGCCATAGCTTCAAGTGAGATAGTGAAACTAACTATAGAAATTTCAATATAAGTTATACACTGCATCAAAATATAAAATGTGTTAGTATTGTTGATCCAAAGGTGTAATTTACAATATTCTCTTTTTGGGTAACTAAGTATATGAATTTTTAAATTAACATGCATTGAACTCAAAAACACCTATATATCATGGTGAGATGCTCTTACGAGAGTAGTATAAAAAAACCAAGCTAGTTCCCATCACCATGTAACAGGTGTCTATGAAATGTCTTGCATCAAACTCTAGATTCATTAATATATATATGTGTACAAAATAGATATGCTTTGTATCTAATTAATGTGACAATCATCCGTACACATATAAAGTAACATGCTAGCCCCAGAAAATTGGAACATGACCTTATTTTGTGTTATTTTTAGCATATTTGGATGTTTTTGCATTATGTGATTATTTGAATGGTTTTGCATTATTTTAAAAAATGGGGCTATATACATGAAAGGGGATAACAAAAGAGATACCCAATAAGGGCCTCATGAAGATGCATGTCGTGCATGGAAGGTGGAGGCGATGTGATCCCCTCAAAGAGATAAAGAGGAAAAATATGCTCATTTGTTATATGTATAAAATCTATAGTATATATCGAGGGATAATTAGGGTAAGAATACCTATGAGAAATAATATCCATAGAAGATTATTGTTGGGTCAAAGACCTAAAAGAAGGACTATTTGACCTTGGTGACCAATCATGAAACCTATGTATGGGAGTATGACGAGATACATTATGAGGCTTAATAGAAGAAATTTTAGAGGTATTAATACTAAGGATAGTGGATATATGTGGCAAGCCAAGCTATGACAATGTATCCTATTTTTTAGAAGAAGACACATGAAAACTATTATAAGTGTAAATATGAGATGTAAGGGAAGTAGTGGTCATAGGGATAGTCATGGAAATACTATGAATTGGGGGATTAGATGGCAATAATGAAATAAGCACTATAGATGTAGGGATGGTTGATTCATGCAAATAAGACGACAAGGGAGGAGATTATGATCAATTTTAGTGGATACAACCATATGTTTGAGTTTATAATGAGAAATTTAAAGAGGAATATTGATATTGGTTATGATTCTCTTACAAATAGTTTGAAAAATGTTGTGCTACATCATCCAATAAAATATGATTGTAATCCATATCATGATACCCTCACATTGAATGGTATTAATGAGGATGGTGAACATGGAATGAGTAAATATATCAACATGTATTTACTCATGAGAGCTAGAAAAATTGTCATAAGAGGGTGGCAGGTGGTTGACATGGGTGGGAAAATGGAAGCAATATTTGGAAAAACTACATAATAATGATAATAATATATGATATTTAGAACCACAATGTATAATGACCAATGAAGATAAATTAGAATGTGAAACCCTAGGACCACTAGGGTTTAAGTAATAGAGTTGATTCAAGCATTGAGCTCACTAAATGCTTACACCCTAATTAATTTCTATGTTGTAGAAAGTAGAAAACAATAATAAGGATGTAAGTATTTGTAACTGATTTTACAAAAGTTAAATCTTAATTGGAGGACTGGACTAAATTAGAAACATCATATTCATGTAATATATCAACATCCAATGGAAAGCAAGTACAACCAACAAGAGGATAAGAGTGACTTAGCTAATATATGGTTTATCTGGATTGGATCTAGGATGAAATGATGGAGGAGTATGCTCAATTTGTATGGTATGTGCTTCATCCAGAGAAAATTGATATGATAGCTATCCCAGATAGTACTGCCTAGAAGGGGACATGATCACTTGGGCACTAGTGTCCTAGTAATGAGTGCATATATAATTATTTTAGTGGTCTGATAAGGTCACTTTTACTTCACTTTGGGTTGCATGCACTTCACTATAGGGTTCTTTTGTTGCACCTATTCCTACAAAAAAAACCTTAGCTATCTACACTAGACTCAAGAACACATTAAACCAAACAATCATATTAACCTTGACAGTCACCCCAATGTGATTGTCACTTAACACTGTACTATATTTTAGTATCAATGAAGTTATGGTGTATGTTTGATAGAAATCATGTCCTTGAAGCTATTTTTCCCTTGTGCAAGTTTCATCAAGATAGTGGGCTAAAACTAATTTTCCCCCAAGATAACAAGTGTCATGGAATTTAGAAATTTTCCTTCCTATACAGTGAATGGTGTAACCCAAATGTAGTCCTTAAGTTGCCTCTTGTTTCTTAAGTAGTAGATAGAAAATAGTAACCTCGTTACCCCTTAGAATAGTTAGTAGGTTATGTATATATATGATTCATTTACTTGAATTTTAACATTAACAACACTAGAAGCCAACCCAAAGTGATCAATACAAGTTTAGAAAAGATAAACAAGTGACGAGTCACTTTTAAAATATGAGAACCAAGCGAAGGGAGAAAATCATCCATAGCGGATAGTATCATTTTCCACTACTGTCCCTTACTGGGTGCTTATGTCTAGACACCTCCAAGGATAAATCTAGAAATATTCAGATGAATAACATATTATGTGATGTCCAAAAGAAAAGGGATAATTCCAAAAAAGTAGAGGATGAAAGCATGGAAAGATAAAACAATGTCAATGTAAAACAAAACAAGTGTTGTCAATGTCTAGTTTTCTTGCTTAGGAATCATGCATATAATGACATACTAAAGGCGTAATGTAATAATAATAAGTGCATAATTTTGTGTCTACAACAAGTAGACTATTCTAATGTAATTAAATTCCAACATCAATTATACATGACCAAAATAATGCATTCAAACTAAAATGATTTAAATGATTGATAAACAATAAGTAATTACTCAAAACATGAGAGGTGGGATAAATTTATCTATTCAAGATGATTTGGGAATGATCTGGGTGTGTAGGATAGTGGAAAAAAGAGATTTTGAGATGTGTAGTCTGCACTAAAGATTATGAAACTGGAAACTGAGAAGGTGCAGGGTCATTAAAATTTAGTATGGTCTAGGTTGGAATTGTGTGATCCAAAATAGGAGTTATACGGTTTTGGACCCTAAGACAATATGGATCTACAAATTCTTGTATACTTCACTTTCCTAAAATGATGATCTCTATATGTGTAGATAAAAAATCATGGACTTTTGGTAATTATCTAGTCCTGATTACATACTACTATTCATATGATTCATAAGTAAGAAAAGTACTAATTAACCCATGTCTTTGGCCACCTTTCTTTGCTTTCCATTGCTACTTTTAGTCTTGTAGCCTTACTTTCTCAGTCTGTCTTTTTACTCTTCTACATCTTTCATCGTGGACACTAATGCCCAGCCAGGATGTCAGTGCTAGGCACCCTCGTCCCTTCTAGGTGCTCCTGTCCTCTTTAGACTTTAATCACACTTTTTGGGTCCTTCTAGCCATTTGAGCATCTTATATTTTTGGTAGTAGCCTTTTCAGGGTTAATTACAAAATTCAAGTGAAGGAATCATATAAATATAAAGTTATGTGATCATAATAAGGGACCAAGAACTAAGCACTATCTATCACCACCTAAGGTTGCATCTATCAAGGCATCTAAGAGCTCCATTGCATCCATCTAGCTCCATCACAAGGGACACAAGGGCTGGTTTTCTGAATCACACTTCATATGAGGGAAGTTCATTCTATTCCATGCACACATTTACTACATTATATATCTAGCTGACTTGCTCACTATTCCAAGTGTGACACGCACAAGAGAAACCTAGGGCACAATTCCACACACACATACAAAACTACATTGGGTTTGAGATGTAGTGCAACACTTATTTATAAGTCCATCATTGTGGCAGCTGAGGATAGTCCAACCCCTCATTTTGCATCTTTCTTTTTTGGGATTTGATGTCTATTTGAGGGTTTTGCAGGTCTATATTTTATTACAGGTTTCTAGAGACTTCGGTGATCTTGTGAGTAACCTCAGAGAAATCAAAGGAGACTGAAGGAAAACACTAGCAAACATACTTGTGAGAGGAGGTTTTGTTTCTAGCATTTTTGCAGACCTAGGATGCCTAGAAACAGGTATAGGGCACCCATGGGCACCCCTGTCCCTCTACAGGTGCCCCAATCCAACCTATCTCCCCAGATCTATATTTTTATAAGTGCTCCAGTGTGATGTTTTGTACTTCATATTTTCCATTTTTCTAACTCTGTGTACTTTCCATAACTTTGATGAATCGACTAAGGCTTCTTGCCCTCCCTTTACAATTAGGGTTTCCATTATTTTATTACTTAATTATTTGAGTGTCTATTATTGCACTTAATTATTCATTTATTTGCTGCAATCTTGCATTCAAATTAAGTATCTTAAATTAAATATTTAGCTTAATCATTTTGGTGAACCCGAACTCGATCTTCACACTCTTAGGATCCTCATTCTTCTATTGCTCATATTTATAGAATCTTATCATCATGAGTATCTCCATTAATGATTTCTTTCTTATCAATATTGAATTAAGAGAAATATTTCAAAATCTCTTAGCTACCACTCTTGTATACTTTCCAACATGCATCCAAATTTAGTATATCAAACATTTGTAGATGCATTCTTTTCAACATATTTCTTTCCTTAATCTATGCTGATCTTGATTTTCAACAATGACCCAGTATTGCACATCATAATTCACATTTATAATGTGGATGTGTCAAACATACTTTAATTGATAATGGATTTGAACTCAATATTTGTCCCATGTCATTCCTTGAAAATATTGGTCTTTCATCTGCTAATGTTAGCCCATCATGTCTTTCTCTTCGTGCATATGATGGCTCTGTTCATCCATGCTTAGGTCACATTACTTTTCCTATTATGGTTGGAAAAAAAACACTTAATACAATTTTCTTTGTCATTGACTTCCCTGTCTCATACAATTGTTTTCTTGGTAGGCCATGGCTTCATGCCATACAAGCAGTTCCTTCTACTGTACATCAATGTGTCAAATTCCTACATGAGGGTATTGAGTATACTATTTTTCGTGACCATCATCCATACAAATATTGCGACCATGATCCAAATACTACACTTCCTACTCTAAGAAATGATACTAATGATGAACCACAACCCATGAATACTCCGGATCATTTACCACCACTTGAAGGTGCCATTTTCATGATAGATTTCGTACCAACTACATCTACGCCCCCCGCTTCTACTACTGCTATGATTCTTTATTGGGGGCCTGTCCCTACACCAAGGATGTCACTCCACCTCTTCCACCTCCTCATATGCCACCTCCATCAGCACGAACTCCTTTCATATGAATACTTTTCATGAATGATTCTTATTGGGAGCATATTACATTTGATCCTACTTGTGATGTCACCATATGTTCACATGATGGTCTGACTCGACTAGGTTTTACTTTTGAGGACCTTTATCCTCAAACTCATGATCCTCATATATATTATGAATTCATCACTATCACTTCTACTTATGGTCTGTGTGTCTTCCATCTCACATTCTACCTTGTGCACACTTCTCACTCTTCTCCACTCACATTAGGGCAGACTTGGCTCGCTTATATAGGGGGCACATTGGACCCTGCTCATATTGATATCTCATTTCATATGCTCTTTGGCCACTGTGTTCAGTTAAAACAACTTATTTCTTGGCTATACAAATAATCTCACTCGTTGGTATGCACACCAATGCCAATTACACCTTTCACTGATGAGGAATATGCTATGAGCATGTATAATCTATGCCTCAATGTCTCTTTACATGATCAACCTGATACTATTGATCTTCTAGGTCTCTGATGCTACCCCATTTGGCTTTGACCATGATACCGAAGACCTCTTCGATGGAATTACATGATTGTGTTCTTCATCCTACACACACTTGGGGGGCATTACATTTACACCCCCGAATAACATCGACACGTGTCTTACATTTACATAATTTCAAACTCACACTTTAACATATATATATATTCATCCACAATCTAGCATCGTCATTACCCTATGATGCACTCTTGTGCTATGGTTAACACTTGGCTGTTGAGGGCATATCCTACACACATGAACCTCACACTAGACATTATTCATCTTCACACATCATGCACTTTTCTACCTATAGAACCTTTCATCTATGCTGCATCATCCACACTTTGTGATTTACACACCCATACGTCATACACATTGTTTCACACTACATTATTCTACATTTTATATCTTCAACATCACACACACACTTTATACTTCTACATTTATTTAATCTACACTACATTGCATTGCATACTATTCTACACTACACACTACACATCTTCACACATTATGCACTTTTGTACATATACATCAGCCTCATCTTCCATTTACTAACCATCATCCTCACTCTATGCTTTTTACACCCATACATTACACACATTCTACACATTACATTATCATACACTTTTATAATCTACACATCTTTCATTAGAACATTACACATTCTACATTACACATTTCACACATCACACACCAAATAATATATTCTTCACCACACCTACTATACACATTGTACATTTTAATCATCTACTTATACAAGCTACACTCACTACCCTATGCCTCACTTTAGTTCCATGGTGCATACTTGATTGTTGAGGGTATACAACTCAAATGGACCTCATCACACCCACACAATCAATCAATCAATCTTTTTATCATACTATGTGACATTTTTAGCCACCACATTATTCATACAATTCGTGATACACACTTTGTGATAATCATCACGCTAGCTATCATCCTATCCATCCATTTTGTGGTAAACGATTTGTGCTAAATCATAACATTTTCTAGTATCTTATCCATCCATCTATTTCATGATATACACTTTATGCTACATCATTACATTTTTCTACCATTTATATATTTTTTCATGATATATGCCTTGTGTTACATCATCACACTTACTAGTATCTTACTCACCCATCTAGTGATATACACTTTAGGATAAATCATCACACATTCTATCACATCATCTCTATGTCATATTCAACATCATCACTTCATTCATCAACCATTTCTATCTATGACACATCATTCAGACCATTTCCCAATGACGCACTCTCATTTACGGTTCATTTTTGAGTACTGAGGGGGCATAAAAAAATGAACCTCATTGCATACATACACATCCACTCGGGGGGCACGTTGCTTCTATCACTCACGCTGCATTCCATTTCACCTCATTCACATAATTGTTACATATCTTGGTTGCATTTACTCTTTCTTACTGATGCTTTTACATGTTCACCTTACTGCATGTGCTAGATAGATATCTTGTATGTCATTATCTTGATCATTTACACATGCACGTTCACTTTCCTTTCTAGTTATGATCACAGATGATGCATGTCCATTACATGCAACATGGATGCTTGGTGCAATACCTATTACCAGTCCCATAGAGGCTCTTGGGGGCATCCAATTTCGTACTATAGGTGATATTTTTTATTTTATACATAGCACTTTATTTTATTAGATTATACATGCTTTGACATACTTTTAATGTTTCTAACCTGATAATGGGTGCTTTATGTGCAACATTTGTTTTGTAGGACTATTTTCTTCCAAGGTTTTCTATCACATTAATTGTTTTTGTTTGCCTTTGCTTGCCATTTTTTGTGGGATTTTCTCTATGTCTTTCTTTTTCTCTCATTACTTGTGGCCACTATGCTCTTGATTGTCTTGCGACATCGTGAGTGATGTCCCATGTTTGTAACCTACTTTTTATGGTCTACATTGTCTTCTACTTGTGTCTTAGCTTATACATTGTCTGCGTAACTTACATGTCATATTTTACGTGAGTGTTTTTCCTTTCTTGTAATAACACTTGTTTTCCTAGCCATTTGTTTGCATGTGCCTTGGTTTTTACCAAACATATTCCCTTCCCCTTGCAAGGCATAGTTTCAACACATCAGTTAGTCCTCTTTTGGGCAACATACTCCTTTAGCGACATCATATGCACCCCAAACAAGGGGGGCATCATATGGGTCAATTAGTTACCCCATACAACATCATACACAACACGGTGCCAACAAAACACAATTTTTAGTTTCAGATAGGGATTATAATAAAAATTGGTTCCTTAGCACGACCTTTCCTGGATGTCTAAAACTAGGGGCAATACAACGGCCTTTCTTAGATTACCTGAGCCCAAGGTGTAGTTACACAACAATTGGTAGTTCAACATAGTCTATAGAAATCCATACACAATGGATTTTATAGGGCATACAATCCTTAACACATACACACCATCTATAGTGGTGTTTTACATAGTGGGAAGCAGTTAAAGATTTGAGGATAACATCGGATATTTATCCCTACACTTCTTCCATTAGAATGGCGTGAGATCACCCAAAAAATGTGAACATCGACATCATCTACATGATCCTTTCTACACCCTTATCTCATGATGGTTCAGGTGCACATGTTCCTTTTTCACTTTCAACATTTTTACATACTTTCCTTACACATGTTTTACATATTTTTGATCATATACATGCATATTTGACTACTTTTCAGCTTCTCTTTTGTAGGTCAATCCGTATGGGAAGCAATAGTCAACATCACCACAACACCAACAACAAAAACAACAGCAACACGTAAATTGACATCAACAACAGGTACATCATGACATCTACACATGTATTTCCACCCTAGGCTCATTTTCATCATCAATTTTTACACTTCCTCATCCTTAACATTCACGCTTCACCTTTTTATCATTCCACACTTTGTCTAGTCCCTTGGCACACTTTCACCATCTATCTACATGGATATCAGGTACACATCTCTATCTACTTTATGTTACCGAGCTTTTCACTCACCAATATAAAATGCAGGCAAATGTATTCACATAATCATGCACTTCGGGTAATTATTTAGTCCTGGTTGCATACTACTATTCATATGATTCCTAAGTAAGAAAAGTACTAATAAACCCATGTATTTTACCACCTTTCTTTTCTTTCCATTGCTACTTTCAGTCTTTTATCATTACTTGCTCAGTCTGTATTTTTACTTTTCATCATTTTTCATCTTGAACACCAGCTCCCAGCTGGACGCCAAAGCCCAGCCACGACACCAACACTAGGTGCCCTCATCCCCTCTGAGCACCCCTATCCTCTCTATACTCTACTCATACTTTTTGGGTCCATATGTTGCATTTGATATCATCTATACATTACAATTCTATATATCATCACTTCAGTCATCAACCCTTGCTACATACAACACATCATTCAGACCATTTCTTGATGACGCACTCTCGTTTATAGTTCATTCTTAACCATTGAGGGGACCAAAAAAATGACCCTCATTACATACATACACATCCACTCAAGGGGCATGCTGATCCTACCATTCACACTTCATTCCATTCTACCTTATTCACAACATACTGCATATCTTGGTTGCATTTACTCTTTCTTACATTTACTTGTTACATGTTCACCTTATTACACATGCTAGATAGATATCTTGTATGTCATTATCTTTATCATACACACATGTGCGTTAACTTACCTCTGTAGTTGTGATCACAAATTTTATAGGTCCATTCCACACAATGTGGATGTTTGGCACAATACCTATTACCAGTCCCACAGAGGCTCCTGTGGGCATCCACTTTTGTAAACTAATGGTGCTATTGTTTCATTTTGTACTTAGCACTTTACATTATTGGCTTATACAAGCTTTGAAATACATTTTTATCTTTCTAACATGCTAACAAGTGATTCATGTGCAACATTTGTTTTGAAGGCCTATGTTCCACCATGGTTGTCTGTTACATTGATTGTTCTTTATTTGACTTTCTTGTCATTGTTTGTGAGCTTTACCATATGTCTTTCTTGTTCTCTGATTACTTTCAGCCACTCCAACCTTGATTGTCTTGTGACATCATGAGTGATGTCCCATGTTTGTAACCCACTTTTGACTATCTACTTTGTCTTCTACTTATGTCTTATCTTACACACTATCTGCTTAGATTATTGTTATCCATATTTCACCCCCAGGAAAAGTATTGGATCAGCCATGAATCTACTGGGAAGAACAAGAGAAAAAACATTTAAATATTGCAAAAAGGTCACAGAGGGACTCTATAATGGAGTTGCGGAGCCTATGAAAGATCAAATGACCCGATGCAAGAAGAAATAGAAGAAACAACTTTGTTAAGCGAACCTATGCCTTAAATTCATCAAACATGTTACAAGCGGGGTCAAAAATGAATAACAGGGTCAGAGAAGGAGGAGAAACATCACAGAGAAGCTAGGAGATAGAAAAAGAAGAAATGACAAAGATCTGAAGTCTCTAAGCTCAAAACAGTTTAGAACGAGTCCAAAAATCTGCTAAGTATGGAGGAGGCAGTGGAGAGAGCCATGTGTCGGAATGACACTTATCCAAATTTGAATCTAAAAATGGAAGCTCAAACTTACGCCAGCCCTCCACATAGTAAATGGTTAACAGAGGTCAAAAGGTGGACAAGATGGGGGATAAAAAAAGACACGAAGTATAGAAGCACTGTAGAAGCCTCCACACGTTAGTTTAGCACATTTCCAAGGACAAATCCAAAGACGGAGGCTCAAATAAGGGCCAATTCACCATGTAGCCAAGGGTCTGAAAAAGGTAAGAGGGGCTGTTGAAAAGTCTAAGAGCCCGTGGTGGCTTCCAAGTGTCAAACCGATGCTCCTCCAGAGGAAAAATCCTAAGTGGGTTTCCAAGTGAGCGCGGAGCCTCCACGCGTCTAATTTTAAAAAAGGGGACAGAGTCGGGTTGAATAATCAATGTATTGTGACAAGATGGTGGAGAGTGCCAAGTGCCCAAACAACGCTAACTCAAGGGTCAAATAAAGAGAAGGTTTCCAGACGAGCACCAAACCACCACGTGTCCCCGGTCAAGAAAGATGACCCCATCAAGTAAAGGACTTAGCCAAAAACATAGAAATTGAGAAGGCCGACGAAGGAAGCCACGTGTCAGCCCCACACCATTCCAATAGCAAAATACAGAGGCCACCCTTGAACAACTGCCTACCCTCCACGTGTCCCATATAGAAAGGGGGCCCTTTTTCAAACTGGTTTCCCCCCCTTTTTGTACGAATCCGATACAAACTTCGAAGGGGCATATATTTCAACTTAGGGCTCGAAATATTGCAAATCTAACACCATTGGAAAGATCTTAGCCTCGTCTATGCTATGGAGGTCTGAGAATTTCACTTTGGGGAGGTTAGGTGGGAGAAAATGGAGAAATGTACTTAAGGTGATCAATGGAGGATCTATTTTTTCCCCAACAACTAGATCAGATTTCGATTTGATCTGCCATTTCCTCCTTCGAGGAACCGAATAAGAAATTGATACAATCAAGACAGATTTAGGAGAATATTTTATGGGAGGCATTACTAGCAGTGGTTGAGCTTCAAAATGTTTTTTTCCCACCTCTCTCTCTTTCTCCCCTCTATGTTGAATCTATAAAAGCAGGGTCGAGACTCATTGTAAAGGGTTGGACATTATTTTGTTTTTACGGGTTCCCCTTTCCTTCTAGAAAAGGAATTCATGGAGTTTAGACCTTCCATTTAAATTGCAATACATTTTCTATCTTCTGGCCATTTGTAATGTATTGTATCAATCTGTAGAGTAATAAAACATGTTTTTGATCGATTTTAGATCCTTTCTTGTCTCCTTTACTCTCATCTGGTCTTTCATTATAAATTTGGTTATCTGTGCTTGATTATTGTATGTATTTTGGTGGTTTATGTCTATCAACAAAACTAATGTTCATAATTCCTTCAGTGCATCACCTTGTAGCTTAGTTTTGATTTCTTGTATTCCTTCTATCCATGTCTCCTTGGTAAAACTTAGATCAGGTTTAGGAATAGATCCTCTGCAAGTTTCCACACATGCACATAAACAGAGGAATAGGAACCAACCTTTAATCTGGAGATTTTTCCCATTTGCAAAGTCTCACACTTTGGGGAAAACTCAATGTTATGCAAATCACACCAAATGAATCTACCTTAGAAAAGCAAATCTAACGACTCATTTGGGGGTGTTGTGATTTTGCACTAATAGTTTTGGCATTCCTGGTGGGACAAAGAAGTCTCCATCTTTATTACAGTAAGATTGATGTGCACTTGTTGTGATTTTAGCTTTTAAGAACTGCACATTTGACGAATCCAAAAGGAACATAATTCACTAGTTTCAGCAGTCCAACTTTCCCAAGTTCATGAGAAGGATACAAACAAGGTCAAGAAAAAGAGAAGAAGGACAATTTGTACACATAAACTTGTCTTCAGACAGAAGGAGAAGAGGAAGAAGAGCCCAAAGGTCTCTATCTCCACCAAACAGAGCCTTATCAGCACCTCCTCCTAGTAGGATGTTCTTTCAATCAAGATGGGTGCTCAGGCCGATTAGGATGGCACAACCAAATCCTTATGTCAATTTCACTAGCAGCAGCCCACTCGCTTTGAATGGACAAAATCCAGTCCCGGTGGCAACATTAAAGAGCATCCCATACTTCATTGGAGAAAACCAGACTTCTCCTGGTGACCACGCTCAAGATATTACAAATTTCTGTACAATCCACGAGATCACTGAGATGGACATTGCAGTCAAGTTGCTAGCCTCTTCACTCAAGGGTAAAGCTTCACAATGGTTCAAGAGCCTATCAACAGGATCTATTGGAGAAGCAATCTTGGGACCATATGTGTAGAGCATCTCTTCACGACCAGTTTGGAGAAAAAGGAGATAACTTATCCTTGATGGAGCAAATGAAAACAATCGAGAGAGCTCTGAATGAGAAGTTGACATATTTTAACCTCAGATTTTAATAGACCTAGGACAGGATTCCAGCAGTAGTAAAGCCCACTAATGAAGGTGCCTTCTTATACTTTCTTAGAGCTTTGAATTTTGATATTGCTTTAATGATTCAGTCAATGGGGGGCACAACCTTACCTGCAACCTTTAGCCTTTCCACAGGAGCTAAGAATCATTTAATTTAGGCTGAAAAACTTGCTCCTAGGACATCCATGCCTCTATACCCTGAATTAGGAAACCTAAGTACTAGCCAAACACCCACAATAGCTCCTATACCTACTCCTAGGAGTCAAAGTTCAGATGAAGCCTCCACCTCATCATCTACCACCTCAAAGGAGGTTCAGGAAATCATGAAACAACTTCAAAACCTAGGGAATGAGTTAGTATCCATCAAAAGACAACAAGCTTAGAGTTTTAGGCCATATCAGCCCTAAGTTTAGTATCAGGCTAGACCCTCGTATCAACAAAATAGACCACAAGCCTAGGCTGTAACTTAGAGTCAACACCAAGGACAACCTCAAGCTGCTAGACATTTTATGCCATATGATCTAAACAAAACTTCAACATCAAGGGCATTGGTTCTAGCACAAAATAACATGACACAAGAATATGATTGGTGTTTCCTGTGCATTTAGCCACATAATCAATTGATGTGCTTTAATGGTGCTCTAAATCAAGATTTGATGTTCCAAACCGTTGGTGTGTCACAAGAACCTAGCTAAGAAAAAAACTAGCAACAAGAAGACCAACACGAGGGATCTCCAACTGAAACTATGCTTGTCAATTGGCAAGCCGAAGACTTTTGTGGAATGAATCAAACTCCTTCTCAAAGTATATCTACCAATACACGGTCCAAGAAGAGAAATATTAGAGAAGGAAATTCACCAAACTTAGAAGATCCTCAATGCTCCATTTCTCCACAAGGAATTGGCATCCAAAATACAACTCCTAATATGCAGAGCCAATCCAAGCCACCTTCCAAATCCACTCAGGCACCGGTTGTAACAACCCATGTGCAAGAAAAAAATGTGCCAGGGAAGGGGCAGTAGAAGGATAGCTCATTTAATATCATTGAGAAAATGAAGAGGAAAAGTGTGAATTTTTCACTATGGGAGTCACTGGCCATTCTAGGGTAGAGGGATCTATTGCAAATTGCCATGCAAAATTGGTCAAGCTCAAATCAACCCCCTAACCAGCAAGAGAAAGTGCTCACCAATACAACTCAACTTGGGGGAAACCATTGAGAGTAACAAGGTAAGCACCTAAGACCTCCTCCATTCTATGTTTCATTAATCATTGGGGATAAATTGGTGCATAATTACGTGATTGATTCGGGGGCAAGTAGTTCTGTAATCCCCAAACAAATAACTGATCAACTGGGTCTCTAGTATGAAGTCATCTCTAGAGGGGTAGTACAATTGGATGGGACAACCGTGACAACTGTTGGAATCATCAAGGATATGAGCCTCACTTTGCATGCCTGCCCCAATGTGATTGTATTGCAGAACATATCAGTCATAGAATTACCACCACATTTTGCATTGTGTTTGTCCAGGGACTTCACTGCCAAAATTGGAGGCTACTTATCTGATGATTGCTCGCATATGCTCTTTAGAATAAGGTATGGAGTGAAGGCCACAATCAGATCCGAGCCCATAGTGGATTATCACATTGAGTCTTATGTACCTAGCCCAATCAATGTAAATTGTTTGGTTTTTGATCAGGAAGACCTACCTAAATACTTCTGAAGTAGACACCAAGGTGGAGAAACATTTGGGGCAACATTTGTGTATCCCAGACCTGACTTCTGTTGATTATAAGGCCAACAGTGCCAGATAACAACACATGATGGTAGGTGTTCGAGAATGATCAACAGATCAACAATTTTTTGTAAGAGGAACCTGAGTTCTCAGCTAGGAATCAAAACAAATTAGAGCAACAATATGGGCATCAAGTAGTGTAGCTGCATACAAACAAGCTTCCCAAAGGCTTAGTGACATTGGAATCTATCTTCAATCCTAATGACTAGTTTCAAAAAGAGAAGGCTAATATACAAATCAAAGGAAAAGATTTACAGTTAATTCTAGTTGGAGAAGGCAAAACACTTCAAATTGGCAAAGTGGCCACTGAGAAAGAAAGGTATGAATTCATGCAACTTTTCCAAGATTTTCTAGATGTATTTTCTTGGAACTGCGAATACCTAAGAGGGTTTAATCCAAAGCTAGCACAACATACAATTGAACTAGATCCAGCTGCTAAGCACATCGACAAAAGTAGAGACCAGTCAATCCACATATTGAACCTCTGATGAAGAAAGAGATAAACAAGATGATAGAGGAAAGTATCATATTTCCAATCAAACACTCAAGCTAGGTTGCAAAATTGGTCCCAGTCAGGAAGAAGAATGGATAAATTAGGCTGTGTGTAGACTTTTGAGACTTGAACAGAGCTTCCCTCAAAGATCACTACCCACTCCCTTCAATGGAGCAGATCTTGCAATTAGTGTCTAGATTAGAGATATTCTCTCTCCTATATGGTTACTCAGGGTATAACTAGATCATGGCAAAAGAAGATGATCAGTTCAAAACAACTTTCACCACCAAATGGGGCACCTATGCCTATAGAAAAATGCCATTTGGATTGTCTAATGCCGGAGCCACTTTCCAAAGGGCAATAGATATGGCATTCAAATGGTTGGTCAACAAAATAGTAGTGATCTATCTGGATGACATTACTGTGTTCTCCAAAAATGTAGCAGACCACCTTTTTCACCTAAGACAGGTGTTTCAAATGTGTAGGAGATTTGGGGTATCATTGAACCCTAAAAAATGCATATTCTTGGCCCATGAGGGCAGGCTTCTGGGCCATATTGTGTCAAAGGAAGGTTTAACAATTGACCTAGAGAGAGTTGAAGCAATAAGAGCATTGCCATTGCTAAGCCATAAGAAGGATCTTCAAAGCTTCTTAGGAAAATATATTTTTGTCTGTAGGTTTGTACCAAACTTTGCTACCCTTGTCAAACCAATAACGTTGAAGTTGAAGAAGAACTTGGAATTTAGGTGGATAACTGAAGGAAGAGCAAGTTTTGAGGCCATCAAAGAAGCTATATCACAAGCCCCAACTCTTGTGAATCCATATTTTTCTAAGGACTTCATACTATATGCCTTTGGTGGCAGTGACACAATTTTTGTAATCTGAGTACAATAGAACAAAGAAGATATAGAGTAGCCAATTACCTTCTTTAGCCAGGGTCTGGAAGATTATGTAGTGAGATAATATTTCATTGAAAAGAATTTCCTGGCAGTGATCAGAGGGTTAAAGAAGTTTAAGCATATGGTTTTAAACAATAAAATTCAGTTTTTAGTCTCTCATGTAGGAGTTAAAGACTTCCTTCTAACCAAGGATCTGAATGAAAAACATGCAGGGTGGATCACTTGTGTCATGGATTATGACATTGAGATCAAAGTCACTAAGCTGGTCCATGGGAAGGGATTATGTGAAAAACTAGCCTCAAGTCAACAAGATGAGGTAAACAGTGAAAATGAAGCTGTTTTTGTTATGTAAAATAGTCAAGAGGAATAAAATGATGATGTACCCACTCCTTTTTAGACTCAAAGCATGATGTAATTCCTTCAAACATGCATGTATCCTCCATAAATGAGCAAAACAAAAAGGATACATTTCATACTACAGGCCATCCCATATGTGAGTAATGATCGCGTCTTTTTCAGGAGGGACATCAATGGCGTTTTATTAAGATGCATTGGGACATATCAGATTGAGAGATTGTTACAAGAGTTCCATGATGAATTAGTTGGAGACCATTTTACTCCACATGTAACAACTCTCAAGATCATGAAAGTGGGTTATTATTGGCCCAGGGTGTTTAGTTACTGCTATACATGGATAAAAAAGTGTAAGAATTGTACATTCTTTAAAGGCAAAGAAAGACTAGCAACACTTCCATTACACCCAATTTTAGTTGACCAACCATTCATGCAATGGGGATTGGGTTTCATCAGGGTCATCAATCCAAATTTGAGCCAGGGCCACAAATGGATTCTGATGGTGACAGACTATTTCACCAAGTGGAACGAGACAGTGACACTCAAAGAAACTAATGAGTCTAGCATACTAGATTTTTATGAAGAGATAGTGACCAAATTTGGAGTGCCAACCACCATTATATCAGACAATGAATTGACATTCATAGGTTCCAAAATCATAGGATGGGCTGTTAAGAACGAGATTTACTTGAGCACTTCATCAAATTATTACCCTAAGGGTAATGGCCAAGCTGAATCTACAAATAAGAACCTGCCAAGGATTGTCATAAGAACTCTAGATGAAAATTAGAGAACTTGGCATACGAAACTCAAATCAGCCTTATGGGCTGATAGGATAACACCCAAGAGGTCTATAGGAAGCTCTCCATTCAAAATTGTCTATGGAAAAGAAGTAATGTTGCCTATATCACTTGAGTTGCCAGCATTGGAACTCATGAAGTAATTGGAGATGTCTGAGTTTGAACCAATGGAAGCCAGGTATGTAGAGCTGATGGAGTTGGAAGAAACCAAAGAACATGCACTTCAAAGAATGGAGAAGGATTAGGTCTCAATCAAGAGATGCTTCGACAAGAAGGCAAGAACAAGGAACTTCCAGAAAGGAGACCTAGTTTTGAAATGGGATGTAGATCGGGAAAAAAAGGAAGGCATTCCATGTTTGATGCCATTTGGAGTGGCCCTAACATGGTCAAAAAATGTAAAAGTAGCAATGCCTTTCAATTTTCTACATTGGATGGTGAAGAGTTGTAGATTCCAGCGAATGGAATCTATCTTAAACACTACTACTAGAAGGAAAGTTCTCACCTTGTACATATTAGTTTAGTTTCTCATTCCTATAAGTGCTTGTGCACATTGTCTTATTGTATTTTAGGTTTCTCTCCTCCTAAGTGCTTTGCACGATCTACATGTTCTACTTGGAGCATGTATGATTTCAAATTTTGTATATAGTTGTGGTGCTATTTTATTTCTCTTACATAACCCATTCAGAAATAGATGAAGCCCTGGGTCAAAACAATTTTCTACTCTCAGAAACCATCATTTTGAGATTTCTTATGAAAATTGAGAGTGCAAACAGTCGGGCTTGTGAATCAGAGGTAGGATCAGTATCAAACCATCATTCTCAACTCCATGCACAACGGATATGAGAAAGCAATTGGTCTTTTCATCTAGCAGGTAGATACCCCTGTGATTCACCAAATTATTATCCATATTTCACCCCTGGTAAAAGTATTGGATCAGCCATGACTCTGCTGGGAAGAACAAGAGAAAAAATGTTTAAATAGTGCAAACAGGTCACAGATGGACTCTATAATGGAGTGGCAAAGCCTATGAAAGATCAAACAATCCGATGTAAGAAGAAAGAGAAGAAATGACTCTATCAAGCGAACCCATGCCTTAAATTCATCAAACAGGTTATAGGCAGGGTCAGAAATGAATTGCAGAGTTAGAGAAAGAGGAGCAATGTCACAGAGAAGCTAGGAGCCAGAAAAAAAAGAAATAGTGAAGATCTGAAGTCTTTGGGCTCAAAATAGTTCAGAACGAGTCCAAAAGTTGGCTAATTATGGAGGAGGCAGTGGAGAGAGCCACATGTCAGCATGGTGCTTCTCCAAAGTTGAATCCAAAAAGGGAGAAGCTCAAACTTGCGCTAGCCCTCCATGTAGCAAATGGTCAAAAGAGGTCAAAAGGTAGATAGAGTGGGAGCTAAAAATGGAGGCTAAGTATATAAGCATTACTGCAGAAGATTGCCACACATCAGTTTAAGCAGCATTTCCAAGGGTAAATCCAAAGACGAAGGCTCAAATAAGTGTCAGTTTGCCACATAGCCCAGGGTCCAAAAAGGTAAGAGGTACCCTTGAAAAGTCTAAGAGCCTTGCGGAGGCTTCCAAGTGTCAACCTGACGCTCCTCCAGAGGAAAAAATCCTAAGCGGGTTTCCAAGTGAGCACGGAGCCTCCACGCGTCCAATTTCAAAAAAGGGGACATAGTTGGGTTGAATAGTCAATGCATTGTGACAGGATGACAGAGAGTGCCAAGTGCCCAAATGGCACTAACTCAAGGGTCAAATAAAGAGAAGGTTTTCCAAATGAGCACAAGACCATTGCCATGTCCCCGGTCAAGAAAGATGACCCCGCCGAGTAAAGGACTTATCCAAAAAACATATAAATTGAACAAGTTGGTGAAGGAAGCCACGTGTCAGCCCTACTCCATTCCAAGAGAAAAAAACAGAGGCCACCCTTAAACAAGTGCCAACCCTCCACGTGTCCCATATAGAAAAGGGGGGCCCTTTTTCAAACCGGTTCCCCCCCCCTTTTTGTACGGATCTGATACAAACTTTGAAGGGGCACATCTTTCAACTCAATGCTCAATATATTGCAAATATGACACCGTTGGAAAGATCTCGGCCTCATCTATGCCATGGAGATCTGAGACTTTAACTTTGGGGAGGTTAAGTGGGAGAAAAATGGAGAAATGTCTTCAGGGCCATTAATGCAGGATCTATTTTTTCCCCAACAACCAGATTAGATATTGATCTGATCCGCCATTTCCTCCTTCGAGGTGCCGAATAAGAAATTGATATAGTCAAGACAGATTTGGGAGTAGATTTTATGGGAGGCATTAATAGTGGTGGTTGAGCTTAAGAATATTTTCCCCCCACCTCTCTCTCTTTCTCCCCTCTATGTTGAATCTATAAAAGCAAGTTTGAGACTCATTGTAAAGGGTTGGACATTCTTTTGTTTTTTTAGGTTCCCCTTTCCTTTTGGAAAAGGAATTCATGGAGTTTAGACCTTCCATTTAAATTGCAATATGTTATCTACCTTCTGGCTGTTTGTAATGCATTGTATCAATCTGAAAAGCAATAAAACATGTTTGTGATCGATTTTAGATCCTTTCGTGTCTCCTTTCCTCTCATATGGTCTTTCATTATAAATTTGGTTATCTGTGCTTGATTATTGTATGTATTTTGATGGTTTGTGTCCATAAGAAAAACTAATATTCATCATTCCTTCAGTGCATCACCCTTTAGCTTAGTTTTGATTTCTTGTATTCCTTCTATCTCTGTCTCCTTGGTAAAATTTAGATTAGGTTTAGGAATAGATCCTCTGCAAGTTTCCACATATGCACCTAAACAGAGTAATAGGAACTAGCCTTTAATCTGGAGAATTTTCCCATTTGCAAAGTCCCACACATTGGGGAAAACTCAATGTTATGCAAATCACACCAAATGAATCTGCCTTAGAAAAGCATATCTGACGACTCATTTGTGGGTGCTATGATTTTACACTAACAATTACATTTTTTCTTTTATATGCGTGTGTGTGTATTTTTTTTTACTAACACTTGCTTTTTTAGCCACTTGTTTATGTGTTCCTTGGTTTATACCAAGCACATCCCCCCCTGTAGGGCATAGATTTAGCACAATGGTTGGTCCTCTTTTGGGACACATACTCCTTCAGTGATGTTGCATGCACCCCAAATGAGGGGGGGGGGCATCATATGGGTCAATTAGTCACCCCATACAACATTATACACAACATGGTACCGATACAACACAAATTTCAGTTTCAGACAGGGCTCAGAATTAGACTTGGGTCCTTAGCACAATGACCTTTCTTGGATTCTTGAAACTAGGGGGAAATACAATGACCTTTCTCTAATTACTTGAGACCAGGGGGAAGTTACATAGAAATTGGTAGTTCAACATAGTCTACATAAATCCATATACAATGGATTTTATAGGGTAGACAGTCCTTAACATATACACACCATCTACAATGGTATTTCATACAGTGGGAAGCAATGAAAGGTTGGAGGATAACACTAGATAATTCTCCCTACACTTCTTCCATTACAATGGCGTGAGATCACCCAAAAAACTCACACATCGACATCATCTACATGATCCTTTCTATAACCTTTTCTCATCACAGATCAAGTGCACATGTTCCTTTTTCATATTTTTAGTATTTCTACACATTTTCCTTACACACTTTTTACAAAATTTGATCATATACATGCGTATTTGACTACATGTCAAATTCTCTTTTGTACGTCCGTCCATATGGGAAGTAATAGTCAACATCAAAAATAAAAACATGACACACATTGACACCAAAAATAATTACATCATGACATCTACACATGTGTTTTTGCACTAGGTTCATTTTCATCATCACTTTTTACACTTCCTCATCGTTAATGTCCATGCTTCTCTTGTTTTATCATTCCACGCTTTGTTTAGTCCCTCAGAATGCTTTTTCCATTGATCTATATGATTATTAGGTACACATCTCTATCTACTTTATGTTCCTGATCTTTCCTCGAGAACCAACATAAAGTGGGGGAAAACATAGACATACAATCACTCACTTTGGGTAATTATCTAGTCCTAATTACATAGTACTATTCATATGATTCCTAAGTAAGAAAAGTACTTATCAACCCATGGTTTTTGGCCACCTTTCTTTGCTTTCCATTGCTACTTTCAGTCTTGCACCCTTAATTGCTTAGTTTGTATTTTTACTCTTTGATATTTTTCATCCTGGACACCTTCACCCAACTAGAATGCCAACGTCAGAAACCCTCATTCCCTCTAGATGCCTCTATCCTCTTTATACTTTATTCACACTTTTTGGGTCCTTTCTAGCCATTTGAGCATCTTATATTTTTAGTAGTCGACCTTTTTGGGGTTAGTTACAAAATTTAAGCGAAGGAATCATATAAATATAAAGTTATGTGATCATAATAAGGGACCAAGCACTAAACACTATCTATTACCACCTAATGCTACATCCATCATGACATCTAAAAGCTCCGTTACATCCATATAGATCCATCACAAGGGATACAAGGGATGGTTTTCTACATCAAACTTCACATGAGGGAAGTTCATTCTATTCCATACACACATTTACTACATTATACATCTAGCTACTTGCTTGCTATTCCAAGTGGGGTACGCACAAGAGAAACCTAGGGTACAATTCCACACACACATAACTACATTGGGTCTGAGATGTAATGCAGTGCTCAGTTGTAAGTTCGTCACTGTGGTAGGTGTGGATAGTCTGAACCCTTATCTTGCATCTTTTATTTTTTAGGATTTAATTTCTATTTGAGTTTTTTGTAGGTCTATATTTTACTGTAGGTTTCAGTGCCCTCAACGATCTTGGTGTGGACCTTGAAGCGATCAAAGGAGAATAAAGGAAAACACATTGCGACACTAGGAGGAGATTTTTTGAGCATTTTCGTAGACCCAGGAACCCAAAATAGGTCTAGGGCACCCACGAGTGCCTCCATCCGTCTCCAGGCGCCTAAGCCCAGCCTATCTCCTTAGATCTACATTTTCTCTGTGATCTAGTACGATGGTATGTACTTTGTCTTTTCCAATTTTCCAACTCTGTGCACTTTCCATAACTCTACGAATCAGCTAAGGCTTATTTCCCTCTCTTTGTAATTAGGGTTTTCATTATTTATTACTTAGTTATTTGAGTGTTTATGGTTTCACTTAATTATTCATTTATTTACTACAATATTTCATTCAAATTATGCTCTTAAATTACATTTTAGCTTAATCAATATGTGGCTCTTATTTTCACAACTTTGGAATGCTATGTGATAACTTGTAATAAATTATAAACTATAGTAACCTGTAGAGCCATTGATTAGAGCATTAGAAAACCAAAGGAAAAAATGTGTGTGTGCAATTGAGACTTGACCGCCATTGGTGGTCAGACTCACATCTATTGAACCAATCTAATTTCTTCACTACATATCCTTATACATAAATAAAGTCTCATGTAGTTTTCATAGGTGCTTGTGCAAGTGTGTATAGATAACCAACCCCCTAGGAGCTCCCCTGTGTCTCTTAAAACCAAGATAATGGGCTAAATATGTAGTATATAATGTACCTAGTGAGATAATAGTAAGATGTGGTGTGCCTCAACTATGTGACCTAACCCTTTGTTGATTGAAACCCTTGCGTAATGATTGGTCTAAATTTTCTCTTGCTAAAGTAAAACTCTACGATGTTTGCATGCTTGGAATAGATGAATCTAGAATATTTGACCTAGTTAAGTTCTTTAGATTTGTATTAGGGACATCTCTAGATAATATTGATAAGATTTAGGAACCTTTTGAGTGATTTTGGAATAATTATTGCAATAGTAGCTTGTGATAATTCCAAGTGAGTTATAAAGTGTTAATGACTTGCTTATATAGGCTTAAGTAGGATGGATATTCTAATAAGAGCAACCCAAGAAAGATGAAATGACACAAATAATGATTTTAAATTGAAACATAGTTGGTGATTATGAAGGGGTGGGACCATGTGAGAGAGATGATGAGATTGGGTTCTAAATGTGAGCATTTGCATTAGTAAGGATATGTGGTCAAACTTGGCATTTCAAAATGACAACTTATCAAATTTTAGTGTCTACACTAGGTTTTATAGTTTTGGTGTGGATGACATGGTTGGTGGTCTACTGTTAGTGATAGCTTCAGAAGTGGGATATCAATATCTAAACCTAGGAAGTTTATATAACTCATTTTTAATACTTACCAATGTTTCTCTTATGCAGGGGATGCTAATGCATTATCCTATTGAGCAGGTACCTCAAGGGGCCTATTGGGATTTGGAGTGATTGGAATTGGTTACATGGACTATACCACATCACCTTGTATAGATATCATTATTATTTCCTTGATGCCATAATTACCCTATCTTTTTTTCCGCCCTTATTCATATGTCACAATGATTATGTCTACTTTTTACACTCATTCCTAGTGTTTTGTTTATTTTTGGTCATCCTAGACCTTCCTCATATCTCTTTCATGTATTTTTTCTTAATTTTGTATTAGTTTACACCCTTGAATCTATGTTTACCTCCAAATCCAATGAGATCAACCATGATCGATCATGTGAGGTTTTATGTTTTTTATTATCAACTAGATCAACCACGGTCACTCCCGTATTTCATATTTCAAATTTATACATATGTATATACACATCTTGTATTATCATTTTAGTATCAAATCATCAGATCACATAGCCATATTATTCATTTAAAAATATATTCACATTTACGTGTAATAGTTGAGGTTTTATAGCTTGCCTTTTTGCATTTGGTTCACCATATTGAGATAAGAGTCTAGGCGTTCTTCTTGAGCTTCCCCTTCTCCACCCATAGTGACTCTCTCCACACTTTTTTCTTTGGGGAGAATCACTGGATACACAGTCACACCATATTAAGTATTCAAAGTAGTCATTTTTTATCTTATGTTTATCATGCAGATAGATGACCATCCATTGTTTTAGATTAGAGTAGATTTATGATTTCTTTATTATATATATATTTTTATATTTTATTTCCCTTGGATTTATCCACCTATTTACCTATTGATTTTCCAAACTGTATGATATTTCTATTTAATTTTGATATAGGCCTCATAAGCCTATATCTATCTTAGGGTTAAGATTATTATCCTATAAAATTGTGACCCTTGCACTCCTTGAGCATCTTTGGTATCTACATTTTTGGTGTAGGCATAAATTTGATCCCCAATATTAGAGAATAGGTAGGGATCCATATTATATCATCATATATTTTGGTGAACCCAATGTGAATCCTATTACCCCACTAATTATATATTTAGCTCTTTTTTCCCTCACTTTTGACACTATCTGTGAACAAGTAAAAGTTGTAAAAACTATGAAAAATGGGGTAAGAACACTCCAGAGGCCCCAAACGCTTTAACAAACTAGTCAATGGACCATCATATAAGAACTAAGCAAGGATTCATTATTTTTCATGTATTAAAATTGAAGTAAACAAGCAACATAACATACGTAGCTATCCTCTATTCTTGAAAGCTTTACAAATGATCCTAATAAGGATTCTAAGCAATCAATTTGTGATATGAGAATGGGAGCTCACCATTAATGGATTCAAGGCCAATGGTTCTTCCCCATTTTACTCAATTATTGTGTGTTTAGTGCAATGGAAAAGTAATAGCTCAATAAAATAACGAAATAAGCTCTAAACCCTAAGCAAAGTGATATAATTTATGTTAGAAAGGAGGGAGTGTTCTTAGAAATGGTCTAGGGGTAGTGGGGTATTTATAGTTTTCCAATTTCAGAAATGGGAGACTTTGGGTGCATGTGGGACAAATGAATAAGCCAAAAATCACTTTTAGTGAGTCAAAGTAATAGTTGACTAGGATTAGAAGAGGTTAAACATGATTTAAGCTAGTTAATCTAGGTTTAGGATAATTAGTCACAATTAGTGAGAAATTAGGGTTATGAGAGGGTTGTGAGGGTTTATTCAATCTAATGAAATGGATTGATAGGTTAGGAAGCTAGTAGAAGTTGGTCTAGAAGAGGATAAGAAGAGGTTTTAACTAATAAGAGACTATATTAGCCTGATTAGTTGGTTATAAGAAGAATATGACTAAAAGGATGTCGTAAAAAGGAAAGTTCGATAGGCCTAATATACAAGGTGTTGTTAATTTGTGAGGAGGAGGATAGTTAGTGCAATATTAAGAATATGAGTGCTTTGATTAAACTTTAGGTGTCTACATTTTCCCCTCTTTGGGGTGGCGTAAGCTACGCCACTTCAAAGAAAGTAGACAAACACAAACGACTATTTTTTTTTGAAGGGGTGGAATAAAAATGAGTAGAATGAAGGATTCCCCCTCGAGTGTTGATGGGGTGATGAAAGAGGTTGATCGATGATAAAAAAAAATATGAAGGTAATAGATAGAAGATTAAGAGGATAATATGCCCCTAGAAAAGTAGTAGAATAGTGTGAAGAGAAGAAAAGGGTATATAGAATAAAATAGTAGGAGGAAGAGAAATTGAGCTAACATCCATCCAACATTGTGCAAAGAACAACTTATTTTTTCATCATATTTCTTAGAATATTACATCATCGGTTCTTATTGAAAAATAATGAACAAAAGTGTAGTATGACATCAAAAAACATATACGAACAAATGCCTATTGCAAAAAACACCAACTCCATGCAACATACAAAATGCAATGTGATACAAGAAAGTAAAAGATGCCTAACTCCATGTAATAAACATAATGCAATGCAATACGAGAAAGTAAACAAGCTAACCTAATAAAGAAACAAAATGTAATGTTTTTTATTATCAAGCTTTAGTTCTAACCTATTTGAATTATTGACAAGGGTTAGTGACGATGCCCCAAGAAATGATACATGCAAGGGGAACAATAGAGGACACTTGGGTCCTATGAAAAAAATTGTGCACTACAAAATAGTACCAGGAAACTGCGTTGTGCCCTAGAGTACAAATGAAGCATGTAGACTAGCTTTGTTAATGAGGGTAGATCTAGATGATCCGTGAGTCATTCAAATGAATAATCCAGAACCAAAGAGTGGCGTTTTGTAGGATGATTTTTTATTTTTATAAGCTTTCTGAAACATATTTGAATGTTTTGATTTTTGTAACATATTTGAATGTTTTTATGATTTTGAATGTTTTCTGAAGCTATGTAGATGAACACAAAGAAGCGTTGATGCCCCCAATGATAGATGGGATGTATAAGGGCAGAATTGCCATGCACATGCACAAGAAAGTGAAGATGCGAAAAATGCCCCAACATTAGGTGGGAGCATTCAAAGGAAAACTCTTTACGTGCAGAATTTGGATCAAGACCAATATGGATAGGTTCAATTATGATGATGAATGTAAACCAATGATGTGTTAGGAAGAAGCAATTATTTCCCTAGCATAAGCTAGCCGAGAAACCACTGATAGAGAGGAGTAGAAGATTTTTTTGTGAAAAGAAAAAAGGTGTCCGCAAACATGGCAACAAGGTAATCTTATACACATGGATGTTCTGAATGAAGTATAAGAACAATGAATGTTATGAATGTAGTTTAGAAGACTCGAGATGAAAAAGTGATTAGCCAAAGGCACAAATCATGAGACAAAATATGAACTAAAGTAAGAGTTTTTAACAATGTAAAAAAAATACACTTGGTAACATACTAATCATGTTCGCTCATAGAGATCCAGTGTGTGCACGTGGAATTTATTACCTCTTAAAGGGAAGGTTTGATAGACAACAAGTGAAGACATGCTAGCCAATGTGTAGGAATGATTTAGTTTCAAAGTAGATTTATGAATAGATGGTGGAAGGAGATCCATACATTTCTCTGCTGCCACCCATGCATCCATAGCCCCGAAAGAGATGTATTTGATTCTAATCGCAAGATTTCTCTACTGTCAGTCAGGCATCCATAGCCCCAATTGAGATTATTGGAAATACCCCAAGAGAGAGTTATATAACAATTTGTTTTTTGCTTTTTATTTTTGATTATTTTTTATTCTTTTTCTTTCTGAAAACTTATTTTAGCTCTCTTGTTTTGACAAGGGGTTAAGGATCACTGATGGTGTGATGGAATGATGTTGAAGTGATTGTGATGATGAAATTGGCTAGTGTCAACAAATATGTCTAAAATTTCTTGGAAACAAGTTTATTAGATGTATATAGTGATAGGATATCTAAGAGGTCAGTCGTTCTTTAATTTATCAAGGTGATAAAAGATTATGGTCAAACAAATACCATAGAGATGAACGTTGCAAAATGCATGCAAATAGACTAACCAACATATCATCGAAGGGATTAAAATGGCAGATTCCTTGCAGAGGAATAAAAATAAGGGGGAGGAAACAACATTCATGTGTATGTAATACTTGATTACCATGTGATCTTTGTACCTTCAATTTTTTAAATTGATTCTCTTTTTTTTGTATTTTTGAATTATTTTGATGATTTTTAGATTTTTGATAGTTTTTGGAAGATTGGGACTAATAAAGTCACTCCGTGTGAAAGGATCCCACAACAATGTTTGTGAATTCCTTGATCAGGGAGATTATGCATGTTTTATTATTGAGAGTTATATTATCCCTGATCTCAATGATCGAGGTGAGCTCATACTCAAAAAATGACTCTAATTTATCTTGAAACATGGATTTCATATGCGGGAGCTTGAGTTCCCTATCCATCGGTTTTTGAACTTTGTGCCATACTTGATGGTTACATTGATGTGTGTTTATATTTTAACCTTAAGATCATTGGAATTGTTAGGAACTTCAAATATCTTTGCATTTTTGATCTTAGCTCGATAGAGAAACTATTTGGGTTTCTTATAAGTAACTATGTGACCCGTCTGGTCCCAAGAAGTGGGAGAAGAAAGTGGAATTTTATGATTGATAATAGGAATGAGAGAAATTATGGTGGGCTTTCCCCATTCATTAATAGAGGAAGAACGTGATAGGTGAAAAGGATACGGTCCAAGAATTGAAGAGGATGGGCTACCAGAAGGTGAACCACTGATAGAAGATGACAAAGGGCTACTAGGATATGGCCCTAAGATGGAATAAATTGGACTAAGAGGACATGACCTAAGAATAGAAGACGATGGGCTACTCAGAGGTGTCCCATAGACTGAAAGAGGATGAAGGGCTACCAGGACGCGACTGAAAAATAGAAGATAATGAGCTACCCCAAGATGACTCACAAATAGAAAATAATGGAGGGATACTAGGATGTGGCCCTAGAATAAAATAAGATGATGAGGGACTACTAGGGGGTGACCCACAAGTAGAAGATGGAGCGATACCATATTACAACCAAAGGATATAAGATAAAGGGGTACATGCAGTAGATCTACTAATAGATGAAAGAGGGCTACTAGGATGTGGCCCAAGAGAAGATGAGGATGGGCTACCAAGATGCAACCCACACATGGAAGATGGCAAAGGGATACCAGATCGTGATCCATGGTGTGATTGTGATTGAGGAATCATGATAGATAAATAATGATTAGGTAACAAGAAGATAGGCCATGGATCAATGTTATACCTCAACATCTAATCATGCTCAGAGGAAGGTGAAGATGGAAAAATATACAAGAAATAATTTCCATGAATTTAGAATCTTCCTCTACATTCTGATAAAAGGAATCAAGTTCTTCCTCCCCATACGTGAGCATATCAAGTTCTAGAAAGAATCATTATTTGCAATCCTCCATAGTGATATCTTTATATAGTCTGATTGTTACTTCATTCTAAGAGAAATCAATCAGTAGAGGTTGTTGTTGTTTGACCATGGGAGGTTGAATAGAAGAAAAATGTTTGATAAGTGGGGAAGATTGATTAACAGAAGAAGATGAATATGTTCAATGATATAGAAGAGGGGAAGACTTGACCTTATCACTCCCATGAAGAGTTTTGATAGTGCTTCGAAAAGATATCTTAGCACATGGCTTATTTCTAATGGTTTGACGTGGTATCATACATTGATCTTTAGAATATGGATGGGGAAATGGTACGATATGGTTGAAAGGACTTAAGGGCCGAAGAGGTATTGAAGCTGGATTGATAGCAGAAGATGACTCAAGAGAGGAAGTAGGCTTGGAGGAAGGTGTTGCATGAATGGACGATTTGGATATGGACTTAGATTGTTTTTCTAAAATATGACCTAACATGGTAAGGAAAATAGGATTACATAGCCATCCTATAAGTTTGCGACATAGGATTTGAATTAGATGATTGACTAGAGGGAATCCAAGTTGTGGAACTATTTGATGGAGGAAGGTTTCATTGAAGCGACTGATAAAGGTGGTATTGCAAAGGAAGGGAGGACCATGACTCAAGAACCAAATTATATGTTCAATTAACAGAAATTAGATTCGTATGAGTCTTCAAAGGAGGAAGACTTCATCAAGGTGGTTGGGAATGAAGGTCATTCAAAGAAAGGGAGGACTTTGATTCATGATTTGACCTAGGAGTATTTGAATTATAGTTGAGATCCGAATCTTTGGAAGAAGAGTGGGATTACGAACAATAGTTTGGATCTGAATAAGAAGAAGAGTAGAGGGAACTTGAATAATAATTTAGATGAGAAGCATCTAAACCATTTCAGTGACTATGAGTTGAAGGTGGGGAATAAGGCTCCTGAATGGGCCCTCTAGTGCAAATAACCAAATGATGTTTATTCGTAATGAGTATCCTTTGATGTGAATGTTTAAACCTAGGTTCTATATTGTTGCAAGTGTGAGGAACCACGTGATATTCAATCATTATTGGCATCGTTTAAGTATAAATACCTAGACCTAGATAGTTTTATGGAACTCCTTCAAATGAAAGGAATTTCTATGTCGATTCAGGAAGCATAATGCCAACAAATTAGACATTTTCGTAAGCACAGAGATGCGCACATGTTTTTCTAAAGAAGGTCTAAGGAGAATAGACATCGTGATGAGGCAATCTCGATGAGATAAAAAAGGGTTGTCCAAGAAAACAAGTTTTCCAAATGAATGATCACAATGAACAATCATGTAAGTTCAAAACAAAAATCCAATCAATAAGGAAATACACCCTATGAAAAATGTGTGTGTAAAATGATAGTTTGACGCAAAGATGATCAACATAATTTCAATACTTACGTCAAGCTTGAAATGAACAAGGCGTAAATATTAACAAAAAGTAGATGTGATTCCCACTCAAAGGATACTATGACCAGTTTAGAGACAAGCAAGACCTAAGTTTAAAAGATAGATATGACATATATAAGGAACATAACAATACTACTAAGACATGTTAACCACGTTTCAAAAGAAAACAAGGTATTAGTACTGATATGGATACCATGTACAAACAACATAACTACCATGCTCCAAAAATTGAGGTAATGTTTGAAACAAAACTAAGTGTAAGTATACCAAGGATTTGTTAAGATGTAGGTAGCGTAACACCATAATACGGACACTTAGATCACATTTACGAGAAACATGATGTAAGTATCTTAATTGTGTTGAGACAATGTTAACAATGTAGCACGTCAAAGGGAGATCAAATGATGAATCAATCCTAACTATGATGATGATCTTGAAATCAAGATCAAGTGGCTATTAAAGATGTAAGCATGTACCCACACACTTTATACATTTAACAACTCAACCGTAAACGTGGATGAGCATAAATGGACAAAAAAGTGGTGAACACAATCTATGATAACACTCCCGCGAGAGATACTTCCTTTTGATCTGAAATGGGCAACAAGAATGCAAAGAAAGGTATAGATCAAATGAGGTGGAAATGAACTAAGTGTTACTTGGGAAGAGTTTCACCTCATCCTAAGGCAAGAAAGAAACTAAGCTAAGTAATGCGTTGTAAATCTCGTGATGAGTGTCACTTAGTTTCAACTTAAGTGGACTCTTTGCCTTATTCGAAAAACAAGGTTTAGAGTTCAAGTAAGTCATCACTTTGTGATACCTTGACAAGACATGATAGTTTGGACTAGCAAAGTGGGCTCCAAGACACAATGTCTTTCCTAATTAGTTCGCTCAACTAGGTGTCACAAGTTTTGTCTAATGCAAGTTTGATTTGCTAAGAAATTCATAATGACTAGTCTTGGTTTATCTCATCTTTACTTTACCCCCTTCAAACACAATGAACAACTAGTGCATTCAGTTGTATTGTCACTGGATTCACGATACAAACAACTTTGACTATAACTCACAATGTAAATTCTAGTCAAGTGGGTGTGCAGAGCACTTCCTATTTTCATCCACAAGGTTACTTAGCGGTGGAATACTTTAGGGTTCCTAGAACCACCCCCATTGTTGTAGCTTAAGGCGTTATGCCAAAGGGGTTACAGTTCAGTTAAGTGGATAGGGATGTACCCTTTTATGAAACCTGCAAATACAGTGTGATGAAAGGGGTGTGTTTCTTTTTTATCTTTTTTGGATTAGTGTGGTCTTACATAGCACATCGTTTGGCAACTTGTAATTAAATGTGTATTAGTAGTTTTTAGTGTTCTGGATATACTTTCTTTGAAAAACGATTGTGGTCCTACACCACAATTATTAGTTTTCCAATAAAATCATATAAAGAAGATAGGGCACTTCTTTTGATTTCCAAAATCATCATAAGACGTAAGGAAAAAGCATACACAATGCGCCATCCTACTCAAAGTGTGGTAAGAAATGGAAAAACACTTAAGTAATGACGAAAAGGAGTTTCTTTTAGTCAACTTTGAAATTTGATCCCTTATAAAACTTAAATTGAAGTGTTTAGAAAGCATGAAGAAGGTAGTGAAACATTTATGATTCCTAAGATCACCTAGAAGGCACAAAGGAAGAGCATACACATTTCAAACCCTCACAAATAAAGATGCAAACACTTTAACTAAGTTATTATGAAAAATATGATGGAAGAGAAGCCTGTAAACCAGTTAGAATAACCAAGAAAACAATTTTTCAAACTTTAAGATATGTTAGAAAATGACTAGTTATCTAATAAAGTAAACCATAAATTTTTTGTAAGTTAAAATCCTCATTTTATGTTTCCATTGCATAGTTCTCTTCAATACCTTTCCAACGCAAAAAATGAGTCATTTCGAGTTTGGGAGAAAAAGTTATGGCTTGCAGAAGATAGGTAATGAGCACAGCTCAACGCATACGCGCACAGAATGACGGATATGTGCCCCTTTGTAAAACAAATAGTAAAATTTGTAGATGTGCACCTAGAATGACGCGTAAATGCCTTGAATGATGGATATGTGACCAGAATGATGGATACATGCCCAGAATGATAGATATAGTCTGAGAATGACAGATACACACCCATGATAATGGATATGTTCCTAGGATAACAGATACACACCCAGAATAATAGATACATGCTAGTTTAGGACACCCCTATAAAACCACAAAAATCCATGGAAATGAAAATTTCAAAAGAGAAAACAAGTTGGGTTTTCACCATTAAAACATATTTCTATCTTTAACCCATTAAATATTCATGTAAGAGGGAGATTTAGCCCACCTAAAGTTAGAAATCTGTTAAAAAACAAGCTATTTAACCCAAAAAAGCATGAAAGTTGTTAGAAATGGAAAGGAAAAAGCTCAAGATACCTCCATTAATGGAATATGGACTAAGATTCCCATCGGGTGTGCTAAATGTGAACAAGGAAAAGTTACAAAATCTATGAAAAATGGGGTAAGAACACTCAAGAGGCCCCAAAAGCTTTAAACAAACTAGTCAATATACCATCATATAAGAAGTAAGAAAGGATTCATTTCTTTACATGCATTAAACTTGAAGTAAACAAGCAACCTAACATACCTAGTTATCCTCTATTCTTGAAAGCTTTACAAATGAACCTAATAAGGATTTTAAGCAATCAGTTTGTGATGATGATAACGGGATCTCACCATTAATGGATTCAAGGCCAATGGTTCTTCCCATTTACTCAATGCTTGTGTGTGTAGTGCAATGGAAAAGCAATAACTCAATAAAATAAATGAAAGAAGCTCTAAACCCTAAGAAAAATGCTATAGTTTATGTTAGAAAGGAGGGAGTGTTCTTAGAAATGGTCTAGGGGTAGTGGGGTATTTATAGTTTTCCAATTTCAGAAATGGAAGACTTTGGGTACATGTGGGACAAATGAATAAGCCAAAAATTACTTTTAGTGGGTCAAAGTAAGATTTGACTAGGCTTAGAAGATTGTAAACATGCTTTAGGCTAGTTAATCAAGATTTAGGATAATTAGTCACAATTAGTAAGAAATTAGGGTACTGAGAGGGTTGTGAGGGGTGTACTCAATCCAATGAAATGGATTGATAACCTAGGAAGCTGGTAGAAGTGGTTTAGAAGGGGTTTAAAAGAGGGTTTAACTAATAAGAGGCTATATTATCCTAATTAGTTGGTTATAAGAGGAATACGACCAAAAGGATGTCATAAAAGGAGAGTTAGATATGCCTAATTGACAAGGTGTCGTCAATTTGCGAAGATGAGGATAGTTAGTGCAATATTAAAAATAATAGTGCTTTGACCAAACTACAGGTGTCTACACCATCAACCATTGTGTAATTTATTTACATGATTAATTCCACATTTGACTAGTTTTCCTAACTTTATACATCCATCCACTATGCAAAACCTATATGGAAAATCCCATTCGGTTATCTTCCCCAATTCATTTTCTCATCTCAACACTATTAGACAGTTTATAAATTTCTTCTACACGTCTAATCCAACTAAGTTATTTTTTGTCATTCACATTCTATCCATCCTAATGTCATCAACCCCTATGTAAATTCTACACAACGAATATCATTTCATTCATAGATCATTTCTCAAAATTTTCCCCTAACACCATTGGTTATTGTGTAATTTTATCGAAATGGATGATCTCGTTAGATATTATTTTACAAAACCTCATTTTTTATCATTCTCTGCTTAAAAACCTTCAACCAAGGAGTATATAAAAAATGATTTTTTTGATTCTTTCTCAATAATTACCTATACAATAAAATTAACAATGAATATTATACATTTCCTAAGCTCATCCCTCATTATAGTGATTTCTTGGTCACATGATTTTTCAAAAACAAAAAGTAAAAGAAACCAAACCATAGTACATGAACATATATTTAGTACTCATAATCCTGTCTTTGATCTATATAAGAGTAAGGTGAACATGATAATATTGTTGGTTTTGATCATCCTCATACTATCCAAAATTTTCTTTAACAATTTCCTGAGTTTTTTAGATTAATCACTTGAAATAATACAAAAAGTATTGAGGATTACTTTTCTAGAAAAAAACTCATATGTTAATCTCACATAGCCTCCTGCAAGTATAGAAAATGCTAATCCTAATAATAACACTACTAGTCCTTCATCCTATTATTCTTCTCAACTAATCATTAAACTTATTGACCTCTTGTTGCACCCTGTTACATTGGTGGTTGTTGTCATTGATGTCAAAGGCATTGATGGAAAAGGGAGTGTGTAAGAGTAGGATTCTCAGGTGTTTCTTAGAGGTTCAAGATGAGTTCATGTGGTTTCAAGAAGGCAGAGACTCGAAGGTTGATTGGTAGTGACACTTCAAGATGGTTTCGGGTGCCTAATGAGTTTGAAGTCATGTGACAGGATGGTAAAGGTCAGAGAAAGTATGGGAGAATCTTTAAAAGAGTGTATACAACATGAGTGAGCCAAATTTATGCTCAACTCAGCCACATGAGTCAAGTTTCTATGTTGCACAAAAGTTGGTTTTAAGAACAGGAAGTGTTCTTGTATGCAAATGAGATGGGTTGGATAATTTAAGACCTATAAATTTCAAATAAATCATAGGATATGATGGAGGAATGTGTCTTTGTGCTTCATGAAAAATTTCATGTCATTGTGAGGTCATTTGAGCAAGTTATGTGAGTTTTTGCAAAATAGGTCTATTGAAAAGTTCATTTTGAGCTGCCTCACTTCTTAGAAGTAAAAAAAAATTATGGAGAATTATTTAGATAAATAATAGACTATTTTTTTTCGAGAAATTTTCTATAGAAATCATGTGCAAAACTAATTTTTTCAAAAGGAGGTGTAGTTGAAAAGTTATGAGCATTTTAGTGGAGCAATTTTTCTCTCTTGGGATGTGCTCCAAATCGATATGAACAAAAGGGTGAAGTTGACCTCCAAGACTTGTATAATCATCTCTAGAGTTCTTTTACAATTTATTCATGGTGTTTCCCAAGCTCAAAAGATATTTTAAGGCCTTTCTCCTTGAAGGTGCATATAGTTTCTCTTGTCACTGTTCATGTTTTGTGAATTCTCTTGGCATGTGAATGCTCTAGTTGTTATCAATGGAGAACTTGCTCAACAAGAGATCAGACTTCTTCCATAAGTATTTGGAAATGTGTTTGAGTATCTACAATATCCTTTGGTGTAATTAAAAGTTTAATCTCAGTTGGCATATACCATCCTAGAGTGCAACTGTCTAAATGTACCTTAAAGCACTGTCCCAAGAGTCTTTTCTTCCATTTCAAAGATCTGATCATCTTGGAAATATGTATATAGGGTCAAATAAAATATAAAGGAAATTTTTTGAGTTTGAAATCAATTTTTTGAAATAATAATCTTGAAATTCTAATTTTTCTAGATTCAGGGTCGCAAGATGGAGTTCTTCACTGTCTTATTTGAAGGCCATACCAAATCAAGACCATAACTAAATTTTGTGAGAAAAGTACTACTCAGAAATGCAAAAAATCAAGGCATACACCATCCATGTTAAATACATCCACCTATTTGGAGAATTTATCACATTCTTCATCAAGTTTTCTTGCTTTGTGTCACATGCACAGTCAATTTTTCAACATTTGCATGCAAACAATGCTCCAGTTCATGCAATTTCCATCAAGTCAATGACTATAATTGCTTTGGAAAGAAGGAAATATACATTAAGAACAATCATAAGATTGCATACTACATTTTCATGATAATGTGTTGAAGAAATAACTTGATTTTCTTTCTCGGGTAAAGAACTGTACATATACCCTAACCTAGGGTTTTGATGGAGGTGTTTTGATCATTATGGTCGTTTCACCAAATGGAATTTAATTAAATTTGGACAAATTCTTTGTATGAACATTATAAACATATTGAAAAAAATTGTGGATCAAAATATGATGTGTTGAATGAGATTTTTATCTCAAATTTCTGGTAAACTCGTGCTTAGTATATTTAGAATGTGTCTTTTTTATTTCTCAGTGGTATTGAAGCTTTTGGTGGAAAATATTTGATGGGAATTCTATAAGAAGCATATATGGAAGTTGAAAACTATCTTCCAATCATGAATGAAATCCTTTTCATTATTAGACAAGTTCTCTCCATTAGAGACTATGTGAGAAAGTTATTTGGCTATATAAGAAGGTAAACCTGTTGTCTCAACAATGTATATTGTCTTCAATCTTCATGGAAATTTGTAATCCTCCTGAGTGAAATTGGTGAAGATGTAAGCTCATGAATTTTATTTTCCATGGCTACGATTCTTTGAACTTAAAAATGTGGTTATGATAATGACCTGTCAGTCATAGTATTAGGTGTATACTGATGATAAGAGCATCACTAGAACTTTGTTGGTTGAAGATGAATCTTTTAATTAGTGTGAGAGATTTATCAAGTCTTGAACATGTTTTGGATGCCCTGTAGGAATTCTCTATAATGGATTTTATTTTTGTTTTAACAAGAACACATGGTATAATTCAAAGAGACAAAGATCTTCAAAGGGAATTTCAATCATCATCTTCTTCAAAATTAAGATAAGCTCGATACAGAAGTCAAAAGGTGCCAACCCTTTGAGTAGAAAATTGAAATAAAAGAAGTGTTTCATGTAGAAGAAGTAAAAAACACAGTAGGAGTTACAAGAAATGAAGAAGGTTTTGCAATAGAGGAAATATACTCGAACTTATAAATGATATTTTTTTAGACAAAACATGGGAAGTGATTGAGATATAGCTAGAAAAGTGCAGACCAGTTGAGAAGATTGAATGTATGTGTTATGATATACAAGTAGTAACTGTGATTTTTAAACAATGATAAGTGAGAGGGAATTGAAAGATGTTGTTTTTTTTGTTACAAGAATAAATAATTATGTGGTGGAATAAGTGCTTTGTGAATGACTATAATTATAGTGTGTAAGGAGAAATAGTGAGGTATGACTATTTGGAGTGTGTTGTATGAATTTTGAAGACTATTGGAGAGATAAAAATAGAGATGAATGAATGTTTCAGTATATGAATTTAGAGATAGTACAAGGTGTGAGAAGAAAGTTTAAACAAATCTTAGACTGTGTTGATAAATAAGAAGACTATTTTGGTGTTCAGGAGTAATTGAGAAAAAATGAAACAAGTCAGTAGAGAAAGAGCGCAAATATAGGATCATCATCAGATGTTCAAAGCATCAATTTGAATAGTGATCAATTTTGTTTTGTTTTGTATTAGGGAGTTGTTATTTCCTTACAGGTAGGATCTTGCAAAAGGTCAATTGCAACTGGTTAAATCATTTAGGAATTTGGTTCTTCCTTGACCATGTTGTATCTTGAGTGATACTAAGGTTGTAGCATCAAGATTTTAGGTGTAGCTCAACAAATCATTGTAACCTTTTTCCACATAGTGCACTGGTTCAATGGGTTTTCTCCCTATTTGGGTTTCCTACTTAAAATTTCTTGTCTCTTTTGTATGTATGTTGATGATTGATCTCGTTTGAATTGTTTTTCAAATTAAGTGGTTGATTTTGTGATTTGTAAAATTTGAATTGAACACTGATTCACCACCCCTCTCAGTGTTCTATTTTCTAAAAATTGGTATCAGAGCAGGCCCTGGTGAAGTGAGTCTAACAACTCAAGGGAGATCTAGTGAACTCAACTATGGCAAGTAACTAAGCAAATGGTATTTCCACCTCCAAATCACTTCTTTTCGATGGGTTAAAACTATTATTTTTGGATTATAGTAATGAAGACTTATCTAATGTCTCTTGGATTTGATATCTGGAAATGAGTTGAAAGTGGATATATTGTTCTAGTAACACCTCCCACTGACCAAAAAGGAAAGAGAGAAGATGAAAACAATTATAAGGCCATGAATGCAATTCTTTATGGGTTAGATGAGACTGAGTTTATAAAATTTATATTGTTGAATATATTCCAAGAGATGTGGGACAAGCTGAAGATAATCTATGAAGGAGATAACAAGTCAAAGATAAAAAAACTACGAACTTACCAAACACATTTTGAAAGCATCAAGATGAAATAAGGTGAGAGTGTTTCCTCATATTTACACAAGGTGGATGAAATTGTAAATCTAATAAAAGGCTTGGGAGATAATATAAAAGAGAGGGTGATTGCACAGAAAGTTCTTAGATCCTTGTCTTCAAAATTTGATGCCAAAGTGTTAGTAGTAGAGGAATCTAATGACATAACTACTCTAATAATGGATGATATTTATGGTATATTGAATGCTTATGAGATGCGAATCAGTGACAAAGAAATAATACTTAAAATTAAACAAATAGTCACAAGAAAATAACAAAGCAACTAATTTTAACATGGACATAGATGATGAAAAAATAGAATCTATGTTTGTAAGAAATTTGAAGAGAGGTTTAGGAAAATACAAAGGCAAACTTCCATTCTAGTTTTCAGTTGTGGACAGGTTGATCATTTTACTTCTAAATTTACTAATAAACAAAAAGAAGATGAGGAATCCTCTAATAGGAAGAAGAATAAATTCAACAAATATGAAGGAAAAAAGTACTTCAAGAATAAGTGAAACTTCTACTCATAAGAAAATTCAAGCTCCTCACAGTCAAGTGACTCTAGAAGCTTTGAAAGTGATGACAAAAGTATGTTAGTTGAGACTTTGTTTATGGCTATTGAAATATCTGATGCAAGTAATTCTAAGAGAATATTTTAGACTCAGTATGAAATTTTAGATGAAGAAGAAACATAATTTAATCTTGAGGCCGAGTTAATAAGTGCTATAGATGAAATAAAACATCAAAATAAGAGAAACTAAAAACTGAAAATCATGGTGAAAGAGTATGAAGAAAAAATCAAATTTCTTGAAGAAAATCATGAAAAAGGAAGCCCAAGAACATGAAGAAATCATCAAGGAATTTAAGGCACAAGTAAAACAAATCAAAGATTATTTCAATGACAAATTAAAAAATCATTTGAAGCTCAAAGCTGAGATGGAGAAGCTGCAAACTTAGTTATATCAGAGCTCTACAAAATTGAAAATGTATCACAAGTTTGAGAAGAACACTACTAATTTGAGTGATATTTTGAGAAAGAAAAAATATGCAAGTGACAAAGCTGGTTTGGGGTATGAAGAGAAGAATGAAGATGAAAAATCAGAAAGAAAAAAGATAGCTAAGACAAATAAAGAACCTCCTAAAGTCAAGAGAACTGATTTTAAGAAGAAACAATATCAAAGGAGACACTTTGACATGAGGTATGCATATTCATTTTATGGATATTGTTATGTATGTAATTAATTTGACTCACAAGGATGAAAAATGTAGGATGTACTCTAGAGGTCATGGTAACCATATGAATTTCTATCATGCAAAAAACAAGGATGAGATGATTTGTTATAATTGTCAAAAGTATGGACACAATGCCAAGTTTTGTTATCAAAGACCTCCACAGCAAAATAAGAATGTCTATAGGGTTAAATCATATCCTACAAGTACTAAGGAGCAAGGTTTAATAACACAGAAAACCTTTCATTCATAGAGTGAATATGTAGAATGGTACATTCACAATGGGTGTTCTAGCCACATGACATGGAACAAGAGAAAATTCATCTCCTCAGAGGAAAAGGCATCTGACATGATGAATTTTGGAGGCAACACATGAGAAAATATTGTTTGAAAAGGTATGTTAAGTATTGATAATGGCAAAACTATAACTGAAAAAGTGTTTTATGTTGAAGGCTTAAAACACAATCTTCTGAGTCTCAGTCAAATGTGCAAACAAGGATATCTGGTTCTCTTTCATGATAAATTTTGTGATATAAGGAAAGGAGAAACATGAAAGGTGCTAGGAAAAGCAAAAATAACCAAAAACCATTCATTTATGCTTAAGAAATAAATAAGAAAAAGTTTTTTTCAAGCATATTGGATGATAAAATGACTAAACCATTGCTTAGAGCTAGGTATGAGAAGGTGAGGATAAATTGGGGGTGGCTTTAGCCCCTATAAATCACTAAATGTCTCAAAAGGATAGGGGAGTAAATGATGTGCCAAATTTGCTCTAAGAGGGCTCAATTTAAGTCCAGAAAGAGGGAGTTGGTTTCCCAATTCCAGGCACAAAACAATGGTCATGTAAGGACAATAAATGAAGGTTGAATTTGAAATTTTATCAAAAGGAGTGTTGTAGGTGCTACATGGAAGAAGAATAACAAAAATTCTTGAGCATATTCAGATGAGAGAACAACATTTTCCCAGGGGGAGTGCATGCAAGGTATGAGCATACTCTTTTTGTTGAATTTTTCCAATCTAATTAGTTTGGCATGATTGTGAATATTTTTCATAGATTTCAAATGGGGAGAGAGAGTGCTAGAAACTTGTTTCATTGTCAAGTAAATTAGTTTTCCATTAAGTTTCAGTGTGTTACCTTCAATGAAAATGGGGGAGTTTGTTGCACCCTGTTGCATTGGTGGTTATTTTCATTGATGTTAAAGGCATTGATGGCAAAGGGAGAGTCCAAGTGTAGGATTCTTAGGTGTTTTGCATAGGTTTAAGATGAGTTCATGTGGTTTTAAGAAGGAAGGTCCTTGAAGTCTGATTGGTAGTGCCATTTCAAGGTGGTTTCAGGTGCCTAATGAGTCTGAGATTTTTTGCAAAATAGGTATCTTAAAAAGTTCATTTTGAGCAATCTAACTTCTTAGTAGTCAAGAAAAATTATGGAGAATTATTCGGATAAATAATATAAGAAATTTTTGGATTACATTTTCATAGAAATCATGTGCAAAAATAATTTTCTCAAAAGGAGGTATAGTTGAAAAGTTATGAGCATTTTAGTGGAGAAGTTTTTCTCTCTCTTGGGATGTGCTGCAAATTGATAAGAGCAAAAAGGTGAAATTGACCTCCAAGACTTGTCTAATCATATATAGAGTGATTTTATAGTTCAGTCATGGTGTTTCCCAAGCTTAGAATATATTTGAAGGCTTTTCTCCATGAAGGTGCATATAGTTGCTCTTGTCACTATTCATGTTTTGTGAATGCTCCTAGCATATGAATGCTCTAGTTGTTATCAATGGAGAATTTTCTCAAAAAGAGCTCAAAATCCTTCCATAGGTATTTAGAAATGTGGTTTAGCATCTACAATGTCATTTAATGTAGTAAAAACTAGAATCTTAGCTGGCATATACTGTCTTAGAGTGCAACTATCTAAATGTACCTTAAAACACTGTCCCAAGAGTCTTTTCTTCCATTTAAAAGATTTGATCATCTTGGAAATATGTATATAGGGTAAAATAGAAGATAAAGGATATGTTTTGAGTTTGAAATCACTTGTTTGAAATAATAATCTTGAAAGTCTAATTTTCCTAGATTCAGGGTTGCAAGATGGAATTCTTCACTGTCCTATTTGAAGGCCATACCAAATCAAGACCATAACTAACTTTTTTGAGACAAGTACCACTCAAAAATGCAAAGCATCAAGGCATACAAAATCCATGTTAAATACATCCACCTATTTGGAGAATTTATCACATTCTTCATCAAGTTTTCTTGCTTTGTGTCACCTGTACAGTCAATTTCAACATTTGCATACAAACAGTGCTCCAGTTCATGCAATTTCCATCAAGTCAATGAATCTAATTGCTTTCAAAAGAAGGAAATATAGTATAAGAACACACCGAAGGTTTCATAATCCATTTCCATGAAAATTTGTTGAAGAAATATCTTGATTTTCCTTCTCAGGCAAAGAACTGTGCATATACCTTGACCTAGGGTTTCGATGGAGGAGTTTTGATCATTGTGATCGTTTCACCCAATGGAATTTTATAAAATTTGGAAAAATTCTCAGTATGAAAATTATAAACCTATTGCAAAAAGTTGTGGATTAAAAGATGGTGTGTTCAATGAGATTTTTTTATCTCATATTTATGGTAAACTCAGGATCAATATGGTTAGAATGTGTCTTTTTTATTTCTTAGTGGTATTGAAGCTTTTGGTGGAAAATATTTGATAGCAAGTCTATAAGAAGCATGTAAAATAGGGAAAAAATCCTGTAGTATTTTATTAAACAATTAAATAAATTACAATGGTGCAGGCTGCAACATTTATAGATATTGTACAACCAAATACAAACAATAAAAGATGTTACACATGTACAACCGAGAATCTAATACAAAAAATAATATTGTTAAAAAAATATAACAACTCCCGTAGTGTTTGAATAAAAATAATAATATGGTTATGATTAAATATAACCATATAACAATTAATAATTAACCTAACTAATATGCAATGCATAATTAATTAAGGTAATAATATACTTATCCTAACATTCTCCCCCTTAATTTTGCATTTCTCAAGGGATGAGGAGAGGAACTCTCTGAACATCTCAAATTTGTCATGTGCAAGTGACTTTGTGAAGATATCTACTCGTTGTTCAGCTGTTGGACAAAACTGAAGCTATGTATATTGTGCTTCAAGACATGGTCACATATGAAATGTATCTGTACCTCAATGTGTTTTGTTCTTTCATGAAAAAATGGACTGCGAACAAGTTTTAGAACACCTTCATTGTCAACATACATGGGCGGTTTGTTTGTCCTGTGGTATTCCAAGTTCTTCAAGTATGCGACGTAGCCAAATCACTTCATAGACAACTTCTCCTGCAGAACAATACTCAGACTTCTATGGAAGAGCGAGAAAAAAAGTGTTGTTTCTTGTTTCCCCATGATATTTCTCCAGATCCCATAAAGAACACAAACCCTGAAGTGGATTTTCTATCATCAATGTTACCTACATGATCTGAATCTGAATATCTTGACAAGAAGAAGTTGTCATTCTTCTTGTCTACTAGACCAAGATCCACTGATCCCTTGAGATATCTCAAGATGTGCCTTGCTTCCTTCCAATGACAAACTTTGGGTTCCTACATGAACCTAGATAGATAGATCACTACAAAGCTGATATATTGGTCTAGTGTAGGTCAGGTAAATGAGACTCCCAATCAACTACCGATAGAGAGTGGCATTTACCGTAGGAGATGGATCTGAACGAGATAACTGTAATCTGTTCTCCATAGGTGTAGCAATAGGTGTGCAATCCATCATCCTGAATTTCTCGAGCGTTGTCTTGGTATATTTCAATCTGAGAAACAAAGATGTGATTCTCTTTCTGCCATACTTCCAATCCAATAAAATAGTGCATTAGCCCAAGATATGTCATGTTGAATGATCGTATTAAGATCTTTCTTCGTTGCATTGATCATCCTCACTGAACTACCAGTGATGACTATATCATTGACATAGACAACCGACAATCACAATCTCCCCCCTTTATTTTTGAGGTAGAGATTGGGATCGTATGGATTTCTAACAAATCCATGTTGTATGAGATGCATCATCAATTTTGATGTACCATGCCTAGGGTGTCTGTTTGAGGCCATACAAATATTCCTGTGAGTCTGCATACCTTTTCTTCTTGACCAGGTATAACATATCCCTCAAGTTTAGTCATGTAGACTTCTTCTTGTAAATATCCATTTAGGAAGGCACCTTTTACATCCATCTGATGGAATTTCCAACCAAACTATGCAACTAGAGCAAAGATCATCCTGATCATTTTGATCTTAGCTGTGGGAGAAAATGTCTCCTCATAGTCAATGCCTTATTTTTGTGCATACCCCTTTACTACTAAGTCTCACTTTGTACTTTTCTATGGTCCCATCTTCTTTGTACTTTGTTTTGAATATCCATCTACATCCAATGGGTTTCTTCCCTTGGTGGAAGATTGACAAGCTTGCCAAGTGTTGTTTTTCATCACTGAGTTATATTCAACATCCATGGCATCTTTCCAAGATTTTGAACTGTAGGGATTCCTAGACTGTAGAGGGCTCATCAAATTCAATAAATCTACTCATCAAAGCAAATTTCACTTCTTCTCTTGCTTTACTGCGATTCCGTGGTCTAGGGGTGGATGTATCTGGTGGAGCATCCATTCTTGCATCTCGTAACATGCTAGTATACCACTTGGGCATATGCTGAGTAGTTCCCATGTGGTCGTGGTTCTATAGATCATCACCATCATCCCCATCATCACTTTCATCATCTATGGGAACATCAACTTCTAGTTTTTATAACTGGTGAAGAATCTACATCAGGTGAGTCTGGAGGAGGAGACTCTGCTTCCTTCTTCTCAAAGAACTCAACATCTCTACTGGTGTAGACTCTCCTGGTCTTTAGGATCCATCAATCTGTACCCAAGATTTTCTTCACTGTACCCAATGAAAATGAGTTTTTGTGATTTCATATCCAATTTATTTCTATTCTTCTTGGGTATGTGCATACTTGCTTTACACCTAAATACTCTGAGGTGTGCAACAGATGGTTTCTGCTTTGACCATGCTTCATGTGGTGTTACTCCATCAAGAGAAACTATGGGCACTCTGTTGAACAAATACACTGTTGTCTTTGTTGCTTCTTCCCAGAATGTCTTTGCTAGTCCAGAATCATCGATCATACATCACACCATTTCCATGATAGTATGATTTCTTCTCTCAATAACACCATTCTGCTTTGTGGTGTGTGTGGAGGAGGCATTTGCGATGAATCCCATGAGCTTATAGGTAGTCTTTGAACTCATCACTGGTGAATTCCCCCCCTCGATTTGAGTGGAGAGTTCTGATGTGAAGACTAGTTTTGTTCTCAACAGCCACTTTGAACTTCTTGAAGGTTTCAAAAGCTTCACTTTTCTTGTGAAGACAAAAAATCCACATTTTTCTTGAATAGTCATCAACACAAAAGCATGAAGTACTGAAATCCAGAATGACTCGGTTGCATCAGACCGAAAAGATCAGTATGAACCAGATCAAGCTTACCATGAGCTCAAAAGTACTCTTTTGGAATGAAGCTCTGTGTTGTTTTCCTGCTTAGGCAGTGAGGACACTTGTTTGTATCCTTCTGAAGAGATGGTAACCCATTTACCATATTGTTCGTCGGAGAAGTGTCTCGAGATACTTGAAACTAACATGACCAAGTCTCCAATGCCACAATTATGCAGAGGTAGAATTCTTAGCCATAAGTGCTTGATCATTTCTGTGGAAAAAATCAAGCTGAAACATGCATCCCACATTGGAGGATTTTGCAACTATTTTCGAGCCTCATGATTTGTCTCAAATTAAACACATTTTCTTGCCAGAATGACTATCAAAGTCAATTTTTAAGTTGTGATCTAGGATTTGACTGACTGACAATAGTATTTTTAGTCAACCCAGGGACATATAAGACATCTGATAATCTACAATTGCATGAACCAAGGGGTAGATAAATGTTCCCAATCCCCTGAAATGTATATGAAGAATCATCACCCAATGAAACATGGTTTTTCAAAGGTGTGTCCCTCATTAAAGTAAACCAGTCTCTGTGGCTGGTCATGTGTCAAGTGGCCCCCAAATCAACATACCAAACATCACTAGATGATGTGGAAGGTTCACTTGATCGAGCAGTGTACAAGTAGTCTTCATTATCTGAATGTTCTTCTTGCTCAACAATATTTCCTTGCTGATGGGGTCTTATTTTCCAGTTCCCCTTTTTCTGCCCTTGATTGTAGTTTGTATGTACCTTGTGAGATTGTTGGTGTTGAGGTCCAGAGTTACTTGATGAACCTTTCTTGTAAGTATTATACCAACAATATTTCAACTCATGTCCTCTTTTGCAGATTGGACATTACTTCTTCTGTTGTTTTTCCCCTTGATGTTGATACTGATTCTGATGTTGGGAATTTTTATAGGAATTAGGTTTTCCTTTACCTTTTCCTTTCCATTTTTGATGAGAAGAAAGTGCCTACTACTCTTCATCATCCTTATTATTCATGGCTTCCTCTTGTTGCAGTAGGTTTACCAGCTTGTCAAAACTAACTGTCATATCTGAAATGTTTAGTGTTGTGAAAAAAATGTGGTAAGAAGAAGGGCAGTGCTCTCAAAACAATGGGAACGAGAGCATCATCTGTGACTACTTCTCCAAGGGCTAGAAGGGAAGCCCTCAACTCTGCAACTCTGCCCAAGAAAGCTTCGATTTTCTCATTTTGCTTAAACTTCAATGTGTGTAAATGACTCTGTAAATTCAGAATGACATTCTTGTTTTTGGCCTCATATACTGTGCTCATCTTATCCCACGCTTCTTTGGATGTTTTGGCATCTCGAATGTGGGGTTGCACATCATCGGACACTCCAAACAAGATGATGAGCTTGACCTTCTGATATGATCTATGAAACTGTCATTGTTGTGTTGTATCAATTTTTGATCTTGGTTAGAGTACCATTCACAATAGGACATATCTCTTCAAACTCAATTTGTGTCTTGATTTTTTTCTTCCATGCAATATAATTGTTTCCTATGAGTAATTGTGAATCTGGAAGAAAGAATTTGGGGGCATTGGTGCCCATTTTACATAATTCACTGATAAGGTTAGGATCTTATCACTCCAGGTATAGGTCTCCCAATCTATATACCATCAGTTTGATATACCAAACCTTTCTATATACCCGTTCAGATATACCCATCGTAAGGAAGAAACTTGCCCTTTCAATATACTTAGTGGTACGTGAAAGAAGCGTTAACATACGTGAAAGAATTCAATACGTGGTACCAAGACAATACTGAAAGGGGTCTGTGTGATTATTGACACCAGCTCAAAGAAATATCCTCATATGCACGTGCACGTAACTTTGCTATATACTTGGATAATTTCTCAGTCTGGATTTATATCATGTAATCATTCATAGACTGATGGGAGGGCTCATAGTGTGTGCACTGTGTCTTTATTACTCCTTGTCGATTTAAAGGGTCGATGCTCAGATGACATTGTTACAGCTATATTAGGCATTAAGTATAGTAGTAGTCATGATGAATTTACTTGTAAGAGCTTCCCAGAGGTACTGTATATACCGAACGCTGTGAATGAGATCTAGGATCTCAATGAGTGATTTAGAACCAAATTTCACTATTTTTTATTACAATTCTCTGCAAGTTTTTGAGCAGTTATAATGTTTGTGGTTGACTATGGCAACCTAAAAATTAGTACAATACACTAAAGTATACAATTACATTCATTTTTTTTGAAAAATTGAATGGTAGAATTTTTTTTTGTTTTTCGGGCCCTGGTGGCCTCCGGAGCCCAATATGACCCTCTATGCCAAAAAATCGCATAAAAATAGCTGGAAAACTAATTTTTAGGTATACCTCCTTTGGAAAAGTTGCTTGGAATGAAAAAATAAGAGGTCTAGAGGAATTTATTTTATTCCCTAAAATAGGGTTTTTCATACTAAAATTATAGTGGCTTGTTTAGTTGTAACTAAGGCTTGAGCTGAGGTTTTCCCACTAGTTTTGCCTCCAAGTTTGGTGATTTTTCCAAATTTTCCACTAAATGGAAAAATGGTTTGAAAATCAAGTTGGGGGTAGGGGGTCGAACCCCAAACCTCATAGTCCCAAGACTCTCCACTTATCCAACCTAGCACTTTATGTGCTTATGCTAAAGAAATGAAGCATATAATATTTAAACAATAAATAATGACCTAACCTTTTGAAAGGAGACATGGTTGGAGGGGAGGCTCCACATGGACTAGAATTGGAGGTCCATGTGGATGTGAGCTTGGATGATGGTTTAAGGCATCCTCCTGAAGAGGATCTTTTTGTTATACCGCCATTTTGATTTTTATCACCATTGATTTCTATTTCTGCCACCGCTTTGTTTATTTGCTTCTTAGATTTTCTTGATCTTTGTTTTCAAAATCTGCCGCTTGATATATAATGTCTCACATTTTTTTCTTTGTTTTTGTGGTTGTAGGCTCATTTGTAGGTTCAATACTTATCCTAGCAGTGAGGGAGAGGCTCAACTTTTGTTTGGTTGGTTGAAAACAGAACGGTATTGAAGGTTCTCCACCGTTTTTAAATTTGATTGTTTGAGTTTTGTGCAGGGGTGATGGAATTATCTCATGGCTCGACTTTGATAGAAGTTGAGCATGCAACTCAATCCACATTTTTATGTGAATGCCAAAAATATTAAGCAACAAAAGCTTTCTTTGTATTGGTTGGAGGGCTTAGTCCACAATGCAGAATAACTCACCCAAGAGCTTGTTTACAACTCATTCTAGTAGCAAAAAATCAACACAAAGTGGCTTGGTGCGAGTGGCTCAGTTAGGAGGAATAACATCTTGCCCAGGAGCTCAAAGAAATCAGTATATAACTTTCTACGAAGCCAATGCAAATACACCAGTTTGCTAAAATAACAGAGATCAGACAAACCTCTAAATTTAGAGGTGAAACCCTAATAGGGAATATATATATATATATTTAAATTCCTGCAACAAATGTTTCCTGGTGTAGGGTGCACTAGTATAAAAAAAATTACGTTCCAAACACTTGAAATGAACAACAGGTTGTGGGGAGGCAGGGATGGGAGTGGGAATTTGGAGGAGGCTACACAGGATCTCAATTACTACAAATTCTTCTCCAATATCATCTATCTCTTGTGCTGTTTCTTTCCACACCTTCTCTACTCATAGGTTTAGATTAACAAGCTCTGGTACCAAATGTAAAATAGGGACATAAGCCTGTAATATTTTATTAATCAACCAAATCAATTATAATGGTGTAGGCTATAGTATTTATAGATATTACACAGCCGGATACAAACAATAAAATGTGTTGCATAAGTACAACCAAGAATCTAATAAAAATAATAATAATATTAAAACAATATAACAACTCCCATAGTGTTTGAATAAAAACAATAAGATGGTTATGATTAAATATAACCATATAACAATTAATAATTAACCTAACTAATATGCAATGCATAATTAATTAAGGTAATAATATATTTATCCTAACAGTTTTATTTTCTTTACATGCAGAGCTTCTGCAAAAAATTGGGAATGGAGTGAATCAACAATCCCAAACCTCAAAAGCTTACATATACAAGTGAGCGAGCGATGGAGGAAGTGATGGAGGAAGCAATGGAGGGACAGTCAATGCTGTTTCTGCTGTACTGGTTGCAGAATGTCTACATTCTAGGCCTGTCATGGCTGTGAAAGGGCTACTTTCTGACTTAAATCAGATGGTTGATAAGCCGCAAGCAGAGAAAGCTTTCACACTGGGATCCACACCTTTAGCCTGGAATAAGATTCTTCAAAACCCCACCAGAAATGTGGGTCCACAATCTCCAAAAAAGGTGCAGTTCACGTGGGAGAAGGACAATGAAGGGGTTACCTGTCTTATGGTGCCAGATGGTTGCTTGCATAGGGCTTTGGACAAAGTGAATCTTTCCCTAGTTGGTAAGTTTCTAGGCTCCAGACCTAACATTGATATCATTAGAAAATGGGCATTTAGAAAGTGGAAACCAAAAGGGGATCTGAGCATTACCATTATGTCAAGGGTTTTTTTTGGAAAAATTTAATCAACAAACTGATTTGGAATCGGTGCTTCTGGGAGGCCCGTGGTGTCTAGGTAATATGGGCCTTTTTTTGAAAAGATGGTATCCTGGGTTTGATCCAAACATCAAGAATATAAACACCATTCCAGTCTGGTGTAGACTCCTAGGACTACCTCTCCAATTTTGGGATGATGAGATCCTGTTAAATATTGCTAAATCCCTCGGTGCTCCGATTGGGCTTGATGGCCCCACGAGAAACAAATCCAGACTAGCTTTTGCTAGATTCTGTATTTCTTCTGAAATGGAGCAGGAGTTACCGAAACATATTATTTTGCAATCTAAGTATGGCATTTGGCATCAAAAGATCAAATATGAAACCTTTCATTTGTGATGTAATAAATGCCATCGTATAGGGCATTTCACCAGAAAATTCCCTAATAAGGAGATCTCCCAAGAGGATGAAAAAAGCAAGAATGAAAAACTTGAAGGAGATTCAGCTCAGGCACAAGAAGCTAGGATGATAGAAACGGAACTTGATCATAGCCAGAGGGAAGAAAAATCCCTTAACCAACCTGAGTGGAACTATAAGAAGAAAGAAAAAAAGAGGTTCAGAACTCCAATCAGAAAACCTCTGGTCTGTAGGAAGCTTTGGCATCTAAAAAATCCAGCGGCAGCTTCACTAGGAGTACCCACAATCACCAAAGAAGATTTAGATATGCAAAACCCAGTAAAGGTGGTTTTGGAGGTTGACGAGCAAAAGGGAATAGTGAAAGTAAATATTCTTGCTAAAGAGCTAGCTCAGTTTGTGGAAACTCATAATGAAACTAAAGTAGCTGAGATAGATCAACCGAATCCTTTGTTCATCATTAAGGAAATTTTGGATGAGGAAAAAGAAAACATGGAACCAGAAGAATCACTACAGAAAAGTTCTCCGTGGGAAAATAGTAAAATTTCACCTAAAAGTGGGAACCCCCTATCTAGCATCAAATCAGAAAATCTACAACCTGTTAATAAACAGGGAGAGAAAGAGGAGGGGGAAGTAATGCCACTCAGAGAAAACATTCTCTATGAGGAAGACTCAGAGCTAACTATTGGTTTTACAGAGGTCATTTCTAAGAAAAAGAAGAGAATGAAAGGATTTGAAAAGATCCCAGATTCGCTCTATCATGAAAAAAAAATAAAAAATTGACAACTAGGAAACTTCAACATCCAGAACCACTAGATCATCTACTAGAAGAATAGTAGACTTTGGAAGCAGCTCTAAAAGAGGAAGACCCTCAAAAAAGGCTCTCAGATCCAAGAGAACAGAGGAAGACATTGCAGATGGCACTCAACGGACAATTGAACCATCAGGAAATCCCAACACCTATAGCTTTTAAATGAAGATCATCTCATGGAACATCAGAGGGCTGAATGGAAACTCCAAACAAAGAATAATCAAGGAGTTATGGGAGTCTAGTAGACCTAGCATTTTGCTTCTGCAGGAAACTAAGATGAACGCTAAGGTTCTTGAAATTAGTAAAAAGAATTTCTGGGAAAACTCTGATGTGGCTGCGGTGGATTCTCAGGGTGCTTCAGGAGGCCTGGCTACATTTTGGGATAAAAGACAGTATACTGGTATGATTCTTACTGAAACTAATAACCATCTTGCTATTAATTTTCACGCTATTGAGAATAATTGTGACTGGATCCTTTCTAATATTTATGCCCCTAATACGGTTATTGGGAGGTGAAAACTCTGGACTGATCTTAAGACTTTCAGAAGTCAACATAATACTACCAACTGGCTTATTATGGGAGACTTCAATTCTCCCCTAAACCCAGGTGAAAAACAAGGAGGAAACTTAAGTTTTTCCACAGGCATGGATGAATTTGCTGATTTTGTTGCTGACCTTAATCTCATGGATGTGGATCTTCATGGCAATCAGTTCACCTGGACTAACAGAAGGTTGGGGAAAGACTTAATTCAAGTCAGACTGGATAGAGCTCTTTTCTCTGCTAGCTGGATTCTTAATCAGGACTTCCATCTTACTTCTCTACCCAGAATTGGGTCGGACCACAATCTGATTGCTTTAAAACTCTTCAATTGGACTAAGCCCACCAGGAGTTCCTTCAAATTTGAAAAGATGTGGATGGATCATGATGATATCCATGACAGGATTAAGGAATGGTGGATTTGGGATGGTGAGGGCACTGCTCAGTTTAGGCTTATTCAGAAACTTAAAAATGTCAAAAAACAGGTTAAAATCTGGAACAAAAAAGTTTTTGGGAATGTGTTTGAAAAAAAAAAGGAATTAAAGCAAAAGCTCCAAGATTTGGAAATCAAGATGAATTCAAAGGGGAGATCTCTTGAAAGATCAATCAGTGGAAAAGAATATTCTTTCAGAGCTACATACGGTATGTAATAGAGAAGAATCCCTATGGAGACTCAAATCCAGGGCTATTTGGCTGAAAGAAGGAGATAGAAATACAAAATTCTTCCATATGACCACCCTGAAGCATAGAGCCTGCAATAGGATAATGGAAGTTGCTAAAGGAAATGGCACTGTTATAAAATACCCAAGGAGCATCAAAGAAAGAAGCTCTCAAATTTTATGAAAAATTGCTTAATGAGAAGAATAACATTAATGATGAGGCAGTCTCTTTCATGTTGGAGGCTATCCCCCAAGAAAAAATTGAAGAGCAGAGATTTAAAGACATCACTAAAGTTGTCACATTAGAAGAACTTCAAAAAGTTGTGTTTACTCTTGAAGGGGATAAGGCACCGGGCCCGGATGGTTTCTCAGTCAACTTTTTTCAGAAGTTTTGGGAAATATGTTCGGATGATCTTCTCAGGGTGGTGAATGAATTCTATAGAACTGGGGATCTTTTGAAAGAGCTGAACAACACCCACATTGTGCTTGCTCCAAAAAAAATGGATGCTAAGGATTTCAAAGACTTCAGACCCATCAGTCTGGTGAATGTTATTTATAGAATTTTTACCAAGATCATTGCTACCAGACTCCAGTTCATTATGAATGATTTAATATCAAAACAACAGAGTGGTTTCATTAAAGGTAGGATTATTCAGGATGGAGTGATTATGGTCCATGAGACTATTCACTCTATGGATAATAACAAAAAATCAAACATGGTCCTTAAACTTGATATGAATAAAGCCTTCGATAAAGTCTCTGGGCCTTTCTGGACAAGGTTCTGACAAAATTTGGTTTTCTAACTAAATTCAGAAAAATTATCAAGGCATGCATCACTACGGCTAGATTCTCAGTGGTGGTAAATGGAGAGCCGGTGGGATTTTTTACTAGCAGTAGAGGGCTAAGGCAAGGGGATCCCATATCCCCTCTGTTATTCATTCTTATGGCAGACAGTCTTAGCAGAACAATTGATAAAGCAGTCACAGATGGTCTTCTGAAAGGATCTAAGCCCACTTCCTCTAACCAAGTAGCTTCTCATCAGCAATTCACGGATGATACAATCCTTCTTTTAATGGATTCAATCCTTGAAGCTAAGGCAAAAAATTCTATTATGAAATTATATGAATCTGCTTCTGGGTAAGAGATTAATTTTGATAAAAGCTCAATTTTCTTTTTTAACACCCCTGGGGAAAGACAACTTAGAATTGCTAAAATTTTGGGATGTAAAATCAATTCACTCCCCACTACTTATTTGGGGCTCCCCCTTGGTATGAAAAAAGTATCAACCAAAGTCTGGAATGACCTGTTGGAAATATTTCAAAAGAAAATGGCTGGTTGGAAAGGAGCCATTCTATCAAGTGCTGGTAAGTGTTTGCTCATAAAAAGCACTCTTTAGAATCTCCCTATATATATCATGTCACTCTATAATATCCCTTCTACCTTCAGAGAAAAAATTGAGAGGATTCAGAAGCACTTTCTATGGCAGGGAATGGAGGATAAATTCAAATATCACTTGGTAGCTTGGGACCAAGTATGCACTCCCAAAAAAATTGGGGGCCTGGGTATAAAAGACATCAAAAAAATGAATGAGGCTCTAATTGTAAAAATGGGCTGGAGAATGCTCTCAGAGAAACAACCCTGGATTGAACTAATTAAGGCCAAATACCTTAATCAACAAGCAACCATTTCTTTTCTTCAGGAAGAGCATCTTCCTTATGGATCCATTTTTTGGAATAATTTAGTTCAGATCAGGAATTTCATCAAACAAGGAAGCAAATGGAAAGTGGGGAATGGCAGAGATATAAATTTTTGGGGGGATAACTGGTCTAACTGCAGTCTTGTTGACAGATTTGGAGTAGTCAAAGACAGCCTTGAACAAAAGTATGGTACTAGAATCATGGATTACATTGATAGGGATGGCAACAAGAAGAAATGGAAAAAACTCTCTGTGGATAGGGATGATCTGAACCACATGATGTCCTCTTTGCAAGAGCATTTGGACCTTATCCCCTTAAGTCAGCTGGATGTTAAGGATGAATTGGTCTGGAACAACTCTATTGATGGAGAGTACTCTGTTAAATCTGGATATAATTCTTTCTTTGAAACTGTTCAGAGTGAGTTCAACTGGAGCAGGATTTGGATGGCTGAGCTCACACCTAAAATCAATTTTTTCTTTTGGCTTGCTCTCAGGGGAAGAATTCTCACCAATGACAACCTGATAAGAAAAGGTTTCATAATGCCAAATAGATTCCATCTCTGTAAAAAAGAATCTGAGGATATCAGACACCTGTTAGTCCATTGTGAGTATGCCACTAAAATCCAGAGTTTTTCCTTTTCTAATTTCAAAGTTTCCTGGGTTGTGCCAAAGGACTTCATCCAGTTCTGGACCCAATGGAATCCTCCTTTTAAACACTATGTTGTGAGAAGACTCTGGAAACTGGTAATACCCCATATTATTTGGAGGATATGGAAAGATAGAAATGACATCATTTTTAGAAACATTAAACAACAGTGCAAGCTCAGCTTTGTTAAGATTACTAATGTTGTCAAAGAGAACATCGAAAGATTCAAACCTCCCAAGAACAAGAATTATCCTGAAAATGAAGAGCATATTTTGTCCAACTGGAAGATTGGAGTTGATAATATTCAGAATAGCATCCGTTCCAACATTGACAGGTCTTTGATACATTGGAACCCTCCTGATCTCAACTGGCACAAGCTGAACTTTGATGGGGCTTCTAAGGGAAATCCTGGGATTGCTACAGGGGGAGGAGTGATTCGAGATCATAGAGGCAGTCTGATTGCTGCCTATGCTGGTAAAATGGGGATACAAACTAACCATTATGCTGAAGCCTTGGCTGCTCTATGGGGGCTTAGAATTGCTCAGACACATAACATTCAGAATATTATTCTGGAAGGAGACTCACTAAACATCATTAATCATCTAAATCAGTCTTCACCTCCAAGCTGGAATATCAAGGATTTCATCATGGAATCTATAAGCATTTGTCAAACCTTCAAAAATATCTGAATCAAGCATACATACCGGGAAGGAAATAAGGTTGCTGATGAATTGGCCAATTATGGCATAAATAATAATCTAATTATTTGGGATAATGTTAATCATATCCCTGAGAAGGTACAAAGCAACATTCAAGCAGATATTTATGGGCACTCAAGTATGGAGTAAGGATAATGATAATTTGGAGTGGGCTTTAGAGGAGATAAAAGATCACCATGCGGGAAATATCATGTAAGCTACGGACACATTAACTTTCATTACTCCCAACATGTGTGTGGGACTCTTAAAATCCAGGACAGGAAGAAAGACAACTACATTTCATACAGACAGTTCAAACAAGGGTTTCGAGGACAAGAGTTGCAAGCATTTCAGAGAGGAAAAAATGGGAGGAGCCCCATGCCAGATAGAACCCAACAGTGATCCAGAATGGAAGAGCAACAAGGAGTTGTGGAACCTCCTCAAGCAGGGTGGAATCACAAACTTCATTGATCAGATTCAGGGGCATGATCAGAGCATTTCGATCCAATTCGCTATGGATTGGAAGGATCGTAAAGTGGAATATGGAGGGCATAAAATCCCTATTAATGAAGAACTAATTGCTAAGCTACAGGTCTGGAGATGGAAGGCTTCCGTTTCTTCAACAAGAGGATCGACAAAAATGCTGAGGAGAAGAAGTTTTCTACTGATAACGAGGTGCTAGTTTTTGTTATTGTGGGATTGAGGGTAAGTTCTATCCCCTCGCCCTTTGATGAAATCACCCGTATGATGGTCCGGTATATCTCTTTGGAAGGGAGATATGTTACAGTTCCTATTAAACACCTGGTGTTCCTTAACCATTTCCATGCAGGAAAATCACTGTATGCTTCCCTCACTATCTTTTGAACTCCCTCGAATGCTCCATCTTGGAGTTTCAGAAGCATACCCGTGTTGTCCCCCTGCATCAAGGCCTTATTTTTTTTTCTGCACAAGCTCTGTGTTTCTAAATACCCCAGTCTCCCATCTTCCCCCAGCACTGTTCCACTCTTTCCCACCATCACTACCCCCACCCCATCATCATGACCCCCACCCCCATTTCCACCACGACCAAGCCTAAAATGAGGAACCATAAGAGGCCCAAATTGGACACCCCTGTTTCAGGCAGAGTCCTTCGCAGCAATCGGGAGTTGGAAGTTGTCCAAAACCTATTGCACATCAGTAGTGTAGGCCATGAAGAGGCCTTACAAAAAGAGGGAAACAATACTTCCCAAAGGCTGGAAGCCTTGGAAAATGAAATGATGAAACTGAAAGAAGAAGTGCAGCACTTGGCCAAGCAAAAAGGCAAAAGGAAGATGGAAGATGATACTGATCTTGGCAATAAGCAAGTTGAGGACATCTACAAAAAGCTAAACTCCTTGGACAATCATCTGGGGAGAGCAAAGGATCGCCATGACCACAACATGGCAATTTTTAATGCAATCAGTGATTTCCTTGAACAACATGTTCATAGCATTTCTGTGCTTAGTGAGATCCCAGACACTCTGTGGGGAACAGACAAGGAGAGCAGTCAAACCATAGAAAAGTTGGATGCTAAGGACCCCACACACATGACAATGGTGGCTCTCTTTACCTCACTACAAACTATTAAATCCAGAATTAACAGAGCTGCCAAGAAGTAAAGGAGGTCTTCGTTGCAGATGTTGCTTTTCATCATTCTTTTTGCTATTTTTTTGCTATTTTTTGGCTGCATTGTTGTAGCGCATGCTCTTTTCTGCTTTTCTATGGTAACTCTCTTTTGGTTACGGTTGGCTTTAACGCCTATTCTGGATGTTGATCCATTTTTTGTGGAACCTATTAGTGTTTTATCTAGCTTTTAGGCCCTCTATGTAAACAGGGTATAGTCCCTTCAAAACTATTTACCATTAAATTTTTTTTTTTTATCCTAACAAAGCATATATGGAAGTTGAAAATGATCTTCAGTCATGAATGAACTCCTTTTCATCACTAAACAAGTTCTCTCCATCAGATACTGTTTGAGAAAGTTATTTGGCCATATAAGCAGGTAAACATGTTGTCTCAACAATGTATACTATCTTCAATCTTCATGGAACTTTATAATCCTCCTGAGTGAAATTGGTGAAGATGTAAGCTCATGAATTTTCTTGTCCATGGCTATGCTTCTTGGAACTTTGAAATGTGGTTATGAAAATGACCCGTTTGTCACAATATTAGGTGTATACTGATGATAAGAGCATCACCGTACCTTTGTTGGTTGAAGATGAATCTTTTAATTATTGTGAGAGATTTATCAAGTCTTGAACATGTTTTAGAGGCCATGTAGGAGCAATTTAGAATGAATTTTATTTTTGTTTTAACAAGAACACATGGTAGAATTCAAAGAGACATAAATCTTCAAAGCGTAGTTCAATCATCATCTTCTTCAAACTTAAGATAAGATCTATAGAGAAGTCAAAAGGTCCTAACCCTTTAAGTTGAAAATTGGAATAAAAGAAGTGTTTTATGTAGAAGAAGTAAAAAACAAAACAAGAGTTACAAGAAATGAAGAAGGTGTTGCAATAGAGGAAATATACTCAAACTTATAAATGAAATTTTTTTAGACAAAGCATGGGAAGTGATTGAGATATAGCTAGAAAAGTACAGACTCAATTGAGAAGATTGAATGTATGTGTTATGCTATGCAAGTAGTGACTATGGTTTTTAAATAATGACAAGTGAGAGTAAATTGGAAGATGTTTTTGTTATTGTAAGCATAAATAATTCTATAATAGACCAATTGCTTTATGAATGACTATAATTGTAGTGTGTAAGGAGAAACATTGAGGTATGACTGTTTGGAGTGTGTTGTATGAATTTATAAAACTATTGGAAGAGAGAAAAATAGATATGGATGATTGTTTCAGTATATGAATTCAGAGATAGTACAGGGTGTGAGAAGAAAGTTTAAACAAATCTTAGACTTTGTTGAGAAGAGGATTGTTTTGGTTTTCAGGAGTGACTAAGAAAGAGTGAAATAATGAAGAATAGTTTGAGTGTAGATATAAGATCATCATCAGATGCTATAAACATTAATTTAAAGAGTGATAAATTATAATTTGTATTTTATTAGAGAATTATTGCTTTCTTATAGGTAGGCACTAGAAAAAGTTTAGTTGTAGCTGGCTAAATCATTTAGGAAGTTGGTACTTCCTTCACCAAGTTGTAGTTTGAGTGATATCAAGGTTGTATCCTCAAGAGTTGAGTTGTATCTCAACAAATCATTGTAGCCTTTTGCCACATAGTGCACTGGTTTAGTAGGTTTTCTCCCTATTTAGGTTTCCCACTTAAAATTTCTTGTCTCTTGTGTATGTGTGTTGATGATTACTCTCATTTGAATTATTTTTTCAGATTAAGTGATCGAGGTTGTGATTTGTAAAAGTTGAATTGAAAACTGATTCACCCCCTCTTATTGTTCCAATTTTTAACACCTCTTAAGCCAACAAAAAACTAAAATGGAAATTCCATTTTTTAAAATGCAAAATAACTTGACCTAGCTCACTACTCAACCAAAAATGGTCTCCTGGGGCACGAAAAACCAATGCACCCCACCCCTCTTGGTTGGTATAAATGGAAGACCCATTACCCAATATCCTATCAACAACAAATCCCTTCAATATATTTTCAAGTAACTTATTTCTCCCTACATTACCTCCATATGTTGGAAATAATGTCATTGATGTTAAAAAAATACATATAAGTATATCATATGTTAGAAATATTTTCATTAATGTTTATAGATGTATGTCTCTTATGAAAAAGATGATTCAGTTAGAATTATGCATGTCATATGCCAAAAAAAGTATTTTACAATGTTCAACGGGTTTCTGTAGTGTTTCGTGGATTTTATAGTGTTACACTAGTTTCTGTGGTGTTCTTAAGGTTTGGTAAGGTTCCATAAGTATCTATGTGTATCGAAAGTTGTTGTAGTGCCTCATGCATTGAAGGATAAGACTAATGTGTTTTGTGGGTTTGAAATAATTTTGATCATCAAAGGAGAATTTCCATGCAATGAAGAAAGAACAACAAAGGCCAAAAGGTGTTGCCATACAAAGGAGGATTGTTGTGCAACAAAGAGAAAACTCTAGAATGTCTAGAATTGTCCGTGATGGTCATGAAATACCACCGAACCAAGAGAAAACAAGGGAAGTCTGTGAAAGTCATGAAAATATTCAAATGTTTAAAGATCATTTTACAAAGGTCAACCCAAACAAAATATTCAAAAGAATGCCAAATCATTGAAAGGTCACATATGTTCATGAAATGAATAAGGTATATAAATGAATTGAATTATGAATTTTGGTGAATGCTCAAGGTATTATAATGCCTATTTTTAAACAAAGGAAGAGAGATAGAAGAGAGGAGGGATTAATGAATATATATCAAGAATATTTATGAAGAGAAAAATAAAATAGATTTGAATGTTTTATTGTTGAAGAAGAATGAAGAGCGAGTAGTGCATAAAGTAAGTTGAATGTGAAGTGTGGATTGTGCGAAGACAACAAAAAGAGTGAAGTGTATTCTAAGTGCTATCATCAAGTTGAAGAAGCAACCAAAAAAGGTGGATCTTTGCATTGTTGAGGTCAGTGACTTATATAATTGGGGATTGGCGTCTCCAGTGAGTTGGTGCTCACGATTCATGCTAAGTTGGTGTTATAAATTAGGGTTTGGTATCTCTAGTATATTGGTGCATATGAAGGTATAGTGAGAAATTTTTGGGTTGAATTTGGATGATAGATCCAAGTAGTTTTTTCTCTATGGTTTTTCCCTAAAGGTTATCCACATAGATTATGTCTTATAATTGTCATATGTTATGTGATTGCTATTGTTATGGATACTAATGCTTTAAATAAGTAAAAGTTTGAATATATTGATTCACCTCCCACTCAATATAAGAGTGTTTTCTACAATTGGTATCAAAGTGGGTTCCTTCAGAATAGTTTTAACACTGGAAGGTAGATATCTGTAGCACACATGGTAGGAAAAGAAGGATTCCCCTCAAACATGGCTCCATTATTTGATGAAACTAATTATACTTTTTGAAATATAAGGATGCACACCTATCTAATGGCTCTTGGGTTTGACATTTTGTAATCAATTTTAAATGGTTATGTAGCTTCAATAAATCCTCCTAAAGATCAAGCTGGTAAGAAGACAAGTGAGAGCAATAAAAAGGCTATGAATGTCATATTGAGGGGATTGTCTAAGTTATATTTTTTTAAGGTGAGGAACTATGTTTCAGCCAAGGAAATACGAAATAAACTTAAGAAAATTTATGAAGGAGATGACAATGTGAATAAATAAAAACTCCAAAGATGAGATCAAGATATTAAGTAAAAATAATCTGAAGAAAAAACAACAGTTTCAGATATTTGAAGAAGAGTATGCAAAGAAAAAGTATAAGTCAATTCAAGGATTTGAAAATGAAGGGTGATGAAAGAAAATATAACAATGATAAAGAAGAGTATTTACTCATGATAGAAAGGAAAGAAGATATGTTTTTCAAAAGATGAAGAAGATGTTGAAATTTAGGCAGATCTTGAAAGAGAGCTCATTAGTTCCCTAGATGAGATCAAGATATTAAGTAAAAATAATCTGAAGAAAAAACAACAGTTTCAGAAATTTGAAGAAGAGTATGGTTCCTCAAAGAAAAAGTTGTCTCAAGATCTTAAAGAATCCCAAAATATTATCAACATCCTAAAGATTCAAGTTGAATAGATGAAGAAGATGAATTTAAATGTGAGTATCCAGCTAAAGACAAAAGAAGAAAACTATGCTAAGATTAATTCAGAAGTTGTGATCTCAATGGAGGAATTGGAAAAGGAAAATTATAAGTTGAAAAAATGCCTCAAGTTTGAGAAGAGTACTGAAATTTTGGATGATATAATCAGTAATAAGTTCGCAGCAAGAGAAGAATCGGAGATCACAAATTATTAAAATGCAGGATCTTTGTATTGAAATAACTATTCTTGCCGATGTTGAATTTGATGTAGACGATTTGGCATACAAGTTTTAATACTCGTATGAGTGGGTATTTTTTGGAAGCCACCACCTATAGAGGCCGTAACACCAAAGAAAATAGGTCTCCACATGCAAGGCACAACCTCTCAGAGAAGAACAAGGCCGTAATATAAGTGTAATCTAATGACCTGGTGGGTGTCTCCACATCGAGTTGTATCCACCCAAGTAGATATGCACAAAATTATACTGTGGTCTTTGACTCAGAAAAAACGTCCTTGGATCAGGCAAACATGTGGCATCAAGGATGAATAATTTACAGAGCCGTGGAGTGACTAGAGAATTCTAGGTAAGATGGAGATGGAAAAATCTTAATGATTCACACTACTTAATCACGTATGGCTAAAAAATGACTCTCATGGCAGGACTATCACCGCTCTAATACCAAATATAAAAGAAGGTCCAGATTTACACAGGAAAATAATTGTCTAATATTGTATTCAGCCTCTTGAGTCTTTTCATACATTCAGGATTACATATATATAGGAGTATGATTTCCTATAAATATGGAGGTTACTCAACAACACTCCTACAAATAACTCTACACTCCTATTCTACGTGAGTTCACATAACAAGAATATTGTTATGATTTGTTTATAATAACAAATCTATAACAATACAATTATTTATGGTTTACACATTACACATTAATAATAATCACAAAATTATATATTTTCTCAAATATGTGAGCACTACTCCATTTTCCTAACAAAAACTAGTCTTGGGTTCAAATAAAATCAGGGGACTGCTAAAGAAGATCCTAACATGCCACCAAAGAAGGAAAATGTAGACAAGTCAAAGACCTATGTAGATTATCTTAAAGGTTCTAACAAAGATGAAAGAAACAAGATGAATGAGATTCATGTTCCTCAAAGTACAAACATCCCCCAAAAATACATCTCAAATAAATATAGAATATTCTTCCCCCTAAGGAAACGTATAACATATCTAGGTTTCACAATTCTTTTTATGGTTATTTTGTTCATGCAGTTTGGGCATATAGCGATAGAATGTAGGTATCATGCAAGAAGTTTTGATAAGAAGATGAATCTAAATGCAAGTTATTATGGGGTTTCAAATAGAAACTACAATTCATTTTATCCATTATCAGAATACAAAGAGAATGGTATTGTATGCTATAATTGTCACAACTATGGGCATACAACATGTTTTGTAGAAATGTGGAATCTCCTAGATTGAATAAGAATGAGTATGGATGGAACAAAAATAGAGTTTCACATGATTTATTAGGTAAAATATATAGTTATTTTTCTCTCACATTAGATTATATTAAATGTTATAATTGCAACAAGTATGTACATATAACAAACATGTGTAAAAGTAATCTTGTAGATAAAAATAATAAAATGGATGCCTATTCTAAACATAAAGGCGACTTCATTAAATTTTGGAAGATAAAGAAAAAGAAGGTGATTTCCAATGAGGAAATCAAAGAAAGGTGTTGTTGATCCATGTGAAGACAATAGTTAGGAAGCAAGTAGAGAATATTGAGAAGCCAATGAAAAGAAACAATATCTTCAAGATCAAGCTACAAGGTTTAAGGTATGAAAATATGATTATGGGTTATAGTAGTAGTGATTGTTTTCCATCAAGTGTAGTAAATATTTAATAATTTATTTTGAGCTCACAAGATGTGAAGAAGAAGCAAAAAACAAATTGATTGATAGTTTTGAAATATTTCACTTGGAACTGAGCCATTTGAAAGTCATGTAGTGTTATGTAAGTGGTAGATTGGGATGACAGTGTAGAGAACAACAGAAGGAGAATTATTTTTGGGTAATAGTTTGGTATCATGGATAAACAAGAATCATGTTTCTATTTCTTCATCTACAAAAAGGCATAACACTGTGCAACAATATCATGGTTTACATAAGTTCTATGGAGGAAGCATAAACTTAGGGCTGAGCAAATCATTTTATTATCATAGTGAAGATAAGTCAGAAAGAGATTAACAGATGCATAATTAAGGGGGAGAGTGTTCTAAGAAAATTTCCTTTACCATTGATGTCAAAGGGGGAGAAGTGAAAGTCAAAATAAGAAAAACATAAAGGGGGGAGTTAAAGCTAGGGGGAGTGATGCAGCCTAGAATCTACTATATAAAACCCAAAAAAACCTGGGCACGATGGCACATCACCTAGATTGAGATGAGCACTCACCCGAAGTACACAAAGGTACCGGGTCCCTCTTTAGATTTGCTTGTAAAGGATGTTAGTGTAATGAAGATACAATCATATTCATAACCATAAGTAAGCATAAACATTCCACAGAGCATATTGTAGATCTAAGATCTTAGAGAATCATGAATTAAACAATAACTATAATAAGATTAACCATGCAAGAAATAGTTACATTCATGTTTAAAACCATTATCCATCTAATATACTCCATTATATTAAACACTGAATTACATAGAAGATTCTTACATTACAAAGAATCACCATAACTTATGTGCGTATCAGATCCAGCAGTGGACACTCTACAATAATTCACTATTCAGCCTCTCTCTAACTACATAGTTCACTACATATTTATAGGGGTGGGGACTTTTCCCTTCACCACCTACGCACTTCCCAAAATAGGTCACATGCTGATAATAACCATGTGCCTTTACAATAACATGCACACATGCAAGTGCACTAATAATAGACATCCTATAGTTAACTAGAAGAAGTAATCCTATTATTATCTTGAACTCATGCATGGCGCTTATCAGACGCTCATTCCCAAAATAGCATTTTCATTTCATGCAAGTCTCCATCCCAATGTGTGCTCCACACTGTTATCTTCCAAAAATATCCCACATCCATGAAAATGGCTAAGTCCTAAATCAGCTTGTCCTGGCGCGCGTTTCCTTCCCTATCCTTCCGCGCCTTCAAGTACACCTTGTTCCTATGTGTGCATCCTATGTGTGTCTTCTCCTTAGCACAATATTTTTTGATCAACATTACCCCACACTAAAGTACATTGTCATCCCAACAATGGGGATTCTTTTTGATGTTCTCAAAGAATAAAGAATAAGAATGGAAAGAATATAATGAATCATTGTACAAAAGAATAGACCTATACTCTGTAGCACCTTCTTCTTCAACCAAGAGGATCAATTATGGATATTTTGTTTAAATCTCAGCCTCCAATGTCTATTCCATTCATCCAACGCTGGTCCTTGTCTTCTCTGGAAATGTCTATGGTAATGGCTTCCAATTCATCTTGAGTAATATTTTCCTTTTCATTTTGCAGTACTTGGACAACATTGGCCATAACAGTCATCATTCCCTCCAGAAGATCCATCTTCAGCGCTATGTGCTTCCCAATCTCATCTATTCTCTCCTTATGTGGGTCTTGAGCTACTACAAGGGCTTCGTGCTTCTATTTCACTAGTGCCAATATTTTGGTGCGTCCCAGTGTCTCATCTTTCATGGCCTTCAGAACATCATTATCTTTAACCAAAGTTTTGATCCTTATCACTGCTTCTGGTGCCACACAAATATTTAGAGCTTGGTTAGATTTTTTTCAATTCATCCTTTAGATTTGGAACAATACCTCATAATTTAAAATTTTCCTAACCACAAAGGCCCTTGCTCTTTCTGCTTCTTGTTCAGGATCCTTTGGCATTGGCATTCGAATTGGTCCATCTTCTAGCACCAAATCAACCAATGTGCGCACATAATGCATAGCCGAAGGAAACTTCTCAGGTACCTTAGAATCAAGATGAGGTCTTGCTTTCAAATTTAGTCACTAATTTCTTTTGCCATGCTAATGAAGGCCTCATTCTTCTTCTATTCTAGGTCCTTTTCTCCTTTTAAATGTGTTATTTCTACAGTTTTTGCCTTGTTATCTTCAAGTAGTGCTCTAATGGTGGAACCTTATCCATGTTTATACATCTATAGTTCCTTTGCATTTCTCACCTCTATCAGATAATAGAGTAGGCTTAACCAAAGGTCCATTTCTAGCACAAAATCAACCAATGTGTCATAATGCATACATTAGGTAGAATCAGGTTTGCTTTCAGAACTAAGTCACTGTTTTTTCTGCCATGCTAATGAAGGCCTGTTCTTCTTCTATTCTAGGTCATTTTCTCCTTTTAAATGTGTTATTTCTGTAGTTTTTGCCTTGTTATATTCAAGTAGAGATCTAATGGTGGCCTTATACAAAGATTCCTCCAGACGTCTTTCACAAAATATACTCATCAGCTTGATCCATATGGGTCTTTCTTCATTCCTTGATACATAGGATAATTTTTTCCATCCATATGGGTCTGCATGGTGGCCATGTGCATGTGGTGACCATGTCTGGATCCATCAGCTCCCATCCATACAATTCTTTAAGTCCTACTGTGCTCTGAAATCAGGTGTAGACAATTTTTTTTGTGTCCTCAGTGTAGCCCATACTTAGCACAACATATTATTCATTGCTTCTCTTCATTCTTGGCCCCTTAGGAACCTGATTGCTAAGGTTTAGAGTTGGCCTTTCTTCATCATGAGTAGTAATGGCATGCTAGGTTGCTCTTGCACCATCTCTTCTGCTTCTATTCATCCCTTCCTCTTCATCTTTCATTTCTTCATCTCTGGGTTCCTCCATATCTTTTAGTTGCACTAGGGATTCTAGGCGTGCTCTCCTCAATACTCTTCCACCTCCTCATACAACTTCAAATTTCTCCTTCTCTTCTTCTCAAGTGCCTTTTTCTAAGGGTGAGAGTCTAGGTGATCTTCTTACAGGATGTGGTGTTCCCACGCCTTGGGTCTATGATTATTCTGAATACCTTCTTAAACCAGTGAAACTCTTTAGGGACTGACATCCATGTCCAAGTCCTCTTCTCCATCTTGCACCTGTGGTGGATTATCTATATGTGCACTCTCCACTTTTTCTGTGGGCTGCCTCTGGCCTCTATGATCTAAGCCTCCACTATCTTCTTGTTCCTCTTCCTCCTCATCTATTTGTATGGTCACAGGATTTGGAGTTAACACATTCTCCATTGTGTGCTTACCCTTAGGTGGCCTTAGGAGCATGAAATCATTCTCCACATACTTATTATTCTCCAACCTAGGCTTGAGCTGAAGATATATGAGTGTGGCTCCACTATCCCCAATATCCAAACTTACTGGCTTCATACTTATGATGTCTGAAATGAGCCTTTCAATGTAGGAAGAACAAATTGGATATACATATTTTTTTTGAGGGTGTGGTAGTCATAATATTCCTTGTCTGTGTTGAAGTTCAATTTGCGCGTATCAGAAAATATATGAACTGAGGCCTAGAAGTAGCACACTATGAAGGCATAGAGAAGTTTGCACCATGGACTCCATGTCCCATCCTTCATGGAAAACCGTGCATGATGAAGAAGTGTTGATACACTATGAACTGTACTTCCTTACCTACTACCTAAGGTATTTCCTTTGGAATGCACCATTCCTACTCAAATGCCACGTGAAGTTGGTAATACCACATTTCTACCCTTTTCTTGAATGGTCCACTCATTGATCCTTCACATAAATATTTCTCGAATCTTTCCGTACGAGGAAATTATTCTCAGTGAGGTATTCCTAAATTTTATTCTTTGGTCAATCGAGCACTCCAATTTCTACAAAAATAAGAGATAAGAGGATGGTTCCAAAACTTATCTTTTCACCTATGTGCACTTCCTCAAAAATGGTTTCTACAATATAGCCTAAGAAGTTGTAGATTTCTCCCTCTGTCATCTTCTTTGCAATGTATAAGCACATTGTATTGACCTATGACCATCTCCCTTGATCATTTAGCTTGGTGAGTAGATACACAGATGCTTGCACCATAGGGTACTTCCTTAATCTATAGATGTCCATTCTGTGTGAACCCTTGGTATACCGCAACTCCTTTCTTGTGGATATAACTACTTATTTATCTTTTAGATCACTAAAAATGTTTTTCTTAGTGCCATTCAATCCATGTTAATGTTGTAATTATGGTTGTTGTGAGCCTAACCCTCCTTTCGATGAAATAAAATAAGTCCTCATGGAACTCTGCTCATAAATCATTGGTATAAAGGTTTATATTTTCCAAAATATGGGAGCATCATACAGTTGATAAAATCCTACCTGCTTAATTAAATTTTCCCTAGCATTGTCATATACTGGCATATCTTACAACATGCACTTTTTGGTCTTCTTATTTAGTAAAGTGTCCAACTCTCCCTTGTTATCAGTGGTGCGGTGGTTGTAGTCATTTACTTTGCATCTGTGGATGTGGGAATCCCAATTTTTCCTAACTATTACTCCTTTCAGGTACTGCATATCTGAAAAACATTTCTTTGGAGAGTAATTTCAACCTCAAATTCCACCTTTTTCTTTTATTTTGTGTCTTATGCAGGTTCTTTCATTGGTGCCATCATAAAAAACCCACCTTTTATCTTCTGTGTTGATTAAGTTCAAACCCTAGCTTGAAAATTACGTGCCCTAGCTCAAAACTATGTTCCATATCTCCTTTTCAATGCTTCTAATTCACTCAAACCCTTCATGAATGGGGATGCAAGCCTTTTCTATGCATAAATCTACTCTTCACACAACTCAACACCTCAACATGATCCCTTGGCTCAGTTGCACTTAGCTCACTTGAATACTTGTGATTACAAAGGTTAAAAATGAACCTACATCGCATCCATATATAAATTTTAAAAAATTTAGTGACATTTATTGGTCCTTCACCTACCAATAATCCTCTCATTAATTGACCATTTTCAAAATTCCCAAACAATTTCTATGTGGTACAATTTCACACCTCATCTATAACCTTCTGAGCACACCTTCCTATCCTTTGGCTACAGACTTCTCTTCCATGTTATTCTATGCATCGAGTACCTCGCCACTACACCTTTTCATAGTAGTTTCCATGGCTCTACTTACCTCATGTTATATTGTCCCTTCATTCATTTCCATCTATGGTCTTCTTTGGAAGTAGTTTCCTTTCTAACATCTCCTTTCCATACTTGAATAACACCTGTAACAATTTATTCTCATGTGTACCCATTTGTGAATAACAAATAACAACCACCCCACACCAATGGTATGTGAAGTCCTCTGCGCATAAAAATAATTCAAATTATAATTAGCTTTTAGCATGCACAACATGAGCTTATTACACAAAACACCAAACTAAATTGAAAAATCATAACAACAAACAAGGAAATACGTTAAAGGAAATACAGAAAGGGAAACCTATACTAAATGAAAAACTTCCTTATTAGAAACACCAAGAAAACTTATTTATAGTAGGGCTTCATCCTACTCCCATTAAAGTAACTAGGTAACGGCATTCCATCAAGTGCCTCTAACTGGAAAGAACCTGAGTCAAGTATATGAGTGATAACATATGGTCCCAACCAATGCACCTTGAGCTTGCCTAGATGGCACAAAAACTTAGAATCATAAAGTAGTACCATCTGTCCAACCTCAAGCTTCTTTTCCCTAATGTGTCGGTCATGCCATGCCTTCTGCCTGACCTTTTCCTACTTCTGACTCCAACATGCTATGACATGCACCTCTCATCCAACTGCATTAACCTGTCAATTATTTCTTCTAATGCTTTCTCATCAGCTAGACCTCCAACACACACAATACGCAAAGAAGGTAACATGAATTCCATAGGAAGAACTGTTTCTGCTGCCAAACACCAACTGAAAGGGTGTGGCCTTATTTAACCTCTTTTAGGTTGTTCTATATGTCTAAAGCACAACAAAAACTTTATCATCCCAGTATTTCCTTCCAACATCACAATTTTTTTTCAAATTTTGGCTCAATATCTTGTTAAAGGCCTTAGATAGTACCATTTTCCTGAGGATGATAAGGTAGTAGTGTTGTGGTGCATAACCATAAATTCATCTAGTAATATCATGATTGTCTTATTCAAAAAGTGTGTACCCCTATCACTTGTCAAGCTCAACGGAAACCCATACCTAGTAAGAACATTTTCCCATAAGAACCTGGCTATTGTAGCTAGTGTATAATCCTTTGTAGGTGTTTCTTCTTCCCACCTTGTAAGATAATCTATGCAAGTGATGATATAGCGTGATCTAGTTCTATGTGAAAATAGTGAAATAGGACCTATAAAGTCTATAGCCCATTTCTCAAATGGCTCTACACTAGCAATAGACCTCAAAGGCATTTCATCTATTTTGACTAGGTTTTCTAAGGTGTTGACAGGTGATCACATGCCTTACAATACTCTTTACAATCCTTGTACATGGTCTCCCACCATAATTCAACGAGTAGACTCTTGCACGTGGTGGTGTCACCTATATAGTGCCCACCTACAATACCACCATGAGCCTCTTCCATGATATCTGTGTGCTCATGTTCAAGTACACACCGAGTGAAATAATTCATCTCAGCCTAGTTTTTATAAAGATCTACATTGATCAACATAAAGGGTGCTGGGTGAATTACAAGTTGTTTCTTCTCCATATGCTTTAATTCCTTCTAGTACCATACCCATGCACAAAAAGCATAGCAATATCCTCCAATTCTGAATGCGCGTACAATATAACCTATACAACTGTGCATATGTCATTGTATATTCAATTGTCTACGTGCATCCTCCCCTTACTGAATCCTTGATAAGTGGTCTTGGCCAGAATTAATTTTACTTCGTTTTACCACAGCTGTGAAATCAAATTTCTAAAATAATAGTACCCATAGACATATGCACCCCTGTAAAATGGTGCTTATTTACCAAGTATTTTAATGCCATGTGATCAATATAGAATACAAAAGGTTTTGCTAGCAAGTACTGTCATGAATTTATGTAGCATGCATAGATCATAGACAAGGCCTCACACTTTGTTGTTGTATAATTCTTCTCTATAGGAGTAAAATTTCTACTACTAAAACATAAATAGGATGATCTATAATACCTTCTCTAGGTTGAGCTAACACCATGCCAATGGCTGTGCCAGAGGCATTCGCATGTGTACATCAAACAGGTTGTTTCCATGAAGGAAAATGCACATAATAGGCATTGTTGTAAGTCTCTCCTTCAACACCTCAAATACGCACTGCTGCAGTTCTACCCAATAGAACGTCCCTTTACCTTTTAGTAACTCTTCCAAGGGTGTGGAAATATTCACATATCCTTTGATAAAAATTTCTATAATACCCTGTGTGGCCCAAGAAATGGTGTACCTCACTCTAATTGGTAGGCTCTTCCAAGCCTACAATATCTAAAACCTTAGTTGGATCCACTAACAAACCTTCCTTACAGATGATGTGCCCTAAATTTTTTCCAAAAGGTGTAGCAAACACACACTTCTTGATGTATAAAGAGATGACTAACTATCTACATCTTTCAAACATTAAGCACAAATTGTCACAATGATCCTTAACAAGTTCATACACCATCTAATCATCCAAGTAAACATGCAAGAAATTGTGAATAAAATCTTGGAATGCTTGAATAACTATGCACGAAAATACAACACGCACATTTTTTCAAACCAAAGGGCATCATAATATATGCAAAAAATTCCCATTCAGTGGTGAAAAATCATTTTCTATTGGTCCTCCCATGCAATTTTAACCTGATGATACCCAGAGAATCCATTTGTAAATGAATAAAATTTGCACCCTACAGTGCCTTCTAATATTTCCATTGTGAAAGGTATATGAAAAGGATCAATCACACATGCATCATTCAATTCCTTGTAATCCACACAAATCCTAATCTGACCATCCTTTTTTTATACTGATCACCATGGGGTTAACCCACTTTGACTCCTCTAGGGGCTTAATGATGCAATATTTCAACATCTTATCAATTTCTTCCTTAACTTTGACGTGCAGGTTAGGGTTCATCCTGTAAGGTCTCTTCCTAACCCGGGCACTCTCCTTCCTTTAGCTTAATATTACTCTCTCCTAATGACTCATGCACTTATTTTAACTCAATGGTAGCCCTTAGGAAATAAGTCTTGAAAATCCTGTAGTAACTGAATTATCTTAGCCACTTCAGAATCAGACAAATAATCCCCAATTTTTGCCTCCTTAGGTTCAACATCCATGCCAATGTTAACTTTCCTAGTATTCATAGGTTTATGATAGGCACATGTGTTCTTATCTACACTTTCTAACACTTCATGTGTACCTACTGAATGATCTATATCCATATTTTCTATTTCTTCATCGTCCACTATGTAGACCAATCTTTCCTTTTTATTTCTCACAATAAGCGCGCTTAAGTAGTGTGGCACCTATCTCTTCTACTTTCATCAAAATGCACTCTTGAGTCTACCTTACCAAATAACTCCTGAATGAGTTGTTTAATCTTTGCACTGTCTCCCATAGTTAAGAACTTTAATAACCCTTAATGTATCTTCCACCAGAGGTTTAGTAGAGAAGTAGACAAAGGTCTGGGTCATTCCTGCAATCTAGTCCTACCAATTTCTAGTCTCCCTATGTAACTTTGCATAAAACATACCAGGATCATGTGCAACCTTGTAAAGTGGAATAAAGTTTGTGCACCCAAAGTGAAGGTGGTAAAGCTTCCTACCCCTTTTTCCAGAGTATCTCACATTGCTGAATGTGGTGCTGAACAAGTTGATTACCATGATACATGCATATTCTAGCAGGTGCATTGATCCTGAAGAACCAAGTGGTTAGGGAAATTTTGACTTCATTCCATTCCATAAGATTATTCCTGTGAACCATATACCAGTGAAATGTTGTCCCGCGTAAGGTTTTTATATTATATATCTAACATGCTCCTTCTTTCCACTTGATTTGTCCACTGTTCCTCCATGGTGCACAAGAATACCATAGGATCTCATTCTCCAGTTGTACCGAGGTACAAGGTTGTTACCTATCCTTCGAATACATCGAGGTTTGCTTCTCCATGAAAATGCGCTTCTTACTTCATGCCTAACCATATCATAGGTGCCATGTGCCCAATTTTCACAAGCAATACTTTTAGCATCACTGATAGACTGTGCATCTTCCCACTAGAGGATTCCTTTATTTGATCTCAAGTATTTTTGGGTCTCGAATGATGTGTACATAAATTCTGTTCAGGTATTCCTCACTTAAAAGGTTCAACATAAGGCATAGATTTCCCATCTTTTAAAGGGATAATCACTCTTTCTTCCGTGTTCTCAAAACTTATATACCCTCTGTTGAACCGTAAATCAACATTAACTGCATAACAACCAAGGGTGCCCAAGTATAGCTGAGAAGCTATCTGATTCTACAAGTGCTAAGATCTCAAAGTCCCAAGTGAACTTGGCCCCTTGTATAGTCAATGGATGCACACCTTTAAAACTCGTATGGGAGTTTCCTTAGTTTAATCAGCCATGAACAATACATTAGAGGATGGCTTTAATGAAGGTCTTCCCATCTGTACCCATGCATCTAAAGTAAGCACATTAAATTCCACACCTGTATTAATAAATATATTACTCGAGAGTCACCCATCCACAACAACATTCATATTGATCTCCTTGTCATAATCTAAACTATGAGGGGGAAGATTAGCATGTAGGATTTTCCTTCCATTCTCAATACTTGTGCACAGAGTGTTTCCCTTTAGCATATTCTCTAGTAATGTAATGATATTCTCATGGCGTAAAAATTTTACATACCCTATTTCAAGTCATCAATATCCGATTGAACTGTTGTTGTTGCAATTTTTTTGTTCTAACTTCCATGACTATTCCTTCAAACATTGTATTTCACCCTGAAGATTTTTGAGTACCTCTATGGTTTCCTGATAAACCCTCCTTTTGATGTGTAGGATTTGGCTACCTTGCACACCAAAATTTCCTCCTTGGTGATGGTAGGCTTTTGCTATAATGCCTTTCTGACGTGCACAACTTTAGCGCATGTAGTAATCTTTACAGGTAATACCTGAGGTTCCGGTGCCAGCTTTGGCATCCACTAATTTTCCCCAACGCACTGTATTCTAACCATCCTTGTGCCTTTGTTCTCTTATTTATGCTGATTGCTAAGATTCTCATATAATTTTGGGCATTCCTCATAGTTTTGATTCTCCCCCCACAAAAATAACTCTTGAATTTGGTAGAGAATTGCACAGTGGATCTAATACAAAACAATATTATATTTTCTATTCATCCATCCTGTGCAATACATTAGGCTAATATATAGCCAATATAATAGACAAAACCTCTTCCTATAAAATAGGAACAACTCACCCGTTTATAAACATACGGGTACAACAAAACTCCATGAATAATATATTGTTGAAACAATATATTCTTTCAAACCTAATATTTATAATGTAAAACATTAATTTAATTTCCTAACATTCCCCCCCTTAATGTTAACATGGTAGAAAAACATCCACAACCCAACTCAACTGCAGTATGCTCACCCCTGTGGCATGTCCAACTCTGTGACTCATGACCCTTGATCCAAAAGAAAGGCTCGCTCCTTCCATGGTTTTAAACAGGCTTACCACAAAACCTTGAAGTGACAGGAACCTCATCAACTGTCAACCTTGTGTGGTTTTCTGGATCCTCCCACAAACCCTATTCAAGATCCATGAACTGAATTACTCTGGTGCTACTGTTCACCCACTATGCTTATACATCAGGGAATTATGTAGGAAACACAACTTGCATATGACAAAAACTGTAGAATAGAAGAAATACTGAAAAAATTTCACATTACTTCCTATAAGAATCGTAATGTTCTTAATTGTAGTCTTTGTCTTTGATCGCTGCCACTCGATCTCGAATAGCATAGAAAACTGCCCACTGCCACTGGAAGCTTTCCTTGACTAAGTCGTTTTGGGTGCAGAATGGGAATGGAACATTGGTATGTATTGCCCCCCACAATGTGAAATTCCACACATATAGATACTGAGAAGCAAACTGCATCGAAGAACATACTCCTGAATGGATATTGCTAGTTAGGTCTTGCTGCACATGGTCACTGATGCTAGTGAACGTATTCTCCTAGCTGGACCATCTTCCAACGAAGTACGGTAGTCAGAGGACCAAGTCAGTCAGAGGATCATTGACAGTCATCTGCGCTCCAACACAACTTTCTTTCCAACATCCATCAAATACCAAACAAAATAGGAACACTGCAAATAGAAGCACTCTGAGAAAATGGAAACCACACTGAAAATCATATACTCACACTGCACACCTGTGCCACCAAATCATTCTGTGCGGGCCCCCGTTGTTGGTGACTGACGAGAGGTCGCTGTCTGATCTCCAGCCTCCGATGCCTCCATCCTCCATTTTCATGCTGCTAACTCAGCTGGATTTGATCATGGAGCTCAAAAATACCTTCAATAATTTGGACGTCGCGTACAAGCGAAAATGCGTCCAAAATTGAAATGCGGGAATTTTTTATTTTTTTATTTTTCAGACTTAATACAATGACACAATGACTAATGCAAAAATTCCTAAAATCACCTATTTGACATTGACTACCTATATTCACCTAACACAATTTTAACAATGTTGACAATACAACTTTTTTGACTAAGACTAGAGGACTTGACTGGAAATACAATATATAAACTTGACAATAAATTTGACTATAAATTTTTAACTTAACACACAAAACAAAAAATTCTATTGACGAATAATGGTCCACCATATAGTAAAACTTCACCGTGGTACAAATATAAAATAAGACTGCAAGACTTTGAACTTGAGAAAGACCTAACAAATTTAGACTTTGTTTTCTTGACACGACTAGATTGGACTGACAACGGTGATTGAGCTAATAACTCACAAACTCATATATGCAAATAAACCTTGTCTTGATGGGCATAAATATATAGCTGACGCACTTGAAGGCAGAATCAAAGAAGGAATACCACGATCCATGTAACTATACGAGTCTATCAAAGACTCTTATCCCCTCCAATAACATGTCTCCACACGGCCATGGCAGAATAATGGAGGATCCGTGTCTGGCAGGATTAGCGAGATTTGAGAGGATTGAGCAATCTCTCTATCAAAACATGATATGCCTCTGATGCAGAGGAGATCACAATTGATCAGAACGATGGTGCACAGATCAGGACTGTACCAAAATCAAGGAAGAACTTGGGACGTGTTGATACAAAGAATATCGCCTCCAAAATCATGCATGGATCAGATAACGGTTTTGAGAAGTGGAAAAGGAATTGATCACGTACAGTTCGTAGGTGTTGAATCAGATCTACCACAAACCGATCACCAGACAATTCAATAATAGAAATACAGTCAGCAAAGGTGATTCCAATCAAAAAAATTCTTCACGCTGCTGTCTAAAATTTCATTTTATACAGACTGCGCTTCTCTGTTGAGCATAGGTGTTTTCAATATATAAAAATATATATAATGATACACGTCCTTGGGTCGATCAAGTTCTCTCTCCCACAAAAAACAATTTTTTTAATCTGCAAGTTTAAAAAGATCATTCACTGGCCGATTTGAATGATGCAATGTTGACAGATCCCACAAATCTTTAAAAAACAATCAATATAAATAAACTTATTCGGAAACTATCCTAAATGAATCTTAAACGCCCGTCACTTGACTGTATACAAAGTTCCAGCTCGCATTACTCGGGGCAAGCTGAGAATAAAAATTGCCCCTCTGAATAATTTATTCTTCCATTGAGTATGCAAAGGATCAAATATGCTCTGATACCAAATCTTGAATTTGGTAGAGAATTGCACAGTGGATCTAATACAAAACAATATTATATTTTCTATTCATCCATCCTGTGCAATACATTAGGCTAATATATAGCCAATATAATAGACAAACCTCTTCCTATAAAATAGGAAAAACTCACCCGTTTATAAACATACGGGTACAACAAAACTCCATGAATAATATATTGTTGAAACAATATATTTCTTTCAAACCTAATATTTATAATGTAAACATTAATTTAATTTCCTAACAATAACAAGTAATATTCTAAGGACATTCGCACCTGTAGTGGTTTGGAGATCCTCATGTAAAACACGTTGCGCGAGGGAAATCACCTCATCCACCACCATGGCCTCGGCCCCCAAATCCACCATGGTATCCTTAACCTCTGCCATGACCTCCTTCAAAGTGCCATTTGTTCCAATCATAGTGCACTTGAGTGTGATCATCGATCATGGTGCTCACTTTTTCCTTTAGAGTTATCTGATACTCCAATTTTTCGTACACCTATATCTATGGCATCATGGATCTAATAAATAAACTTGCAGTCTTTTGTATCATGATTCGTGGAATGGAAAATTTTACGATAACAAGATACATTATTTCCTTATCTTGCATTTTAATAATGGGTAGTTGTTTGCATCATGATCTAAATGACATATCTCACAGTCTAACAGCAATGAACGCATTGATCTTTGAGGAAAAATATCTTTGGTGTACCCTTCTACTTCAAAATATGTACACCAAATCTCAGTGTGTGTCTTGTTGAATTTTATGATAGTTTCTCCAACTTCTTTGCCATAGCTGCAATCTGTGCCTCTAGGAATGGGCTCACTCGAGTGTCTATACTTGCAACTACTTCAATGCTCAAAAGATGCTTAAAGTGCTTCGCACGGGTCTGTATAAGTCTTATGTGACAACACCCTCCTAAAAGGCATGATCAAGCCCCCAATGAACCACTGTGCATGCTGGCTTGCATGAATATCATAAGAAAGTTTAGACAACAATGTCTTGAAATAGGCATCATATTCCCAAACGCTCTAAGTAGTGCCTTGCTTAATATCCTTGAGCGCACTTATACTCTTCTACTCAAACTTAGGGATATGAAACTAATTAAGGAAAGCATCCTTTAATGTTGCATAATCTATCAAGTCTAATAAGGGTCAAACTTCTTGTACTAATTATGTATGCGTCCTTGTAATTTAGTTATAAACTGACTTGCCTTGTGCTAGAAGCTATAACTCCTTTTGCGCGCCACAGTATCTCACACATGTGCACGTGTTCAACAGTATCTTCTATGCCCATATACTCTGGAAGACAAAGATACATCTCCATGTAAATATTCTGGGGTTGGTGCAGACCCTACCCACCTGATCTAGAACCTCTTGTGTTACCTATGCCTCTAGAACCACCAAATCCACCAAAACTAGAGCCAACTATGCCCCACGATCCTCCACATATAGCCAGAAGTAGACCAATGGATGTACTACCCTGTGTCCCAACAATGGTACTAAACTGAAATCCTACAATATGTGAAGTGGTACTACTCCCAGAAGTGAGTCCAAAAATTCTACGCGATTGAGTTCTGTGCTAACGATGCACCTGAAAAGGTACCTCCAAACAAAAAAGAAGATTTTTTCCCTACCATAGATGTACTTTCTATTTGACTTACTACTACTCTTCTAGTGCCCAAATGAACTTGCTGACTACTGGTTGTACTAGATATTGGAAATCCAAGTGCAAGAGCTAGGTTACAAGGTAGATTCAAATTTGCATCTACGGCCCAAGTTGTCTCTGTTGGCATGCTCCTATGTGAGGCCGAGGAGGGTTCCCTATTATTCTTGCCCAAATGGGGGAGTTCCAAATGATCTTGCTCCATGCCTCCTGCATGAGCTTCAAATCCTACATGAGCCATCTCTCTCCTCAACGCCATCCACTTTGCAATATCATGGTAATTCTATATCTCCCTCTCATGCGCCTCATTATACTTAAGCCACCTTTTTTCTCTCTGCCTCTCTATCGCTAGGTCCTCTATCTTTCACCAAACCTGTTCCTGCCACCCCGCCCATGGTGGGGTTTAGTTAGCCATTAGTTTTTTCTTCCAAGTTCAGGGTTACCATCAAGCTTTTGATCACCAATGGAATGCCTTGCAAATAAGTTCCCCTTAGATAACGTAAAAAATGGAACTCAACTTCCTCTGGGAAAGAATAAGTGGAAATTGAGTACTCGAAAATATAGCTATTCAAAACACCACGAAAACAAGTATCCACAACGTGCATCCAAATGGAATCAACATCATAAAGGGCCTATAATTCTTCCTGCATCCAAACAAGTGTGCAATACCTCCAATTCCTTTCAGACACATAAGCAACCAGCCACTCATACAACTCTACCAGATAAATATCAAATAATCTCTCATACAGATAGTCATACAAATTCTTCTCCACTCATGCATGTGCATAAAAATCTGATCCAGTGCTGAACATCTGAGCGTACTCTTCTTCTAGATCCTTTATCCACTCCTCAACACTTAATAATGTGAACCGATACGTATTCATTGCGAAACATCCTAAAAACAACTGAAAAAGTGTTCCTGGCAATAGAACCAATGATGTAACCTAGAATATACTAAATAAAACCTGGAAAAACCTAGGCATGCTGGAACATCACCCAACTTGAGATGAGTGCTCACCTGAAGTGCACAAAGGTACCAGGTCCCTCTTTAGAGCTTCTTGTGTAGGATGTTAGTGTAATGAAGATACAACATATTTAGAACCATAAATAAGCATAACATTCCACAAAGCATAGTCCAGATCTAGGACTTAGAGAATCATGAATTAAAGAATAACCATAATAAGATTAACCATGTAAGAACCAGTTACATTCATGTTTAAAACCATTATCCATCCAATATACTCCATTATATTATACAATTAATTATATAGAAGCTTCTTACATTACAAAACATCACCATAAGTTATGCGTGTATTAGATCCAGCAACACAACTATACAATAATTCACTATTCATCCTCTCTCTAACTACATAGTTCACTACATATGTATAGGGGTGGGGAATTTCCCTTCACTTCCTACACACACTTCACAAAATAGGTCACATTCTGATAATAGCCATGCACCTTTACAATAACATGCTCATATGCAAGTGTGCTAATAATAGACATCCTATAGTTAACTGGAATAAGTAATCCTATTATTATCTTTAACGCATGCATGATGCTTATCATACGCTCATTCCCAAAATAGAATTTGTGTGTCGCACAAGTCTCCATCCCAATGTGTGCTCCACACGTTATCTCTCAAAAATAGCTTGCATACATGAAAATGGCTAAGTCCCGAATCAACTTGTCCTGACACACTTTTCTTTCCCTATCCTTTTGTGCCTTCAAGTACACCTTGTTCCTATGCACACATCCTATGTGTATCTTATCCTTAGGAAAATATTTTCTGCTCAATAAGGAGAAATAAATCAAGATGGAAGGTGTTGTAAGATGGCTGGTTTCTATCAATGAAAAATAAGGAGATTATTGGAAATATTGTCATTAATGTCAAAAGAATACTGATAAGTATCTCATATGTTAGAAATATTGTCATTAATTTTTATAGATGTATGCCTCTTATGAAAAAGATGATTCAAATTGAATTTTGGATGTTGTATGCAAAAGAAAACTATTTAATAGTCTTTTGTGGGTTTCTGTAGTGTTCTATGTGTTTTATAATGTTTTAGGGGTTTTGTAGTATTCCACGGGGTTTTAAATGTTTCGTGGGTTTCTGTGGTGTTATGCGTCTTTGGTAAGGTTACATGGGTATATGTGTGTATCGCGGGATGCTGGAGTGCCTCATATGTTGAAGGATTTGACTAAATTATTTTATGGGTTTGAAATAATTCTTCTCATCAAAGGAGGATTTCCGTGCAGCAAAGAAAGAACAACATAGGACAAAAAGTGTTGCGATAAAAAGGAGGATTACTGCGCAATAAGGATAAAGCTACAAAATGTCCAAAATTTTCTGCGATGGTCATGAAATGCCATGGGATGAAGAGAAAATAGGGGAATTCCGTGGGAGTCATGAAAATATTCAAAGATCATTTTAGAAAGGATGACTTGAGATTTTTTTTCAAAAGAGTGTCGACTCATTAAAAAGTCACATCTGTTCATGAAATGGACATGGTATATAAATGGATTCAATTGTGAATTCAGGTGCACGTTTAAGGTATTATAATGAATATTTGAAAAGAAAGTAAGAGAGAAATAAGAGGGGGGGAATTAATGAAAATATATCAAGAAGATTTATGAAAAGAGAGGAAGAGAAAACTCAAGTAGATCAGAATTCCATATTGTTGAAGAAGAATAAAGAGGGAGCATTGCATGAAGTAAGCTAAATGTGAAGTATGGAATGTGTGAATACAACAAGAAGAGTGCAGTTTAATCTAAGTTCCATCACCAGGTTGAAGAAACAACTACAAAAGGTGGATCTTTTCCTTGTTTAGGTTGGTGCCTCATACAATTAGGGATTAGTGTCTTCAGTGAGTTGGTGCTCATGAATCAAGTTGAGTTAGTATCTGACATTGGGGATTGGTGTCTCCATTGAGTTGGTGCTGACATTAGGGATTGGTGTCTCTAGTGAGTTGGTGCTCATGATTCATGTTGAGTTGGTGCTCGACATTAGGGATTGGTGTCTTTAGTAGGTTAGTGCCTACAAATGTACATTGATATATTTTGGGGCTGGATTTGGCTAATAGATCCAAGCAATATTTCATGTGTGGTTTTTTTCTAAAAGGGTTTCAACATAAATTACGTGTCTTGTAATTATTATATGTTATGTGATTGTTGTTTTTATGGATGTTAATGATTTAAATAAGTAAAAGTTTTTATATACTGATCACCCCCAGTATAAGTGGGGTTTCTACACCATACATATTGGTGGAATCAAAATTTCCATATTTTGTGATGGATCTACTGACAATACCCTTCATATCAAATATTTTGGTTATATTTACAAGGATTTGGTCAAGTATAATTCTTAGCTCTTAGTCAAAACCCCTACAAGAGATGTTTTGGATTGGTATCACACTCTTCTAGCTAACTCTACTGTCAAGATTGAAAATCTAGTTAAAGATCCTATTAATGAACTCTAATAGCATGATATTCCTAAAAAATAATGTCAATGCTTTCATTGATTGCTAATAAGATGACCATGAATCCACACAATCCTTCATTAGAGTATGGAAAACCATATCTACTAAGGTTGAGTATAACATTCCTGATGAGATTATTTTTTATCTATTCCTTAGATCCCTTATGCCCCACCTTCAATACAAGATAATATCCTTCTCTCCTACCACATTAGAAGAATCATTTGAGAAAGATAAATGATTATACTACCTCATTAGGAAAATTTAAAAAGCCTCCCCCCCAAAAAAACCTAAGAATGTACATGTTCTCATGCATCCTAGAAACAAGAATTCCATATATGAAAAAGTCATAGACAATATCCCTCAAGAATATTTTTCTAATAGGACCATACATAATATTAATCCTAAAAATACTAAAACAAAAGGATGATTTAAATCATTTTCCTCCTCACATATAGACTACCACCAACCTTTATATAATGAGGATTAGAGACAACATTTACCACAAAAAATTATCATGGTTGTAGACCCATCTTGGCCTCTTAATGGAATTATTAAGGAAAATTTTGTTTTTAACATTCCAAATGGGGTCACTCCAATGTAAATTTCCATACCCTCATATCCTTCACTTATTAAACTTCCTCTTTGGTTGTAAATTTTTTCATGAATCCATCACCCGAGAGAGGTTAATGAATCTATCAAGATATGTGACAAAGACCAAAAATGTGATCAACACGATGAGGTTAATCAAGATAACAAATGAATTAAAATATATAATGAACCACTTCCAAATCCATCTAAATATGAAAAACCTAATTTAGTGCCTACTCAACACAATAATTCTTTCACTAATGTTATGATTTCTCATATCCTTCAAGTAGTACATATGTGGAAAACATGGTTAACATATAAGGAACCAAACACATTATTGCTTATATATATCCTACATATACTTATTTTTTTCATCCCAAAAATTACAGAACCACCTATCCATATCCTACAAGATAAACCTAAATCAAACAATCCTCACATCCAAATTATGTTTCCCAAATCAACACCATCATCTCCTAGGTAAATTCTTCTACATACCTTATCATATATATATTCATCAATGTACTTAGTCATAGTTGGCATATCTACACCTTCTTGGATGATATTTTTTGATATTACTCCATTTAATGCCCTTCTAGATTCCATTAACCCTTGTGTACCTATATGAATGATCCTATTTGATACAAATCCTTCTCCCCACACCATAAACTAACCCATGTGTAAATTATTCATCATGGCTAATCATGTCTGTTTCTTTCATAGTTTTATCAGGCACCATCAAAATCTCTACACCTACTTGGTTGATCCCATATTATCTTACTCCATCTAATGCCCTTCAAGACACCATCAAATCATGTGCACTTGCATTGTCAATCCAACTTGATCTTACCCCTTCTAATACCTACGTCATTGACCCCTATTTAGACTCCTCTTTTATGCTTATGATATTCCCTTTTTTTATTTACATTCAAATTAGCCATACTGTGGCTAAAAAATCCTCATAGATTAAGGTTTCAATACTTATGGTTGCTTTCTTTTATTTCATTATGAAATTTTTCTATTCCATTAATAATATTAAGTATACATGGAGCTTGTGTCAATGTTATGACCGTGGAAATATGCCCCATATGGTTCTCATATTATTACCTATTACTATGCCTCCACACACCATTTGTGAAAAAATCATGATATTTAATTTTTCTTTGTCTTATACCATCCTCCTAGGTTGACCATGGACCCACTACATGCACATAGTCATGTTGTATGCTTGTCAATGTGTTCATATTTTAACCCTATAATCCATCTATAAAGTACAAGGTGAAACTAATCCTTTGAACTTTGAACTCTTCCAACAACATGGGAAATTCAAAATGTCCACTCTTATAGAGATTTATACTATCCCATTTAGAGAATATAAATGATTTAACTATCCCTTAGATTCCGTTCATGGCTATAGTAATCATCCCGAGGTCGTGGGTTGAAATCTAGCTAATCTTCTATACTTAGATGCTAATGAACATGATGAAACAAATCTTAAGATCAACTACCAACCTTCTTGATGTTATCATTTTATATTTACCTCCTTCCTTAAAACATCACTCTCATAAAAGGGCCACTAATATACTTCCTATCTCAGATACTCACACTTGGTGCCCTTTTGTAGAACATTTCATCTAGCCTGATAATATCGTCTAATAATTTTATATTAACATTACCATACCTAAATATTATTATGGTTATACCCTAGATGACCCTTTTTTAGTAATATCCATCTAGCTTAAAAATGTAGAGATCCTTTAATATCAAAAATCATTACAATCTAATTTTAACTATAACATTAACACTATCAGTGTCTCCTCATAAGACATGTATTCTAATGTTGATCTTGAGGGATGATTTGATGGACTATAACCCTCTAATTAACGTCTTAGTTCTTGAGCCACATTATATTCTTCCAGTTGGATGTTGTCCCATCATACCTCTTGTCACATCATCTCCTCCTCCTCTAAATGTCTCTATGGGTTTACCCTATGATATATCATCTCAATCTCTTCTCGCCATTATAGGTATTTATTGAGGATGATCCATACTAAACATGGTCTAAGGCTCTAAGGCATGCTATTTCAGATTGTAAATTCTATCAATGAAATAAGAAGAATATTTAAGTGGAGGTTATGTGATATTAATAAAGGAAATCCACATGAAATCTTCTTCTACACCACTCTATTATTCTCATTGTGCCTGTTGTTCTCACACCGATGAAACTTGTAGGTTATCCAACATGAACACTAAACCCTAGAACCCTCTCTTCACGGACCTAAGTAGAGGATCCATTATTCTCCATCACATTAACCTCCTCTATGCCATCATCTATCTCTTGACCTAATCAATCCCTTTTCCCTGTATCTCCCTTGATGATATATGCTATGGGTTCCTCATGTAGATCTCTAAATGGATTGGTGAATATCTATTTTCTACACAATCTAAAGTCCATCATGGCATTATCACTATTCAAGATGACTTATAAGATGTCATGATTCATAATTGAAACCATATTCTGTAACAAGTAACTTAAATTATAACAACCAAATGAAAATATTTCACACACTATTATTGATTAATTTGACTTATCCTCATCTCTTTACTTTCCATCATACTTGGATGTGCACAGTCATTTTCTCCTAACTTGGATACTTTAGTAATATTTCTATCCTTCATGCTTGGGTTTATCCTCCCCACTTGGATATCTATAAATTTTTAACCCTAGCTTGGATACTTTGGTCATTCATTTTATTTCTATCCCTCTTAGGTTCATCCTTCCATCTTGGGTCTCTATGGCATTTTATCCTAACTTGGATACTTTGGTAATTTCTCTATCAAATAACACTCGGGGGTTTATTTATCATTTATTTGGATATCCCTCTCATTGGTTCCCATCCCATCAATCTAATACTTCTTATATTTTAACACATATTACCTATGATATCATCGTCATTCTAAGACTTTTATTTTTCAATTTCTTAGCCATAAATGTTAATATATTTTTGTACAAACAAGAAGATGGAAATTTATAATAATTCAAAAATCAAAATCAAAATTAAAAACACATGACATAAAAAATTCTATCACACACATAGAGACACAAACACACACATCAAATTAATAATTTATACATCATCATAATACAAAATCACTACATTATAATACATCATATAATAGGAATCCCCATACTTCAAGGATATCCTCCCTCAGTTGGAGGTCATCAAATGATTTGAGATGATTGTGCTTGGCTCATGGACCATGTTAGTGTTGTGGCTCTAGATCGAGCTCCTCCAACCTCTCCCTGTCCTCTAAGTGATTATATGTCTAAATATGATATCCACACGACATCTGTTACCTAATGGGTGGCTACCACTTGTGTATTCGATATCCTCATTTCCTTCTCTTAGGATAATGATGTCTATTCCTTGAGGAATACCTACATAATGACCCCATATATCCCCTAACTTTGATTGAATGGAAAATTTAGTACTTAGAAAAATCCCATGATACACTCTTATAAGCTTAAATGAACTCATTACATCCCCATCCACAAATTTTATTGGATCCTCCATAGCTAAGGTGATTGTCACATCTACTACACTTTTGGCCTACTCTAGGAGTTAATGCATATGCCTTCACTAAGAAATGTAAACCATGAAATTTCGTGATGACCTTATTCACTCTCCACTGGATGAGCTTCAAGTACTTGAGGCCCCATATCCCTTCAACATCTAGGTATTGGATTGCATTGGTAAAATTCCTTGCTCTCAATATGGAAATATTTTCATCATTATTACCACCAAGTAATTAACCAAGTATGTCAAAGTTATGCATCTCACCAATATTACTAGTAACACTACAATTAAGTTTTTCCTTAACCAAATCATTTACCATTTTGCAATTTTCCATACAATCATCTATGACAATGGGGGGAATTTCAAATGAAAATAAATGAAACAAATTTTTGCTAAATATAAAATCACGTACAAGTTTTCAACCACTTATCATCCATAATGTAATGGAAAATATGAATCAACTAATCAAATCATTAACACAATTTTCCAAAAGAACGTTTAGGAATCACGTAATGATTAGAATTTAAAATTTTATCTCACACTCTAGGCTTATCATACCAGTATCAATACGAATATTTGGGTAATCCCATTCTTTCTCATAACTATACACTAACCAAAATATCGTTGTGTGCACTCTCAATCAGCTAATACCACTTAATTACTAGCTTCTCTATAATCCTCACATATCACTCATTATAACTCCATATACATACATCAACATACTAATATTTTTATCATAAAACTCTAAAAACCCAAAAAGAAGTAGGTTCATCATGATGATTTAACCCAAATGGTTAATATATTATAAGGGGTAGAAACCGATGGTAGATTATCCTAATCAATTAGTTTCTAAATATAATTGTAGCAATATCAGAATTAACCATTAAGTAATGATAAAAATGATAAGAAACAATAGAGAAAGCACTTGAAATGAAAAAGAGAAGAAGAATTAGCTAATATCTTTCTTTGTGTGATGATATAGGCTAGTCTGATTAATGAAAAAGGATGAAAATGACCTAACATAGCCTCATCATTGAAATTGTGTCCTGAACTATTGCATGGACCAAAGTGGATGACATGAGCTAAAGAGTACCCCCATTATGGCCCTTTATGTATACTCTTGTCCCTTCAAATCCTATACTCTAATACTTTTTGGGTTTTTTTATTGTCTTCTTATCTAATTGTATTTGGAATCTAGACCTTTAAAACTGTGCAATTCTCACATTAAAACTGATTGATCCTTTCAAACCATAGATAACTAATATTTCTCACAAAAAAACATTTCGTGGGTTGTGGGCAGCCCCGTGCACTATCAATGTCATCATTACTCCAAAGAGGGATCAAATCACATGTCATTCTTTCCTATCACGTGATCTCTAGAATGTATGTAACCAATAGATAACCATGATCTTGCAACATTGAGATTATATTTGAACCTTTTCCCTAAATTGACTTGGAATGATGATATGTTCCATGTATTTGCATACCTTAACGGATGACTACCCTAAAATGAGTATGTAAAGTGTGTGGATCTCAAGGGAGTCTTGGAGTGTCCTTGGTAGTGATTTATCTTAGTGTATGCTCATTAGGATCTTTAGGTTTCAAGTGTGCATGCTATCCTACTTAACAAGAGATGAATATCTACCTTATATATGCATTTTGGAGCTGGAAATCTTAGATAAGGCTTAATAGAAGTGTACTAAAGGGAATTTAATTAAGAAAATTACAATTGGATAAAGAGGGAACAAATTAGATGGGAAGGGCCATAACAGATGGACGCTATGGCCCTTTTAGGGTGATTTGGCTTGGGATGGATGTGCGAATGCTTTAAAAAATGGGATTTTACTGTTTGAGGGTTTAACATGATTTAATGTACTAATGTGACCGTTGTGTGAATAAATGAGCTGTGTGTAAGCAAGAATGAATGGGATATAAATAGGGATAACATGATTGACCAAGTTGCACAAGTGTGTATTAGTGCAAAAGCATTGTGAAATTTGTGTTATTGCAAGACATAAATTAATAAAATGAGTGTCTACACAAGATTATCACTTTTCTCTACCAAGAGTGCCCCATTTCCTTGGCCTATCAACACCACATCATCATTATATCTTGATAAGAGGGAACCCACTACTTGTTCCCACCTATATCGAGACACCAAGATCATGTGTGGCCTCCTCTATACCCTGAAAATCTAAACCAAATGTTGTATACTATGGGTCATAATTTGTACCCCCACCGACATCAAATAACCCCCTCCTCTCTATATTATCCACTCATGGTGCTAATCCTATAGGTATCCCCTCTCCTCTCACCTCTAGGGCATCATCTTGTTTGGCCATAAACCTATAAGGGATATCCCCTATCCATATGATTTGAAACCACACCCCTCCTCCCTTTCCCCTTTTTCACTTCCTTCTAGCTCATGGATATGGGAAAGAATTCACTTTACGTAGTCATAATGGTGGAACTGATGCCAATATCCCTAGTCTCTCTCCTATGTCTTCAACATGCCGTCATATATATGTAAAGAGATGTGGTAGCACTGTATGTACCAAGCACCCAAAATGTAATTGAATCCTATTAATTAGGTGTGTATTCACCCACTAAAATAACGACCTAGATAATATTTAATGTCCCCTATACATCCAATGTAAGTTCCCTACTAATATTATGTCTCCTGATACATATCCCACACTGCCTAATATTTTGATACATGAATCAGAGACATAATCCACTACCTCCCTTACAATTTTACATCTCTCCCATTAAAGTACCCTTAGGTAATCCCCTACTACCTTAGTAGTGTTCCTAAATACCTATACATCATGAACCTATCATATATCCATGTTGCTAATAAAATCACTAGTCTAATAGACCTGTGTTGTCCAACCCACATCATGTATCAAATGATTTCATATAATAATCCCCTGTCAAAATTTAAATCTAAAATAAAATTTATCCCTACACGCCATTATTATAAATAAAGTTAGTGCATCATCTAACTTGTAGCACAAGAGCTATGCCATAACCATCCTTAGTGGTAATCATCACTTCCTATTACCTAATGAACTATGGATATGCTCTCTACTGTAATATATGGAACATCAAAAAATATCCTCTCCCCTTGAAAAAGAGAGATGACTATGTCATGAGTATCATGTAAAGTAATAACAGCCTCCAAAGTCTATCATGTGGCCATTAACCTATACTCATATTTCCCAAAGAATATCTAAATCATATCAAAATCCAATTATAATTTAACCGTATTCATAATGTCTCAAAACTAAGGATGTGTAACTAAAATAAATAATATGCCACCAAACCTATCAATAACTATGAAAACCATGGCACATCCACTAATCTCTATAGTATGATATGACTATGCAAAACAAACGTAAAAAAGCACACATCAAAACTTAGTCAGAGAAACAATAAAATTTATAACAACATCATTAAAAATCTTACAAAACATATTCTCCTAACAAAATCGGCCATGTTAGCGTATGAATTTGTAAATGGTATGATTTTCCTAGATGATCTTATGGGATCAACTACTTTATCATAAAATAATAAGTCACTATAATATTTTTTTATCCTTTCTAATGTAATCAACCATCTGTGCACAAAAACTATTGGCCATACTAACATATTCTTAATAAAATTGTCCATTCCATGATTTGGCCACTCTACCATGGATGACCCCATCAATATCGTGGGTGTGTGATCGTCTTTAACATTTAATTCTATATTTATCATTAATGACTCTATAAATTAAAATAATCATAAACCCACTTGCATTTAATCCCAAGCTTTCATTTGACCCTTTTTTGGACTAGATCCATTAGCTATATTTTCCTCAAGACTCAAATACTAATTTTTACCTATGTCGATATTCAAACTTCAACATGCTCCATCTCATTTACATCAACCAATTCCTCATAATATTTCCATCATCACTAAAATTACTCAAAATAGACACTTTCAGAGCTCATAATCTCTAAATCTAAAAATATAAAAGTAAATAAAAATTACCTTACTATTTATATATCTTTCACTCCCTAGTTTGACGTGTTTTTCCCTAATATTCAAACCTTTATATCTTAATAATTAATCATCTTAAACATATTCCATAAGTTGTGCCATTACCAAGGAGGTGAGCCAATCCTTTTGAAATCTCTTCTTCATTTTGATGATCCACTCTATCATTCCCATGGCCTCCTAACAATGTGATTTATGTCTTGTTTTAATAATTATATTTTAATGTTTCTTTTTTGTCTTTTATCTTTAGGGTTACAAGAAGCCATTTTTCCAAACACAAGAAATTTGAGTGACACTGATAGGTAAGTATGAGGTAGGCATATTTAAATCGATGGATTTCATTATCCTTTACTACACGTACATTATTCCTAGCATGTACTTTATATTTCAGGAGTTACATCAATTTTTTTTAACACCATATCATGTTTCTTTATTGTGACATGTGATGATATTTGGTTGGGGGATATGAATACACCTAATTTTTTATGCTTGCTAGCCTTTTATCTTGTGTATGGGATATTGATGCATTATCCCCCAAGTAAGTGGCTCAAGGGGCTTGTTAGCATTAGGGGTGATCAAAATTTGTCACATGGGATAAAACACAACATTTTGGAGAGATATTATTATGTTTTACTTGATGTCATAATTATCCTATCCTCAATTTGTTTCCTTATTTACTTGTTACCATAATTATGTTCACTTGTTGACACTAATTCCTAGTATTCCTTTTCTTTTGGCCATCACATACCTTCATCATATATTTTTATGCCTTTTTTCTTAATTCTTCATTTTAGACCTCTAAATTTAAAATTTCTTCTGAAGTGGATGGGGTTGATCATGGTTGATCCTATTGGTATTAATTATTTTTTACCACCGACAAGATCGACTATGGTTAGTCTTTTTGGTCGTATTTCACACACACACACACACACACACACACACACACACACACACACACACACACACACACACACACACACACACACACACACACACACACACACACACACACACACACACACACACACACACACACAGACAGTCTTATCATTTTAGTATCAAATCATCACATCACTTAGGAGCATAGGAAATTTACACAACTATTCACATTTACTTGTTATATTTGAGGTTTTAGAGGTTGAATTATTGATTTGGGTCACCACAGTGACCAAATACTAGTTTACATTCTCCACCCATAGTTATTCTCTCTTGGTGTTATTGGATCATGGGAGGATTAATGCATCATTGATCACACAACAAGTAGGTATTCATAAACTTCATTTTCCCTTTATCTTATATTTATTATGTGGATGATTGATCATTCACTTCTTTATATTAGAATAGTTGTTTGTTTTCTTTATCTTATCGATTTTAAATATTTATGTTATTCCCCTTGGATTTATCAACCTATTCACCTATATATATTCTGAATCCTATTCAAATATATATCGTTACTTTAGATATAGGTATTGAAAAACTATAACTATCTTCGAGTTAGGGTTATTATCCTCTAGAATTGTGAACCTTACACTCTTTGAGTGTATTTAGTATCTAATTCTTATGTGAAGGCCTATATTTGATCCCCATTATTAGACAATAGAAATGGATCCATCTTATCCCATCATACATGAAGGAATTTTTGGGTAGATAAGTGGTGGATAATGACTTATATTAGGATGCTCGTAATGGTTGCAAAAGAAGGAAAATATGATTTGAGTAATGCATGGATTGGCCTAAATCATATTGTGATGGAAAATAATATCTGTTTGCACACAATGGTTGATAATCCTAGGTGTATTGGTGGGGATGCTAAGTTTTTTAATGTTGACATTACCCCTAATTGTAGAAAGTGAATGAATGAGGAATTAATACTTAAAGGTTCATCCTATAATTTTTATTTTCAGAAGGCTATACCATATTGATTACGAGGGGAAGATACCTTCAAGGTCATAATGATTTGTTTAGTTTAGAATGTAAGGGGTATAAATTCCCCTAAGAAATGTCACCTAATGAGACAAAAATTATATATAAGAAGACCTAATATTATTTTTATTCAAGAGAAAATTATCGAAAGGTGAGATGGATAAGATTTGGATTTTGAGTGGAGGTTATAACAGGGTTCTTCTTGTGGTGTAGAAGGAAATTTTGGGGGAATTTGTTTATTTGGATTATGGGCATGGTTAAAATTAAGTTACTAAAAATGGGGTAAACTAGTTAGTGTATGAATTTCACTATTTTAAGAAAGACATTTCGGGTATGATTGTCAATGTGTTTAAGTTGAATAATGTGGGGCCAAAGAAGGAAACATGGGATAAGGTTTGTAATAGAATAAAAAATGTATTAAAGGTGGTTTTTTCCTAGTTCTGTTATGGAATTCTATCTTTGCCAAGTGTTTTTAACTGGGTATGACCTTTTTTTTTTGGGATGTGTTGTTTGCCCTTGCTCTTTCTGCGTGGATATGTACTGTGGGTTTTTGGTTCCCCTTAGAACAATATTTTTACCTGATAAAAAAATGGGATAAGGTTTGGGTGTTCTTGGGATTTTTTGAGAATTAAAGAGTGTTTATTGGGGGTTATTTTAACATCATCCTCAATCCTGATGATAAAATATGGAGAAGTAGAAAGGTGATCTAATCTGAAAATGAATTTTGAGAGTTTGTACATGATAATGAACTAATGGATTTATAACCTAAATCTATGAAGTATATAGGTAAAAATAGGGAAAGCAACTCAATAATATTTCTAAGAGGTTGGATAGATTATTGGTGTCATCAGAATTATTAAAGATGGGTTTGGTGTCAGAATATTCTATATTGAATATGTATAGGTAAGATAATACCCCTATTTATTTAATGGTTAGGGATGATCAATATCATGAAAAGTGTCTATTTAAATTTAAACTAATGTAGTTGAGGTATCATGGTTTTGAGGAGTTTTTGAAGAGGCAGTGGAGGGAGTGTGATCCTGAACATGGGAAAACTATGTTTAGGTTATCCTAAAAGTTGAGATAACTAAAATGGAATTTGTGGGAATGGACTAAAATAGTGTTTGGATATATTTTTACTCAGAAGAATAGGCTAGAGGCAGAGTTGAAAGTAATTGATTTGTGTAATAAACATTCTTATATGATTTCTGAAAGATTGCATGTGGAGAAGATTGTTTTGGGACAACTTAATGAAGTTTACCTTAAGGAAGAGCATAATTAGAATTAGAAATTTAGGGAGCCATGGATAAAGGAGGGGTGACAAGAATACAAATTTTTTAACTAATCCATTATTTCAAGAAGACACATTAATAAGATTGGATGGATCAAGGATTTTGTAGGGGTGGATTTAACATAACCAAGAGAAATTAAATTTGAGGTTGTTAATTTATCTTGGTGACTTATTTAAAAGTAGGGGAATCTTACTAAGGTTAAGGGAAAGGATTTCATTTCAAAAATTATAAATATTATTTCTACATAATATAATCAAATATTAATAAAGTTTTCTTTAGAAGAGGATATACAAGTTGGGTTGAAACTTATGGATCTAGATGAGGTGTCTGGCCTAAATGGTTTTCCTATGGAAATATTTTATAAATATTAGCATATAATGAGTTGTGAAATCAAAAATTTGGTAAAATAATCCCTTGAATCCAAGGGATTTATTCAATATTTGAACTACACATTCTATTTCCTCATGCTTAAAAAACTCGATCACATTACCTTTTCTGAATTCCACCTAGTTTTCTTGTGCAACATAGTGTATAAGGTGATATACAAGGTTATTGTGGAGAGGTTTAAGTTATCATTTGTTTCAATATTATTTTAAAATATCAACAAGAGTTTGTTAGACATATGTAGATCATTTACGGTGTTGTAATGTCTTATGAAATTGTTTATACCTTGCAATCCACTGGAATGTAAGGTATGTGTCGGGACGAGGGGTGAAAAGGTATATTTACCAACAAAATTAAATGTTAGGTTAACATACATTGATAAGTGGAAATATAAATGTGCACACCATAATAAAAGTAAATAAAAACATAAAACAAATTACACAGTGACACTGTATGTAACGTGGAAAACCCGTAAATGGGTAAAAAATCACGGAAGAATAATCCACTATAGAGAAACATTTTACAACCCAGTCCAGTAACTCCTCCCTCACTTCTACTCCATGTATTTACCCGTAATCCAAATGATTCACATGATCTAATGAATATGACCTACAGTTATATTTAAATAACCTGAAGGGTTATGTCCATATTAAGTAATGGGGCACACCCTTATTTAATAAATAGTTAATTAATAACTAACAAACCTAATCTAAAGTTTAGATTTAAATAATAAGAATATAAACTATTATATATTATTTAACTATAAACTCAACATTATGATGCACTTAATATTAAGTGGGGATCCATATGCCAATATTACCTGTTTGTACAACAGGATTTAGAAATCCATAAACCCTAAAGGTTTAGGCTAGCACATGTAATTTTGAAGGAATTATAACACCTTCATCATGCTCAACTTACCTTTTGGTACAAAAAGATTTAGAATCCATAAATCAGACATATGATTTAGGCTAAGCATAATTTGTGAGACTACATCTCACCGTTTCTCATGGAAATATTCTTATACCACATCTCTAGGAGCCTTTTATAACACAAGGACCTCATTTAAATATAGATGCACTCTAGATTGTATTTTTCCTGTAAAATCTATCTGTTTACATATAAAATCTACCAGTTTAATTTAGATCATACAAGATCTTTTACAATGCTTTTAAACCAAAGTATAAGTATAGAGGAGAAGGAGTCAACAACTGGCTGACCATTAGGAGGTGACATTGCATGCACACTCCCCTTTAATGGCAACTTTAAAAGGCCAAGCATTGCACACACATGCAGTATTGTACAACACACAATGGCTCGTAAACATAACTACAATCTTAATCTTCACTCCAGTAGAAGTGGATATCTCTATCACCACAGAGAACCTTCTCTTGGATAACACATATATGAACTTCAATATGCTTCTTTCTTTGATTTTGAATTGGATTATTTATCAAGAGTAATACCACTCTGGCTACCACATAGAATATGAATACTTCCTTCAACTTCCATGTGTATCTCTTTCAATAGCCGCTTCAGCCATATGGCTTCTTCACTGCTTCCATTATACTTCTCTACCTCAGTAGAAGAAATGGAGACTGTTGATTTCTTTTAGTTGTTCCAAGTAATAGTTCCTGCACCAAAAAACTTGAACACATATCCAATATATTTTATATCTATCACAACATCAACATGGTAGAGTCACAATATCCATATAAGATTATAAATCATTATTAATTTCACTTTTAACCAATTGTAAAAGTTAAACACAAGTTGTAAAATAATTAATATAACAATATGCTTAACAACTAACCATGCTAGAATATGTTGAAAAAATTCAACATATTACTCTTGAAAATATATATTAGATGTAATCAGTATTGGACGTCTCCAATACAAACACAAGGGTGTCCTCAAGTGTTATTTGAAATGCATATAATAATATTTTAGTTTTGTATACTAAGAAATATCTTCATTATATTATTATAAGCCTTTACAAATGAGATAAAAATTGATAACATATCAGATAATCAAGTTATACAAGAATAATAAGAAAAAACATAATCCACCAACTGTGGATACTTCCCATGGATTTTACTTCAAACAATGATCATGTAAGCATTTTTTAATACATCAATAGTAGTTCTATTTTTGAAGTAAAAGAACATATAAGCTATTTTTTTTGTATGTTTTGACTTGTAGTTATTTCCATTCAACATCTGAGATTTATCAATTAAAAATTGATTAGACCCCATTTGTGCGTAAAATATAGATAAAAAACAATCAATAAACAAGGATTAAAATAAGAGTTTTAATAGAAATTCCCCATGTTGTATTTTAATCCTCGTAATCCATCATGATCAATTTTACACCACACAAGGAGGTCTTGTTAAGTAAAAAGTCTATACATGAAAAAGTGAAAACGATATCAAAAACTTAAATTGAAATGTGAGTGAATTTTATTTAGTTTTGCAACAACTTATGACAAAAAAAATTGTTGTGCAAGAATATATCACTAGCAATCATATGTGTACAATACAATGTGAACACCAAACGGTATAAGTTATTTGATTTATTGGGATGCGTAAATATTGAAAGGTTATAAAAAAGATAATTTTACTATTTTTACAAAATATTTTTTATAATTTTTCTATATTTTTGAAAAAATAAAATAAAATAATTCATACATTTAAAAAAATATTTATTTACAAAAAAAATTCGAACTCTTGCTCCTTATTATGTTGCTATTTCTATCAACTCACCAACTTAGTGAGTTTATCACTGAAACAATTTAATCAATGTTAATTTATAACTACCAGTGATATATAAATTATGTCATCGAACCATATATTATATCACATTTCAATTTACAATTTAAATCAACAACATATATATATATATATATATATATATATATATATATATATATATATATATATATATATATATATATATAAAATTTGATATACTAAAATGCAAAATACTATATATCAAGCGTTCTAACAACTTGATTAAAAAATAAACATACCATCGTTAGGAAGCTCACATGCCAAATAATTTAACTGACCACCTAGAAAATTGGCATGTATTCTACCATCATACTACTAAGTAATAATGGTGGAGCAACCACATATAAGGAAAAACTTTATTAAATTTATTAAAAAAATATGTGCATAAACATGACACATTAAGTCAAACAAGCATAAGTAAACTATGGTCCATGAACTTTGACATGTTTATTATTAAAATATATATGGGAGCAACTTTACTTTAGAATTAATTTATGAAGGGAAATGTCCAAAGATGAGTATCATCTATATAGAGTAAAATTTATCCCTCAATGTATGCTTTTCTACAAAAAACTTTACATAATTAAAAAACATCATATATGGTGTGTGAATCACCAATGTGTCTATATTAAAAACAGCCCCTCACCAAATTTAATATATGGTGTATGCTTAAGAATTCATGGTTTGACATGTTTTAATATACATGGCTAAATAAATGTAAAAGTTTAGGATTTAATATGATATGTAGTAAGGGTACGCAATAGTTTAGGATTAAATTATTATTTTACCACACAGGGGTCTCTTTTCAAATGACAACTCCTTCACCAATAAAAAAAATTGAATGTGCTATTTTAATGGAGAGTTGTCTCTATCTGGAAGTCCTTTCATTTACCATTAGATTTTATTATAATTATATAAACCATAACAATGGAAATATATAGATTTATATAAAATTATAAATTTTATAAAATAAGAAGATTTTATAAAACTATATACATATTTTTTATAAAATAATCACGGAACTAATTTTCGAATGTAAAATATGGTTTCACATTTCAAATTGTAAAAACAATATTAGCAGGAGATAATGGTTTTTACACAACCAATGCAAAAAATTAAATGACCTATTTTCTTGAATCTTGTCTCTTGTGCACTTGTTGTTCACTTAATTTTTTTACCATGATTTCTTGAATTCCTGCATACCATATAAAGTATATAGAATATTTCAAAAATATTTAATAATTTTTACCTTTATTTTGCAGAGCCGGGTAATTCATGAAGTTGAATTCTTTTTTAAGAATGTTGGGCTTTTCAATTCTTGTCAAATACAAACATTCATTAGGTACCTAGAACCAACAGATACGAGATGAATGTCAATATTCAAATTCTGACCTAAAAGTGTATTCTACTCATCAATGGTGCAATGGGGATGCTGAAAGGGATGTGTTGAAGAAGCTAAAACTTGAGGGAGTGAAATATTGCAGAAAATAGGGGCGATAAATAAGGGGATTGAGGGATGAGAAGTCCACAGGGGCAGAAAATGTTGGCGAGAACACATGTATAACTTTTCTCTCTTACAACATGACGCATATGAGCCACGTGTTATTTTGTCAATCGCTTGAAGGAGAAAGGGGGTGCTTTGTTTGCCTTCATCCCATCCATTTTATGGTTGTGACCGTAAACTGCCACTGCCAAATAGTTTGTTGTGTGAGACGCAAGAATAAGCGGATTTTAAAAAAAATGAGTTTACAGTCATTATTCTATTTCACCTTGCTTTCCTTTTTGTCCATATTAAGTGATGTGGCCACAATGAGGGTTGATTTACACGAGAAAATGGCAAATAGAAAATATGACGAGTAACATATACAGTGAAGGACTATATGGCTAAATTGTGTATGACCTTAAGATCATACGAATGCATAGATACATCATCACTCTTCCTTCCAACAATAAACTGACAAAATTATGATGCACTTATTATTATGGTTCTATTCAGTATGTTTACCAAGTTGGATCATTGTAAAATCCTATGAGACAGTGTGAAACAATGCTTGGAAAATGCTATTGTTTGCAATAAAGGACTTGAAACAATCTGGAGATAACAATGTCAATGTGGGACCTCAAATGCTGTATAACATGGGTTTTTAAACAATTATTGTTTGCCCATAATTGCGATAATAAGATAGTGTCCTTGTGTAGCTTCTTTATGAACTACTACGAGAACACAACATGTTTTTGGAGCCTATCTTCTGCTTACCTCCAATTATATTTTCAATGGCTAAAGCTCTCATGTGGTGGTTATGACAGAAGGAAACACACATGAGTGGACATTTTGAAGGAGGCTCCAACAACTGAAGCCAAGATTATGACAGTCAACTAGTCAACCCTTATAACATTTCATTTGGATGGTAGGCCATTACTTTTTTGGCCTCGTTGAAATGACACTAACTATTGTAGATTTAAAAAAATAGTGTACGATTACCTGAAGATACTAATAAGTAATACAAAGGATTGTCTTATTTATATGCAATGTTTGTTGAGTATTTTTTTCATGTAATGTACCCATGAGAAAGACAATTAGCGGCAAATATTCATAGTTAGGCGAGTAGTAGGAATTCATGGAATATGCAATTGGTTATTTTGTAAATATTTATGTCAGTTGCCCCTTACGTTTTGCCCAAGAGAGAATCCTACTGACATGGGAATTTGTCCATGTGAATAGCCAACATAATCTCTAGATCCCAAGGATTTATTTTTGGAATGGAAAAGTTGCGTAATTGATGAGCTCAGGAATTCAAAACATTCTTAGATCGCCAAGATATATGGTTCATGGAATCCCAATTGGTACATCAATCTTGTTGGTGCCAACATTGGGGTAGTGGAGAGAACTAAATGAAAATTGATTAGACATTCACCATATGACATGTGTGAAGTGAGACTAACCACTAAGCAAACAATTATATTTGGTCCAATTTGCAAAGGCGTAGTTAGGAAAAACATAGTGGGTAGACACAGGTACTTACAAAATTCAAATAAATCTAAGTTCTTGTTCTTGGTTGTACAACGTATGCATGTTTACATCCTATGAGGTATCTGGAAAAGCAAGTAAGTCTAATGGTGCAGTATTATATACCTAATTTATTAATATGCGGAAAATTTTCTATCAAATGAACGCATTGTTGGGGGTTATCTTCTTTTAGTAAGATAGGTTATATCAACAATGCTATTAATATATTAAAATATGTGACATTTTTTAATTGTACGGTACTGCTAGTATATGGTGCATCATTGCCAGTGTCATTTGTTTGAATCATGTCTTGCGCGACACTACAATTGGAACTTAGATTAGATTTTCATCATCATCACATGTGGACCAACTAGAATTATTATTGGGCCTTACAAAATAATGGCGTTACTGGAAGGATTATGAGGAGGGGGTCGGTTGTTTTAGGCATTAGAAATATGTAATGTTGCAACACACTTCCTAATGAGGTGGCATATGAAAATATCACATCTTGGATGTTTGTAGAAACCATCTATGAAATCACATCCTTCTCCAGCATGACCAACACTATCAGAGAGATAATGATGTGCATGGCAAAATGAAATCTTAAGGTAGATTTGATGACTAGTGTGGGTAGACACCTATAATCTACGCCCAAGCAATTTAAATACTTAAATTACACTAATTATCCTCCTTTCCTTGCAAATCATTACGGTTAGTGATTTCGTCACTAATTAGTTACTCATTTTCTCTCATTCGTCATCATTCAATTAATTACACTAAGCTAATTAATTAAGTTGCATACTCCAACCCGGATACCCTAATTAACGACACTTCCGTTAATAAATCACCCCTTCTACCTAGACTAATTAATTATTATTAATTAATTAGTTTTAAATCCTCATATTTAACCAATAAACCTTCTTATTGGTTAAATATACGATTTCAAATCCCCTTAAATTATACTAATTTCCCTCTAAAATATTCTCGAAATTGAGTTTTATAAGCTTACATCTTGGCCTATTAATTAATCCTAGTTGATTAATTAAATCACCTCCAACTCCCATGAGTTTCTAATCACTAATTAATCTCTTCTAATCATTACCTTTATCAAACTTTCTAATTCTACTTTACCTTTATCCCACATTCATGACTATGTGTTGCAAGCTTCTCTAAAACTTGGAAAGCTATATAAAGAGCCTAGTTTCCACCTTGTCCAAATTTACACCATGTCCTTGTAAGACATGCAAAGCATATAGCATAAGAGAATTTCAATCTTGAAAATTGCCCTTATGAGATCTCAGCATCCATTTCTATCCTCTACTTGCAAAGAGTAGGTCAAGGGAGGAACCATACATGGAAATCAAGCCATATTGGTGAGATCCCCCATTCCTCTTCTTGGAGATAGCATTCCTTTGATTGCACACATAGCCATACGTTTAGCTCAACAAAAGGAGTACCTACAATCACAAAGCCCATCAAAAATATAAAGGGATGACTTTGTATTTCATGTTTTTCAAATGTTTAGATGCATTTAGAATTAGCTTTTTCCTTTCTATGGCTTTATCATGATGTTTATGTTAGATTAGCTTTGTTATTGTAGAACTACTTGGTGTTAGTTTCTTCATTAATTAACTTAGCTTAAGAAAAGTATCACATGCATACATATGGCATGCCCGGTGGGACACCCCATTTGTCTCATGCATTCTTTATTTTTGTAGTTAAGTTTCTATTTTTGCATACTAACCCTCTTTTTGAATATATTGACATAACTTGTGTTTCTAAGCATGTTTTGTTGAGTTTGCATGTGTTGAGTATTCCTTATAGGTATAAAGGAGGTGAAGTGCTGTCAAAATTGGATCTTGATGTGAAAAATTTAAGCTTTCTTCATGTTTTCATTTTTAGAGCTTCCTTTTTCATCATTTTACATGCTAGTTTTGTCAATTTGTTGAAAATGTTAATTTTTGAGCATGTATCTTAATGTTTGATAGTGTTGAGTCTTATTTACACATATTAAGGAGGTGGGTTGCTGTCAAAATGAGATTTTGATGAGAAAAATTCAAGATTTTTATCCATGTTTGCATTTTTAGAGCTTCATTTTTCATCATTTTACATGCTAGTTTTGTCAATTTGTTGAAAATGTTAATTTTTTGAGCATGTATCTTAATGTTTGATAGTGTTGAGTCTTATTTACACATATTAAGGAGGTGGGTTGCTGTCAAAATGAGATTTTGATGAGAAAAATTCAAAGCTTTTTCCATGTTTTCATTTTTAGAGCTTCTAATTTTTCATCATTTTACATGCTAGTTTTGTCAATTTGTTGAAAATGTTAAGTTTTTGAGCATGTATGTTAGTGTTTGATAGTTTTGAGTCTTCTTTACACATATTAAGGAGATGGGTTGATGTCAAAATTGAATCTTTGTGGGAAATTTTTGATCTTTTTGTAGATTTTGGGACGTTTTTTTTTTTACATTTTTTGAGTACAGGTTAAGTGCATACCTGTGAGTATAAGAGAATATGCGTAACCTATCTTCCGGAGGCCATAAATTTTGCTCCCAAACTCAAAATGACTCCATTTTTTTGATGATGGAAAGGTATTGAGGTGAACTATGCAGTGAACACATAAATTTAGGATTTAAACTTACAGAAAGTGTAGGGTTTTCCTTTATTATAAAACTGGTCATTTTCTTTGCATGTTATATTCATTTTAATTTAATCAACACCACATATGCTCTTCTCTTGCACTTTTAAACAACCTTGAGAATAAGAAATGGATATGATTATGGATATTTTTCTAACATTATGGTTTTCATTTTTTTAGAAATGGCGTTAACATTTTAAAATATTTGTTGGAAATCTTCCTTTTCGCTATAAATTCATCAACACTATGTAAGCTCTTCTCTTACACTTTTGAGTGATCTTGAGAATTAAAAATGACAAATATTTTTGATGCTTTTCTAACATTTTGATTGTCATTTGGAAATATGGCTAACACTTGATAATTTGATAATTCATCATGGAAAAACTAATCATTTGAGTTGTTAATTTAAAAATCATTTTTTAAACACTTAAATGTTTTGATTATGTTTATTTTCCTATTTTCTTAAGTTGGATCAAACGTTTGTGTTCTCTAATCTTTCTTGCGATCTTGAGAATCAAAAGCAACCTTGATTTTATTCTAACATTGTGGTTCGCATGGAAAACACTAATCTTTTGAGTGCAAGACCTTTTCATTTAAAGAATAAAATCATGACAAATACTAAATACACTATGCGTTTAAAAAACATTAAGGTGAAAGATTAAAAAACCCAACTTTATTCACAACATTATTTATAGGTTGCAGTTCTTTTTGCCGCTTGCTTTAAAAATCCTAAAAGCATCGACTTATCAAAATTGAAGCTTACCCGAGAGACACATTGGCGATCCCCTCCTTTATTGAGATTTAAGAATGTTTTAAGGGAGTGCCATTTCTACCCATTAGTTGAGATCAAAAACTAGTCATTGTGTATGCATCTTCTCTTGAAAGTAGAATCTTTGGAAGTGATCTTGTAGAATCAAAATGTATAGATCAACATCCATGACATCCTCTTTTTTTATTATATTCATTAATCAAATACAGTAGGATTACATCAAAAAGGGTTCCATCTCTGAGAATGTTCAAAAGGGCTACACATTAAGATATTTTGCACAATACATATTTTTACCTCTCTCTTTTTTCTTGTCCCACAATTGACTTAATCAAAAACAATCCATATGAAGAATAAATACTAACCTACAAATTACTGTCCTCTCATGATGTACCACTACCCAAGTTGCCAATGGTGTTTCCCTCAATTGAGTTCCTTTAAAACCACATTTTAACAAACTCGATCCTTAAAGATTAAAATATCCTTTCCTTGAGCTGTACGCCATTTATTCAAAACACTATTATTTGTACATGTTAAAACTCACCAAGATAAGGGCTTAAACCTTCTTCACATCCGTACCTTTAAACTGTGGGAAGTATCTTGGTATAGCCATAAAAATGAGAATTATTATGAGGATTACCACATGAACCCCAAAGTAGTCCACACCTTGAGGGAACTGGTGGACGAAACGGGAAGTGCCCCACCACCTACTTAACTAGAAATACTTATGAAGAATGCTTCAAGTTGTCTATATGAGGCCTATTTCCATTGATTTTATTGTGGGGTAATGGTCCTTTGTCTAGGAGTTATCTAGAAAAGCATACCTCTCTTAGACAAGTTATTGGTGAGTGTTGAGAATAAAATCCTAGGGATCCATTTGGCATTAGGGCCAACTTGACCTTATCCAAAACGTGTTTCAAAGAACCTTCACAAAGAAAAAACTTCGATTGGAGTCAAAACCTTGTTTTTCAAACAAGGCAGAGAATCTCATTGAAGTTTGTGCCATGTGTCTTTCATCACAAAAATTACAACGCAAAACTTTGTCCTAGTTTCTACCTTGTTATCAAACAAGGTGAAACTCTGCCAAAGTTAGTGCTAGTGTATTTTTCATCACCTACTTGTAAATTCCCTTGTTATCTTTTTGACATTTTTGGTCAAAAGATAAAGTAACTACTAAGTGCTACCAAAATTGTGTCCACCACTTTTGCACCCACTTACATCCTTCCTTATTGCGATCTAAGTGATGTAAGTGTTGAAAGTGTGTTGGTATGTCCTCATATTTTGGTAGTTTGTCTTGAGATCCATATTGAGATGTCTCATTATAGAAGGTATCTTTCCTTGATATCCCTTTATGTCGTTACATTGCTTGCATTATATCAATCCATTTTTGATACTTACATATTGTTTTGTTAAAACTTGATATAAGTGTCCAAATTGTATTGTTACATTACTCGCATTGTATCGACCCATTTTTATACTTCAAACTTGTTTTTCTTCAAACTTGAGTTGAGTATTGAAAGTTCCCGTTATACTACTTGCATTGTGTCAATCCCTTTTTGATACTTACATCTTGTTTTCTTAAACTTGATTTAAGTATCCAAATTGTATTGTTACTTTGCTCGCATTTGTATCCTCCATTTTTAGAACTTGGACCTTGTTTGTATTAAACTTGTTTTTAATTGTATACCTTGTATTTTTATGTTGTCAAAATCACTTCAACCCCTTTTTAATACTTAAATATTGTTTGTTCAAAACTTGATTTAAATATTGAAATTGTGTTGTTATCTTATCAAAATAATCTTTGAGACAAATTTGAACATAGGAAATAATTTCCTTTGCGGTCATTCCTTTGTCCAGGACTTCATAGATTTTCCTTGGTGACCTTCATCATACACTTCACATCTAGGAATTTTTTTCCTTTGCAGTTGTTACACTGTCAAATTATCATTAACCTTTTTGACATATACACTTACAATTTGTTGTCCAAACCTTGTTGGGTTGTCTAAATTGTGTCATCACAATGTCTATTTTCCTTAGATTCCCTTCAGAAAATCACACGAGCATCCCTATATTTGCAAAATGTCTAGTTGGTTTCTTACACTACTTAAATTGAGACGGAATTTACATTTGAAGGAGTTCAATCATATAATCTAGGTCTAGGCATTTTGTCCCAATGATGCCAACCATGACTAACTATCGCATGGTTCCTCACATTTATGACAATAGGGAATCTAGGTTTTAGAATTCACATCAAAATACCTCGATTAAGTTATTCACACTAGAGAACCCATTTGGTTACCCCTTTCCCCAATTTCATCTCATAGTCAGTGGTATGATTTTGATGCTTCTAATCCATGTTATTCTTATGATTCCCCTCAGTCTTTTGAGCCTCATCCAATCGAATTTCTTCTAAGGAATAATCAGTCACCTCAACAAAATTTTACTCCTCTAAGTATTAGTATAAAAACAAATTCTCCTCATCATTCCTCTAATTTGAATCCCAAGTCACGGTCCTCCCTTTCATATATAGGACCCCCTTTATCAATTGTAACATTCAAACTGACATCTTCCTCCTTTGAAGAACATTACTGTGTGACTTAAAATTTCTCTAATCAATCATCCAATTTGAACCCTGCGTTGTAATCCACTGACTTTCTACATGATCCTCTTTGTCTACCTGCATTATGTCATCTTCTAGGAAAACCTATACCAACCAATTCCAAATCCACATCTTCTTCAACTTGCAAGACATGTAAATCAAAATCTACTTTGTAGTCTTGAGTCATCTTCTTCTATCAATTAAAATCCAATCTCTCTTTGGCCCCTGGTCATTTCAATCATTCCTTATTCTATCTTCATCAATTTGTTAAAAAATAATCTTTGTGTTGTTGTCCACTCAAAATTCCCCTACTTTTTTAGTAGTTGAAAATTAACAATTTTCAAGTTAAATGCCTTCTCTGTTGTCCTGGTAATGTGAAAAGTCAAAAAATTGAGAAAAATCTACGTTTTTGGGTCTTTTTGTGTGATTTTCGGGCCTGTCAGACATTTTTGTCCCAAGTGTCCCAAGTTCATTTGGGCTCTCTGTTCCCCGATCAGCCACTTTACCCAAAGTCCGTTCCTTTTGGGCCCGTCGGAACTTTTTGTCCCAAGTGTCCCAAGTTCACCCGAGCCCATTGTTCCCTTTCCGTTTGATTCGGCCGAATCACCCAGCATACTCCACGTACTTTCATCCCTCATGTCCCAGAAGCATTTGTGCACACTTTTCCTGCATCACCCGTTTCGGCCGAATCGCGCTTTCACGTCCCACGTGTCCCAAATGAACCAAAGGCCATTCGATTTGATTTTTCCTGCTCTTCACAAATATCTTACTTTCCAAGTTGGTAGGTGTGTATTTAATACACATTAATTGTCTTTCTCTCTCCCAAATGGCTATATAATGAACTACCCCCTATGTGTTTTGCACACTGCTTTCTTGCTATCCCTTGCTCATACCTTTGCGATCAAAATTTCTGCGCTGCATACTCATTTCCCCTGCAATTTCGTCCCGAGTCCAGATTGCAACCTTGGCTCCTCAAATTGCTAACAACATGAAGATTAAATTCCAAAGCCAGGAGCAAGTCTCACCGCTCAAGTCTGCCATTCCCGATATCGGGGACAGTGAGGTTTGCCACCTCGACTTTGGAGATTTTTGGGCAAGAATGACAGATGTGAACCCTTCACCTATGGCACAAATGATTCATGACAGTGGTTTGGCATTCACTGGTGGTTTCCCTATCTCAGTGCAATGCGTAGATACAATACTCTCCTGCGGTGCTCATTTCAATCCTGACTCGAGTGAGCTGACGAATGTGCATGGGGAACTCATCGCCAAACTTGATGCTGCCGCCATTGGCACCACCCTAAGAATTCTAGAGATGGACAATGCTATAGTAATTTCTCAGAACCAGGCACAAGCCCTTTTCGATCAGGACAGTGAGAAATATAAGGTGCGGGTGGCAAAGTCCTGGCTTAAAAACCCTAAAAAGGGGGCGTCTCGTCTATCCAAGGTTCTTTTCCATGCAGATTTCAATGAGGAATTGTCAGATTTTATAATCCTACTGGCTCGGGTCATGGGCTTACCCTCTACAAATGAGTTCCATTTCTGGATGTGCCCACTTATCAATATGGTGTGCAAGGGAACTCAGAATATCAATTGGGTAGAGATCATTAGTATGAACCTAGCAGAGCAGCTATCCAATGTACAACAAGCCAAGAAGTTCTATATGACTTCATACTTAATGTATACCCTAGCAGCATCAAGGCAATGGTTTGGCTTCTCATACATTTGATGCTCATAAGGGTGACCCCGTGTATGCCTACTGCCCACAGTTCAACTTGGAAATGAGCAATCGCAACTTCAGAAGGGTGAATGATGCTTTCACCATGTACATTGTCAGGCTTCTGGAGAGTGATACAGCGAGGAGATTTTCTGATGAAGCTATGAATTTGATATTGCACTACGGTGCCTACTTCATCCAATTTAGAAAATTTTCCTATATAAGGCTTGCTGGCTATGAGAGCACTCCTCTCAAGCTCCCCATGTTCTGCAATGATAAAATGGCCTTGATAGAGGTATGCAGGTAGCTGGACAAGTTGCACAGAACCTGCAGGGATAAGAAAATTACTGGCTTGCACTTCCCCATCACTTTGGGAAACTACACCTGCAAAATATCCCTAGATGCTCAAAACATAGAAAGAGCCCTATCTCCCATCACTGTCCATTTCTTCAGGCCAAGAACCTATTTTGACTTGAAGAAGTTTATTGAGCAGAACATCAAGATCACTTATCATCATAGGGCAGACACAGAAGATTATTGGGCTGACTGTGTTGATGATTTTGAAGCAAGAAGGAGGCATTATGGCAGATTTTCTCTTCAACTAATTCAAGAGCTTAACCTGTACCAAGTTCCTGAAGGGCTCCAGGATGATAATTCTGACCTGTACTCATATGAGTATGACAACGTGGTCAAACACACTCCCTTGGAGGATTTGGATTGGTTCAAAAAGGAGAAGGATGATCTGGCAGAAATCCTAGCTCCCGTCTTGGTAAGAACCAAAATATGGTTTGACAGGAGAGTTTGCGAACTCAGAAGGCACTCAGGTGAGTCCTCCAAAGACACCTCAACACCAAGAAAAGAGGCATTGTCACCTGATTCGAGAGCACATATGTAGATCCCTCCTGCCTCGTCAACTCAAGGTCCCACAGTCTCCACTCCTTCCTCATCCACCCAGGTATACCAAAAGAAAGTCAGAGAAGTCAAGAAGGAGCCTGTGGAGGAAGATCCCCTAAGGAAGCATACGGAGTTGCCCCCAGGCCCAGAGAACATCATTGTTCTCAGTGAAAGTGAGGAGAGTGAAGTTCCAGTCTCTACAAGCACTCCAGAAGCCCCCATGGATAAAGAAAAGGAGGTCCAAAGCACTGAGCTTCCGGGTGCTAGTGACTCCTCTGTACTAGAAGCCCCAAGCGCTCCACTCATATCCCAACTAGAGGCAACAGTAGTGCAAACCTTGGGTGCCATGAGTTCTTTGTCTCTTGGTCCTCTTGCCCCACCTGCTTCTTCCTCTTCCTCTTTTGCATGGGTGTAACCTCTTGTTGACAGTAGGAAGAGAAAGTCTTCCTCCCAGATCTCAGGACCCAATTTTGATGCTTTGGTGGCCTTATTAGGCACTACTCCTCCTACTCATGCCAAAAAAGCTAGAATTACCTCCAGGATAGTGTCTGATGCTCAAGGCCAACAATTCATGGAGATAGCCAAGCCTAAGGTAGACAAGCCAGAGCAAGATTTGCAAGCATCCGACCTTGAGCTTTCAAGAATTCCCATGGGAGAGTCTACCCCTGAAGGTGAGATCCACAATCTTCAGGAAACAGTCACTAGAGTCATTGGGAGGGTAGAGAAAGGACAACAAACCATAGAGCAGTTGGAGGAGCAGGCCCAGATTCTTACAAGTTTCATCAAGTCGCTGCTGTCCAAGGACAAAGTTTTAGATCCTACCCCACTGACTACTCTTCCACCACCTGTGATTCTCAGCCAAGATGAGGTGCAGAGTATCAAATATATGCACAAGTATTCCATCTATGGAAGGGCTATGGAGGCCATGGTGGATGACATGCTCATTGTAGGATTGAATTTCATTGGAGAAGCCTTCAAACTCAATGAGAAGGTAAATAATTTGCAACAGAAGCTCTCCTCCACTATTGGGAATATAGATAAAGAACTCAAACTCTGGAGCAGCTGCATAGTAGACCTTCACCTTATGGGATAGGCTGATGAAAATATTTTGATGGCAAGCAAGGTCTTCGATGATGCAAAAGATAACTTGTCAAAGTCATGGGTATACAGCGTGAAATGGAAAATCAAGGTGCTGGAGGAGGCTTTGGGAGAGTTAAGAAATAGCTGGTAGAAGGGTGAGGCCTTCAAGACTCTAGTTGTATCTGCCTTCAAGGATATACATTGCCATCTCCATGATGAGACTTCTGGTGTGCCTCTCTCTTTACAAGAAATCAAAGCTCAATTCAGAGCTTTTGTCAAAGAGAATTTGTTCAGGGAGGAGTCTATTTCCAAAGAAAAGATAAAGGAGATCTACTCTCTCCAGTCTGCTATTGAGGAGGTGAATAAAGATTATCATACTCATGTTGAATTCGACAAAGAAATGGAGAAATGCCTCGGATTTTGGACTCAGTCCACTGCCAACACATCAGTCCCATGAGGCAGAGACATAGCAGAGGCATTGAAAAGATTCAGACAGCGGATCCTAAAGTCAGTGGGCCCCTCTCAGTCGTGATCACCTGTCTTCTTCTCCTGATTCTTCTCCTTTCTTCCTTTCCTTTCTTCTCGGATTTATTGTAATTAGTTGGGGTATTGCGATTAGCAGCCCTCTAACTAAACATTAGTTAAAAGAAGTAGTTACCAAAGGGTAACTAATTTGTAAACTATATAATGGCCTCTCCTCGCCATTTTCAAGGGGGAGAAAAAACTTGGCTTATCTTTGAAAGTGTAAAGAAATCATAAAGAAATCAATACAGAAGGATTTTCATTCTTTGTCTATCTAGTTCTTTTTATTCACAAGCTATTCGTTAAATCTTGTTAGATCATTTGTCTGCATTATGCTGAGAAGCTTTGTATTCTTATAGATGTTATTCATAGAACTTTGTGTCTCTTCAAATTTCATCTTATTAATGTGATACAAATGATCTTATTCCAATTCGTTGTACCCTCGCATGCATAAGGAATTATTCTGTCATCTATAATTCTGAATGGTGCCTTTCTGCTCGTTTCCACATTTTCATTCCTCTGTCCTTTTGTGATTGATGATCTATTTTAGAAAACACTTTCATAGTATCCAAGTTCCATAGTGAAACCATGCTTTGTATATGTGTAAATAGGTTCGTTTCCGAATAAGGGAACCTCTCCCACTAAAGAGGAGGGACTTCTTGTCCCCTGACTGTTGCTCTTCTCAAAGTTCCTTTTTGACGACCAACAGTTTTTGGCAACTCTACTGGGGAATCGTATTCCAGTTCTATAATCATTTATTGATCATCTTTTGATCTGGTGACTCCACGTTTTACTCGAGGGAGAAGGGCCCTTGGTATTGAAGATTCTCAGTTTCAGCTTTTGGAACAGCAGGGTTTTCCTTTCCCTTCCGCAAGGAGAAATAGAGAGGCTCGTTCAACAAGCACTCCTCCTGTCAAAGATAGAATCCCTACGGGTGGTATTCCTTCAGAGAAAATCAGTCCTAATCTCCGAGCTCTGATTCTTGCTGGTGTTTCAGTTCCTCTTCAAGCCATTTTTCCAAGAATGGCAGTACCATTGCCTTGGGGCCATCGTGTTGGGCCTCTTGCCCTTCCTCAACCTTTGCATGAGTTACCCAGAGGTAATCAGAAGAACTTTCCTAAATTCAAGGGTGATGGAAAGGTACATCCTGATGAACACATCGCGGCCTTCATAGTTGCATGTGGAGTTCTGGGAGTTGAACATGAAGACGTCTCCGTAAGGATTTTTGTTGAGACTTTACAAGATAATGCTACTGATTGGTTCTATCACCTTCCGGCCGGAGCTATCACTAGCTGGAACACAATGAGAACTAGGTTTGAAAACCGTTTCAAACCGGCGGAAGACGTGCATGCTTTGCTAGCCCAAATTTCTCAAATAAAGAAGGAATCACAAGAGCCCATGAGAGAATTTGTGGCTCGATTCAACAGGTTAATTAACAAAATTCCACCAGACACTCAACCTGTAGATCAAATCCAAAAATGCTTCTTCCTAAACACCCAATTGCCTGAAGTTAGTTATGCATTGAGAAGGGCTAATCTTGCAACATTGGCCGAGGATCAAATTCTTGCTGTTAGTGTTGAAGATGATTTAATCATGTCGGGAAAGTTGAGGAGAGACCCTTCTAGATCTAAGTCTTCTCCTTCCTCCTCTTCCACTCCTGGACCTAATACTGATCCATTGGTACAAAAACTTGCAAATGATCTCATCACCATTAAGAAACAATTGGCTCAGCATGCTCCATATGCAGACATTCCAAGGAGGAATTTTCAGCCCAGAAATCATTTGCCTGCTTCTCAAACAAGGCTAGCACTTGAAGGACCTCCTATTAAAGTTCCTGTTAATGCAACCTGTGAAGTTGAAGAACCAGAGGATGAGGAGGTTAATGAAGATTGTGAAGAATTTGTTGAAGAGGTTGATGATGGAACAGAAGAACTTGAGGGATCTCGAGTTAATTTCTTCACCACTGAAGGCGTTGATGAAGGAGATGATTATGATGAAGTAGTAGTAGACATGAATAGTGAATCATATGCTGTCATGACTCGAGAGCAGACAAATCAGAGGGAGAAAGTGATGCAGCCCACCAAAAAATCTAAGGAGCAGCCGACAACTATCCCTGTAATTGTAAAAAGAGGATCTCCTATCCCCATTTCATCCACACCAAAGGTGAGTCCTGTCAATTCTGCTACTAAAGTTACTTCTTTTTCTCCTAAAACTGATAAGCCTAGGATCCCAAGCGATGATAGCCCATTCACTTCTGGGTCTTTCGATATTATTGATCACCTGAAAAAGACTAAGGTTCAAATCTCAGAGGCTGAATATTATCAAACCCATCCCAAGGATTTTGCTAAAATGATTCACTTTGTCAATTCTCATTCTAAAACTACCTCTAAAGGCCTTTTACCCACTCCATCTTCTGTACCACAACCCAATCTGGTAGCTGCTGTCACCTCACCCAATGACAAGATCAAACCATTCTATGTGACACTCCTTATAGCCGGCCATAGACTCAGCAATTGCGTCATAGACTCAGGGGCATCAGACAATGTAATGCCTACCAAAGTAGCCCATGCCTTAGGCCTAACTCTCACACGCACTTATGGGTCTTGTTATTCTATGGAGAGTAAGGAAGTGCCCCTGGTCAGAAGAATTAAGGATGCACAAGTGGCTTTTGCTACTTTGCCTGAGAAGAAAGTTTTGGCTACTATCCTAGTAGCAGACATTCCTCCTTCATATGGGATGCTGCTAAGTAGGAACTTCTGTAAGGATGTGGGTGGAGAAATTCAAATGGATTGGTCACATGCCCTCATACCTGTTAATGGGCAAATGAAGAAGTTGCTGCCTGAGAAGCAGTCTGAGTATATTGTACAAAAAACAGATGATCCCAAAGCACAAATACTCTATGAGGATATAGGGCATGGAAACTACATGATTATGTCTCCAGAAGAAATCCAACTCCCCAAAGTGTCACCTAAGGATCCTAATGGTGTTTGGATATTAGAGTTTGATGGAAGTTGTTCATCAACTGGTTCTGGAGCTGGTGTCATATTGGTGTCGCCTGAAGGAAGCATTCATCCTTTCTCATTCAAGTTGTAATTTGAAAATACCAACAATACAACAGAATACGAAGCTCTCATTCTCGGGCTTCATGTGGCAAAAGAACAGGGTGTGAAGAATCTCCTAGCTCGTGGAGATGCGGAACTGATTGTCAAGCAAGTTAGAAACCTCTTCCAGGTAAAGAATAGAAGATTGAAACATTACAGGAATCAGGTTTGGGACTCCATTGAATTTCTTGATGCCTTCTCCATCGAAGCAGTGCCTAGGGAGGAGAATACTAGGGCTGATTCACTAGCAGTCTCAGGGTCATTGCTTATACCTCATCCTGACTTCTCTCAAGATAAGTTTACCATTGAGATGATCCATAGACCCAGTGTACCTGATAATACAAGTAACTGGAAAGTTTTCAATGATGATCAACACCTGCTTTCTTTCTTAGAACTCAAGGATAATTTTGAACAGTTGTACTTTGAAGGAAGTGATAATTTTCCTCATGAAAGTGTGCCCTTTAACGAAGAAGCCGTCAAAGAAGAAGAGGCAGATCAGGATGGATGTATCAAACTTAAAGGAAACAAGATTCCAAAAGGATTGGTGAGTTTAGAAGAACTGTTTGACAAACACGACAGGTATGTAAAGTTTAAAGCTTCTACTGGACCTCAACAATCAGCTGAATATGACAAAGTTAATATTGGGAGTTCTACTGACCCTAAACTCGTGAACATTGGAAAATGTTGTACACCAGATGAGAGGAAGAAGGTAATTAATCTTTTAAAGAAGTATAAAGATGTCCTTGCTTATTCCTATGAAGATTTAAAAGCCTTTCAACCAAAGGAGATGCAGCATTTTATCCCTCTCAAGCCTGGAATTAAGCCTTTCAAACAAAACAGAGGCAATACAATCCTAAGATAGCTGACACCATTTTTCAGGAAATACAGAAGTTATTAAAATCCAAAATCATTTTTCCTATTCACCATTCAACATGGATTGCCAATATTGTGCCTGTTAGAAAGAAAAATGGTGAGATCCGCATCTGTGTCGATTTTAGGAATCTGAATCAAGCTTCTTTAAAGGAAAACTATCCTTTACCCATGATGGATCAGGTCTTGCAAGCAGTAACGGGATCTGAAATGTTGTCTATGCTTGATGGCTTCTCAGGATATAACCAGGTAGAAGTTAATACCGCAGATCAACACAAAATGGCTTTCACTACCCCTTGGGGTACCTTTGCTTACAAAAGGATGCCTTTTGGGCTCATTAATGCCGGTGCCACTTTTCAAAGGGCTATGGACTTGGCCTTTGGAAGTTTGAAAGGAAAATGTATTGTCGTGTACCTTGATGACTTGACTGTATTTTCTAAAACAAGGACAGATCATTTTCAGCACCTGGAAACAGTTCTTCTGAAATGTAGAGAACATGGGATCTCCTTAAATCCTAAGAAATCTATTTTTTGTGTCACGGAGGGGAAATTATTGGGGCACGTTGTCTCCAAAGATGGTATAAAAATTGATCCTGAGCGAGTTCAAGCTATTCAGCAAATTCCTCTTCCAACTAGCAAGAAGGGAGTGCACTCTTTCTTTGGTAAGATTAACTTTCTGAGGAGATTCATCCCTGATTTTACAGAGCTAACTTTGAATATCTCTCAAATGATGAAAGGAAAATAGACGTTTGGTTGGTCTCCTGAAGGGAAAGGGGCTTTTGAAGGTATTAAAAAGGCTATTGCTAAGACTCCTGTTTTAGCATGTCCAAATTTCAACAAAGATTTTATTATCTATTGCTATGCCACAGATAACACCCTGGCTACTGTTCTGACTCAAAAAGATTCTAATGATCATGAACTCCCAATTGCATTCATGAGCTACATTCTAAAAAATCATGAGCTAAGATACACCATAATGGAGAAACATGCTTTTGCAGTGGTTAAAGATGTCAAGCAGTTTCGTTTTTACATTCTTAATTCTCACTCCACAGTATTTGTACCAGATACAACCATCAAGTCCATTCTCACACAACAGGAGTTCGGATCCAAGAGAGGGAACTGGGTGGCTAAGGTTCAAGAATATGACATTGACATCAGACCAACTAAGCTCATTCGTGGAAAAGGCTTGTGTGAACTCATTGCTGAGGGAGCTAGGCATGGGTTACTGGAGGATGAGGCTGATCTTCCTACCATTTTGTTTCTTGGCTCAATCGATGAATGGTATGCTGATATCGCACATTTTCTCACTTATGGGGAGTGCTCCTCTCATTTGACTACCAAAGAAAAGAGAGCTATTAAACTAAGGTCAGCCCAATATGTTTTGTGGGAAAATGCCTTGTTTAAGCGTGGATTGGATGGGAGATTTTTAAAATGTGTGGACAAGGAACAACAGAAGAAGCTACTTTCTGCTTTTCATAATCAGGCATGTGGAGGGCACTACTCATCAACTGTTACTACTCATAAGATTCTTCGTGGAGGATATTACTGGCCTACCTTGTTCAGGGATGCATCGAAGTGGGTTGATAAATGTGAAGCATGTCAGACTTTCGTGGGTAGACCCAAGTTGGCCTCTTTGCCCCTTAAACCAGTTGTGATTGAAGAACCTTTTCAACAATGGGGTTTGGATTTCATTGGAACACTTAATCCCTCTTCTAGTGCTGGTCATACCCATGTATTAACCGCCACAGATTATTTCACCAAGTGGGTAGAAGCCATTCCAGTAAAGAGTACTACTTCAGAAGTAGTATGCAGTTTTATCAAAGAAAACATCTTGGTAAGGTATGGTGTGCCAAACAAGATCGTGACAGATAATGCTTCAAATTTTTCTTCAACCGAGATGATGGATTTTTGCTATGGATATGGCATCTCCCTAGCTCACTCCTCAGATTATTACCCTCAGGGGAATGGACAAGCAGAATCAACAAATAAAAATCTGGTGGCTATAATAAGGAAATTAGTTAATGAGTCCCAACGGAACTGGCACAAGAAACTCTATGATGCTCTTTGGGCAGATATGATCACACCTAAGAGAGCCATTGGGATGTCTCCTTTTCAGGTAGTATATGGAGTAGAAGCTCAATTTCCAGTCACAGTGGAGCTACCAGCCTTGCATCTAATGAAGGCCATTGAAGACACCAGTTTCAATGATTCTTTGGATAAGAGGATCATGTACCTCTACAAATTGAATGAGGACAGATTGAAAGTTGCTGATAGGATATCTGCCCACCAACAGAAAGTAAAGGCCTTATTTGATAAAAAGGCCAGGTTCAAAGATTTCAAAGTTGGAGACATTGTTTTATTGTGGGATAAAAGGCATGAACCTCGTGGCAGCCATGGCAAGTTTGATTCCCTTTGGCTCGGACCTTTCAAGATCAGGCACTTTGCTGGTGAGAATTCTTTTTACCTTGATTATATGGATGGTTCTTCTCTCCCACTTCCTTATAGTGGGCAGTACCTGAAATTGTTTAAGTCATAGGTGATTAGGAAGTCCTTTTGTATATTCTGTATAGCGTTTTGTTTTTCCTTCCTTCTCTTTGTTTTGGTGTGTTGTCTTCTGTATTGTTTTGATTTGATGACTCTGTGGCCCAATGGATAAGGTACTGGTCTACTTCCCCTAGTTTGTCTGAATTCTTGCCTTGTCTCATTCTTTGAATTTATGCCAAGTCATCCCCAGAAGGAGCCAGCTGTTGTCCACTCAAAATTCCCCTTCTTTTTGAGTAGTTGAAAATTAACAATTTTCAAGTTAAATGCCTTCTCTGTTGTCCTGGTAATGTGAAAAGTCAAAAAATTGAGAAAAATCTACATTTTTGGGTCTTTTGTGTGATTTTCGGGCCTGTCAGACATTTTTATCCCAAGTGTCCCAAGTTCATTCGGGCTCTCTGTTCCCCGATCGGCCACTTTACCCGAAGTCCGTTCCTTTCGGGCCCGTCGGAACTTTTTGTCCCAAGTGTCCCAAGTTCACCCGGGCCCATTGTTCCCTTTCCGTCTGATTCAGCCGAATCATGTACTCCACGTACTTTCATCCCTCATGTCCCAGAAGCATTTGTGCACACTTTTCCTGCATCGCCCGTATTCGGCCGAATCGCGCTTTCGCGTCCCGCGTGTCCCAAATGAACCAAAGGCCATTCGAGTTAATTTTTCCCGCTCTTCACAAATATATTGCTTTCCAAGTTGGTAGGTGTGTATTTAATACACATTAATTGTCTTTCTCTCTCCCAAACGGCTATATAATGAATTGCCCCATATGCGTTTTGCACACTGCTTTCTTGCTATCCATTGCTCATACCTTTGCGATCAAGATTTCTGCGCGCATACTCATTTCCCCTGCAATTTCATCCCGAGTCCAGATTGCAACCTTGGCTCCTCAAATTGCTAACAACATGAAGATTAAATTCCAAGGCCAGGAGCAAGTCTCACTGCTCGAGTCTGCCGTTCCTGATATCGGGGACAGTGAGGTTCGCCACCTCGACTTTGGAGATTTTTGGGCAAGAATGACAGATGCAAACCCTTCACCTATGGCACAGATGATTCATGACAGTGGTTTGGCATTCGTTGGTGGTTTCCCTATCTCGGTGCAATGTGCAGATACAGTACTCTCCTGTGGTGCTCATTTCAACCCTGATTCGAGTGAGCTGACGAATGTGCATGGGGAACTCATCGCCAAACTTGATGCTGCCACCATTGGCACTGCCCTAAGAATTCCAGAGATGGACAATGCTATAGTAATTTCTCAAAACTAGGCACAAGCCCTCTTTCGATCAGGACAGTGAGAAATATAAGGCGCACGGGTGGCAAAGTCCTGGCTTAAAAACCCTAAAAAGGGGGCGTCTCGTCTATCCAAGGTTCTTTTCCGTGCAGATTTCAATGAGGAATTGTCAGATTTTATAATCCTACTGGCTCGGGTCATGGGCTTACCCTCTACAAATGAGTTCCATTTTTGGATGTGCCCACTTATCAATATGGTGTGCGAAGGAACTCAGAATATCAATTGGGCAGAGATCATTAGTATGAACCTAGCAGAGCAGCTATCCAATGTACAACAAACCAAGAAGTTCTATATGACTTCATACTTGATGTATACTCTGGCAGCATCAAGGCAATGGTTTGGCTTCTCATACATTGATGCTCATAAGGGTGACCCCGTATATGCCTACTGTCCTCAGTTCACCTTGGAAACTAGCAATCACAACTTCAGAAGGGTGAATGATGCCTTCACCATGTACATTGTCAGGCTTCTAGAGAGTGATACAATGAGGAGATTTTCTGATGAAGCTATGAATCTGATATCGCACTACGGTGCCTACTTCATCCAATTTAGAAAATTTTCCTATATAAGGCTTGCAGGCTATGAGAGCACCCCTCTCAAGCTCCCCATGTTCTGCAATGATAAAATGGCCTTAATAGAAGTATGCAGGAAGATGGACAAGTTGCATAGAACCTGCAAGGATAAGAAAATTACTGGTTTGCACTTCCCCATCACTTTGGGAAACTACACCTGCAAAACAACTCTAGATGCTCAAAACATAGAAAGATCCCTGTCTCCCATTATTGTCCATTTCTTCAGGCCAAGAACCTGTTTTGACTTGAAGAAGTTTATTGAGCAGAACATCAAGATCACTTATCATCATAGGGTAGACACAGAAGATTATTGGGCTGACTGTGTTGATGATTTTGAAGCAAGAAGGAGGCATTATGGCAGATTTTCTCTTCAACTAATTCAAGAGCTTAACCTGTACCAAGTTCCTGAAGGGCTCCAGGATGATAATTCTGACCTGTACTCATATGAGTATGACAACATGGTCAAACACACTCCCTTGGAGGATTTGGATTGGTTAAAAAAGGATAAGGATGATCTGGCGGAAATCCTAGCTCCCGTCTTGGTAAGAACCAAAATCTGGTTTGACAAGAGAGTTCGCGAACTCAGAAGGCACTCAGGTGAGTCCTCCAAAGACACCTCAACACCAAGAAAAGAGGCATTGTCACCTGATTCGAGAGCACCTGTGCAGACCCCTCCTGCCTTGTCAACTCAAGGTCCCATAGTCTCCACTCCTTCCTCATCCACCCAGGTATACCAAAAGAAAGTCAGAGAAGTCAAGAAGGAGCCTATGGAGGAAGATCCCCTAAGGAAGCATATGGAGTTGCCCTCAGGCCCAGAGAACATCATTGTTCTCAGTGAAAGTGAGGAGAGTGAAGTGCCAGTCTCTACAAGCACTCCAGAAGCCCCCATGGATAAAGAAAAGGAGGTCCAAAGCACTGAGCTTCTGGGTGCTAGTGACTCCTTTGTACCAGAAGCCCCAAGCGCTCCACTCATATCCCAACTAGAGGCAACAACAGTGCAAACCTTGGGTGCCATGAGTTCTTTGTCTCTTGGTCCTCTTGCCCCACCTGCTTCTTCCTCTCCTCTTTTGCATGGGTGCAGCCTCTTGTTGACAGTAGGAAGAGAAAGTCTTCCTCCCGGATCTCAGGACCCAATTTTGATGCTGTGGTGGCCTTATTAGGCACTACTCCTCCTACTCATGCCAAAAAAGCTAGAATTACCTCCAGGATAGTGTCTGATGCTCAGGGCCAACAATTCCTGGAGATAGCCAAGCCTAAGGTAGACAAGCCAGAGCAAGATTTGCAAGCATCGGACCTTGAGCTTTCAAGAATTCCCATGGGAGAGTCTACCCCTGAAGGTGAGATCCACAATCTTCAGGAAATAGTCACTAGAGTCATTGGGAGGGTAGAGAAAGGACAAAAAACCATAGAGCAGTTGGAGGAGCAGGCCCATATTCTTACAAGTTTCATCAAGTCGCTGCTGTCCAAGGACAAAGTTTTAGATCCTACCCCACTGACTACTCTTCCCCCACCTGTGATTCTCAGCCAAGATGAGGTGCAGAGTATCAAAGAGATACACAAGTATTCCATCTATGGAAGGGCTATGGAGGCCATGGTGGATGACATGCTCATTGCATGATTGAATTTCATTGGAGAAGCCTTCAAACTCAATGAGAAGGTAAATAATTTGCAACAGAAGCTCTCCTCCACTATTGGGAATATAGATAAAGAACTCAAACTCTGGAGCAGCTGCATAGTAGACCTTCACCTTATGGGACAGGCTGATGAAAATATTTTGATAGCAAGCAAGGTCTTCGATGATGCAAAAGATAACTTGTAAAAGTCATGGGTATACAACGTGAAATGGAAAATCAAGGTGTTGGAGGAGGCTTTGGGAGAGTTAAGAAATAGCTGGCAGAAGGGTGAGGCCTTCAAGACTCTAGTTGTATCTACCTTCAAGGATATACATTTCCATCTCCATGATGAGACTTCTGGTGTGCCTCTCTCTTTACAAGAAATCAAAGCTCAATTCAGAGCTTTTGTCAAAGAGAATTTGTTCAGGGAGGAGTCTATTTCCAAAGAAAAGATAAAGGAGATCTGCTCTCTCCAGTCTGCTATCAAGGAGGCAAATAAAGATTATCATACTCATGTTGAATTCAACAAAGAAATGGAGAAATGCCTTGGATTTTGGACTCAGTCCACTGCCAACACATCAGTCCCACGAGGCAGAGACATAGCAAAGGCATTGAAAAGATTCAGACAACGGATCCTAAAGTCAGTGGGCCCCTCTCAGTCTTGATCACCTGTCTTCTTCTCCTGATTCTTCTCCTTTCTTGTTTCCTTCTTCTCGGATTTATTGTAATTAGTTGGGGTATTAGCGATTAGCAGCCCTCTAACTAAACATTAGTTAAAAGAAGTAGTTACCAAAGGGTAACTAATTTGTAAACTATATAATGGCCTCTCCTCGCCATTTTCAAGGGGGGAAAAAACTTGGCTTATCTTTGAAAGTGTAAAGAAATCATAAAGAAATCAATACAGAAGGATTTTCATTCTTTGTCTATCTAGTTCTTTTTATTCACAAGCTATTCGTTAAATCTTGTTAGATCATTTGTCTGCATTATGCTGAGAAGCTTTGTATTCTTATAGATGTTATTCATAGAACTTTGTGTCTCTTCAAATTTCATCTTATTAATGTGATACAAATGATCTTATTCCAATTCACTGTATCCTCACATGCATAAGGAATTATTCTATCATCTATAATTCTGAATGGTGCCTTTCTGCTCGTTTCCCATTTTTCTTCCTCTGTCCTTTTGTGATTGATGATCTATTTTAGAAAACACTTTCATAGTATCCAAGTTCCATAGTGAAACCATGCTCTGTATATGTGTAAATAGGTCCGTTTCCGAATAAGGGAACCTCTCCCACTAAAGAGGAGGGACTTCTTGTCCCCTGACTGTTGCTCTTCTCAAAGTTCCTTTTTGACGACCAACATGAGTCCATGTCGAATCATTCACAAGAAATGATATGCTAAGATATCTTTTCAAATAACTATCCAATTCCTTTGTGGGAGAAATAAGGTCAAACCTTCCCCATCCCAAAATATTTATCATCAAACATCTTCTAAAGCTTCAACATTTGTTGGGCTCCTTTCTTCTAATCAACCTACTATCATCGACCAACAATGACCAATACCGATCGATTTATTTTATAATGAAGTTCAGCAATAGAAGAATTGATGGGGATTTGTGATGAAATTTCTCTAGAGGATCATGAGAAAGGATTCTCTTTTGACCTCGATGCGTTCGTGTATTGTGGAAAGAAGCCGAGTCCTTTGATCATAAAACAAATAAAGATCCTAATATCATCAAGTTTGATCCTCCTATTTTTCCTCATATCTTCTCATCACCCAATCATTCTTTACATATCACAATTCCTTAATCAAAATCTCTCCTTGGGTCACCTCTAGGTAGCCCATCATCTCCATCTATATGTGGGTCACCTCCTAGTAGCCCTTCATCTTCTATTTGTGGGTCACCTCCAAGTGGCCCATTATCCTCTATTTTTGGGCCACATCCTAGTATCCTCTCATCTTCTGTACTTGGGCCACATCATAGTAGCTCTTCATCTTCTATCTACAGTACACCTCAAGGTAGTCCTTTTTCTTCCATCTATGTGACACCTCATGGTAGCCCATTTTCTTCTTTACTTAGGCCAGATCCTAGTAGCCCTTCATATTCTATCTATGGCTTACCTCCTAGTATACCATTCTCTTCCATTCTTGGGCCACATCCTAGTAGCCCTTCATCTTCTATCTATGGCTCACCTCTTGGTAACCCATTTCCTTCAATCCTTGTACCATATCCTCTTCTTCCATCATATCATTCTTCTATCAATAACTGTGGTAAGCCCACCATACTCCCTACCATTCCTCTCATCAATCCTAAACATCCACTTTCTTCTCCCACTTATCGAGATAAGAAAAATCATGCATTAGTTGGTATGAAACATAAACAGTTTCTTCATCAAGCTAAAATTGAAAATCCTAAGAGCTTTGAAGCTCCACACAAATCCAACACCTGCAACTCTAAATATCAAATGAAATTCAAAAATGCACACCAACACAACCATCAAGTATGGAAAAAAGTGCAAACATCTATGGCTAGGGAACTCAAGATCCCACATATAAAATTCACAATCAATTATTGAGTATGAGCTCACCATGATCATCGAGATTGGAGATAATATTACTCTTGACAAGAAAACACTCCCAGTCTCCCTTATTAAAGAAATCACAAACATTGTTGCTAGATCTTATCACATGGACTGATATTTTTGGTCCCAACTTCCCAATCATTCATCTTCATCATCTTCTCCCTTCACAGTTTTCCCTTCGCAAAATGGTCAAAAATATAAAAAAAAATCAAAACAATTCAAAAATAAAAAATGAGAAAAACATTACAAAAAATCAAAGGTATAAAGATAAAACATTGTAACTAGGTATTACATACATATGGATGTTCTTTCTTCCATTTCTTTCCAATCCTCTGCAAGTCATCCACCATTTTTATCCATTTGATGATATTTTGGTTAGTCTATTCATGCTCATTGTGAAACATTTATCTCTATGGTATCCGTTTGACCTTGGTCTTTCATCACCTTGGTAAATTAAAGAATGAATGAACTCTTAGAAAATTTATCACTATCTACCTATAATAAACTTGTTGCAAAGAAATTTTGGATGTATTTGTTGACAATAGCCAATGTCATCATCACAATCACTTCCACATTCATCCATTAAGCCATCATTAGTTTTTAACACCTCATCAAAACAATTGAGAGAGATAAAATAATTTTTTAGAAATAAAAAAATCAATCAAAACATCAAAAATCAAAAGAAAAGAAATATATAACTCTCTCTTGGAGTATTTTTAATATCTCTATCGGAGTTATGAACGCTTGGCTGGAAGTAGAGCAATATTGCGATTAGAATAAAATACATCTTTGTTGGGGCTATGGCTGTTTGGTTGGAAGTGGAGCAATACATGGCTCTCCCTCCACCTTCCATTCACAAACAACCTTTCAAAATAAATCATTCCTACACATTTTTTAGTTTTTCCTCACTTTCTTCCTATCAAATCTTCACTTGAATAAGTAATTAATCTCCACATGCACACATTGGATCTCGATGAGTAAACGTGACTAGTATGTTACTAGGTGTTGTTTGGACCTTGTTCAAACTCTTGCTATAATCCGTATTTTGTCTCATAATTTTTTCCTTTGGCTTATCACCTTTTCATTGTGAGTCTTATAACTACATTTTCCATATCCTTCCATAGCATCCACATTGTTCTTTTTATTTGTTCATAACATCCATGTGTATAAGATTTCCTTTTTACAATGTTTGAGGGAAACTTTGTCCCTTCTTTTAATAAAAAAGATTCTACTTCTATCTATCATTTGTTTCTTGTCCAACTTACACTGGGGGAACACTTTCTCCTTATTAGCTCTTCATAGGCTTGATTCCATCATCTTATTGAACCTATCCTTCATGGTCTTGATTTGAATTATCTTCCTCTTGTATATATGTGCAGGATTTTCCCTTGTAAATTCTCACCTCTTGTTCAGGGCATCCTTGCATCATCATTTTCATGTACATAGCTTCAGAAAACTTTCAAAAAACCCTAAAAAATTTCACAAAATCCTAGAAAATAAAAAAACATTGCTAAAACATTCAAAAATCCAAAAACATTGGTAAAACCTTCAAAAATGCAAAAACATTGGTAAAAAATTTAAAAATTCAAAAACATTGGTAACACCTTCAAAATACAAAACATTGGTAAAACATAAAAAATCCTAAACATTCACAAAACATAAAATTCTAAAAAACTTGAAAACTATCCTACAAAACATCTTACTTTAGTGCTTACTTGTTCTAGCACATGACATGCAGATCATCTTGATCTTCCTTCATTATCAAAGTTGGTTTGCTTGTGATGTCTGTCTTCCCTTGCATATATCGTTGCTTGGGGTAGTTTCATAGTACACAACTATTTTTTCATGGGACTTCTATGTCCTTCATTCATTCCCCTTACATTTATCCTTGCTTGGGGTGCCATTTTTAACCCTTGTCGTATAACTCGAACATTTGGGAACTGAAGTTGGATAAAAAAAATATTGGTGCAACTTTCTTGAACATTGTTTTTTTGTTTGTTTGCTTGTTTATTTTCTCATACTACATTACTTTATGTATTTTTCTTTGAGTCATTCCTTTAACAATGAACAAAAAATCAGCATTATGGCTCTTCATGTCATTTTACACATTTTTTGTATGCTTATATCAAATAAACCATTACTCCTGAGCTATATGGTTCATCGACTACGTTGTGATCTTACTATTCTCCATGTGTATTCCTCTCATTTCCAATTTACTTAACTTTCTACCCATCACTTTTCAATTCTTCCCCCCTCCCTTGCTTCTTCCACTTGAGGAACGAGATGATCCTCTTTTCCTCGATTTCAACAATGGCCAACCAAGCCCAATTCAAATCCTCTTCCTTTCATATAAAAATTTTCTTCCACCATATCTGGGGCAATAGGGTTCATTTTTATCCCCCACACTCCCTTGTTTCTTCTATACGTTGAGACACAAGACTTATTTTCCTATCATTCAATTTTCACATTAGCCGCCAAACCAAGGTCGAATCCCTTCTATCGCTATGACCCCTTTTTCTTCTACAGGATATGTTAAGAAAAGCATTTATTTCACTTCACAATAATAACCACATGAAATTTCCAACAAAAGATTTTGTACTAGTATTATGCAGGGATCACTGATCGTATCTCTTCTCTATATTCATATTCGGTATATCGCCGTCTATCTTACCATTACGATGAGATTTTCCCACACTTTGGTTATTTCTCTTCTTATTTTTGATCATCAATCAACCTCTTCTATCACCCCATCGACACTCAAGGGGGCATCCTTCATTTTACTAATTTTTCTTATACTCCTTCAAAATTTAATTGCATGTAATTGTCTACTATGTTTGAAGTGGCGTTGTTTGCGCTACACCACCTCAAAGAGGGGCAAATGAAGACACCTAAATCTGACTGTGTAGTTTTAATACTAAAATTGGACTAATTATCCTATTTCCTGTCATTTCATTATAATTAGTGATTTCTCACTAACTATCTAACATTCCCCATTCATCTTAGTCAATTAACGAGACTTCGTTAATTAACCAACTTCACACTTCATCCTGGATGTCAATTAACAACACTTCGTTAGTTATAATACTCTTTTAATTAATTAATTAATCATTATTAATTAATTAAGCCTTTAAATCTCATATTTAACTAATAGACCTTCTTATTAGTTAAATCTCCCTTTCAAACCCTTCAAATTCTACTAATTTCATTCTAAATCATCTCCAAATGGCTTTTATAAGATTAATTTGGCCTATTAATTAATATTAGTTGATTAATTAAATCACCTCAAAATCCCATGAATTTCTAATCACTAATTAATCTATTCTAAGCACACTTATCCCTTTATAATTCTACTTTACCTTTATCCCACATTCACTAGGTTGCAAGCTTCTCCAAAACTCGAAAGCTATATAAAGAACCTAGTACACCATGTCCTTATAAGACATTAACATATGATAAGAGCATTTCAATCTTGAAAAGCTTATTGATCTAGCATCCATTCTATCATCTACTTGAAAATATTAGTAAGGGAAGAACCATACATGGCAATCAAGCCATATTGGTGAGATCCTTTCCTCTTCATGGAGATAACATCCTTTGATTGCACATAGTCACGTTTGGCTCAACAAAAGGAGTATGTAAAATCACAAAACCCATAAAAAAATATCAAGGGATGGATTAATATTTCATGTTTAATTGGATGCATTAGTTATATTTTTCCTTTCCATGGCTTTATCATGACGCTCTGTTAGATTAGCTTAGTTATTGACTTGGGGTTAGTTTCCATTAAGTAACTTAGCTTTATTTATTCACTTACATACAGTGTGGGCTGTAATTTTATTTCCAAAGGAATGATTGTTGAGGATAAATGGCCCACTGATATCCTTTAGAATGTTGGGATTACTCCAAAGGTGAATGATTTTACATGGATGAATTCACTTGGGAGAATTATCATGCAAGATTGGATGTTTTATCGGTCCATATTCTTGAAACCTTTGTAAAGAAAGAGGAATTGGTGGAACATATTTTTTTACATTGTAAGTACATTGTTAATATTTGGTTGTAATTATTCTCTAAACTAAAGTAATTTTGGTTGTGCCTTAAGATGGTGAAATAGGGTGCTTGTATATTGCCAGTTGGTCAAGGAATAAGTGGATTTTTCATAATGAAGAAAGAGATTGGGAATGATGGTGGGATTCAATTGAATTGGACATCTCTAAAAACATTACATATTCTACAAAAATTTTAAAAATGGGCTCTATACTTAGGGAAAATCTATCTTAGAAGATTGTCCTAAAATTGTTCTTTCCCTTGTAGTAGCAAAAGTGACGTTATGGAAGCCACAAATGGAATATTTTGTGGAGATTTACTTTTATGGGCTTATAAGGATAATATAGGAGTGGGTAGTGTTGGTTTTATTATTAAAAAATGGAAATGGAAGTTTACTTTGGGGAGGTTTTATTTTCTTACCATGGGCTACACGTAACAAAGAAGAAGCTTTATAGTTTTTAGAAGGTTTGAAAGAGGCCAAGACAAAGGTTTCTAGAGATTTATGGTGGAAATGGATTATTTGATCATCATCAATAATTTATCTAAGGGAGATACTCCTAGCTGAAATTTGATTAGGCATCTTAAAGGAACATTGCAGGTGGATTTTTTTTAATTCTATCTCATTTTAGTATTTGATTTAGAGATTGTAATCAAAAATTTGATCTTCTCATTAATGTTGGGATGATGTTGTGGTATCTTTCTCCATTAATCAATATAAATCCTTCCACTTGGAATGGTTTCAATTGATTTTTGAGTATGATGCTAAGGGATATAAAAATAAAGGGGGTAATATTTGGATATCTCTTCAAGATCCTAAAGTTTGGGTGTTTAGTTTTGGCGATTCTCTTAATTATATTGAGGGGATTCTTGGTGTGGTGAATGAATGGATGATCTTGTGGTCCCTATAGGGATTTGATGAATGGTTTCTTTTATTTTTGGTTTTTTCATGGCTGCGTGGCTATGGGGATATATAAATACAGAAGTAAGGATGAATAGTGTTAGTGGGTAAAGTGGTTTGGATGTGGAGGTTTGTGGGGTGAGTATTTGTTTTACAAGGTGTATTGGTTGTTTGCTTTAAAATGCTAAAGAAGTGTTGAATCTCAAGTTACCATTTTTTCTTTATATAGGTTCTAGTTAAGTTGGTGGGGACAATGTGGGTGGGCTATATTCAATAAAATCACTCAAATTAGACAATCTTAGAGATCAAAATATCAATTAGTAGAATGAAAAATGACTTGCTCTCTTCACTATTTATAATTTTTTTTTACAACTTATATCGCCATGATTTCCTATAATCTTTAATCCTTCATATATCCTACACTAAAAACTCTGAAAACATTTCGTAAGTTACACCACGATTGTGGCAACGAGTTGATTATTTTGAAATATTAAAGTATCTCTACAAAATTATCTTGAAAATCCTATTTTCTCACACTTCTTTGTCATTAAAATGATTAGTTACATCATCCCCATGACCACTTAACTAGGTGGTTTGTGTCTTATTTTACTAATTATATGATAATATTTTTTAGTCTTATTAATATAACATTCCAAACAGCCATTGCACCTACCATAGGAAATTTGAGCGACATTGACATATAAGTATGAGATAGGTATATTTCATTTAGTGGAATTTATTATTTATTTCCTATACTTCTTTTATTACTTCACTTTCAACATTCGTTGACAATTTCAGGCATTGCATAAGTATTTTTCTAAAGACTGTCTCATGTTTCACTTTTGTCAAATGCATGGATCTATGATTGGGGCATATGTATACACGTCATTTTTAATGCTTGCTAACCTTTTCTCTTGTGCAAGGGTTACTGATGCATTTTTCTCTTGAGAAAGTTCCTTAAGGGGCATGTTAGGATTGGGGTTTGATTTGATTTAGTCATGTGGTCTAGACTACAAAATTTGAGAGATGTCACTATTATGTCATAGTTACTTATCCTCACGTTGTCTCCTCTATTCTTCACATATTGCACCCATTATGTCTACTTATCTCATTAGGTTCACTTTTTGACACTTCTACATGCTCTTATCTCTACTTTTAATCATCTTAGACCTTCATCATTGTCCTCATTTATTTCTTGGTTTCTACCTCACTTTTCTTTACACCTTTTGACCTCAGGTTTCCCCCAAGGCTGATGCCATCGCCCATGGGAATTTACGTCAGGTATAAATACCCCATCACTTTTTCATTTTAGGATCACTCATTCGTCATTCAAATACATACCACTCACTTACAAATTGGACATTTACACATATTTTCATAGGAAATTATTAAAATCTTTCCCTTTTAAATTTGGGTCACCATAGCGGGATAAGATTGGAGGTCTTATTCTTGATCTTTCACCTTAAATCCACCCACAATGATTATCTCTTGGTGTTGTTATCTTTAAGGAGGATCATGCATCAATAGTTACACTGGGGGTAAGTATTTCTAACCCTTATTTGTTCTTTCTTGCATGTTTATTGTTGCGTGGATGGGTGGTCATTCATTTATATAGATTAGGGTAGATGTATGTTTTTTTGGATATATTTATTTGTCTTATTATGTTATTCCCCTTAACTTTATCTATCTTTTGATTTACATTTATTAAAAAACCTAGTAGGATAACTCTCTTTATCTTAGCTATAGGCCTTGGAAACCTATAACTACCAAAGTGTTAGCGCCACTATCCTTTATAATCAGGACACTAACACTCATTGAGTACCTTTGGTATCTACATCTTGTGTGCAAACCTATATTTGATCCCCAATATTTGAGAACATGGGTGAGGATCTATCTTAGCCTATCATACAAAGTCATCTAGGCATTGAAATTGTCATTAGGTTATATATGTAAGTATTGACGTGTAATCTAACTAAAGAAGTTGAGTTGAAAAATTATTTGTGAATATTGGTTTCCATTGTGTCAATTGTAGTGCATGGTGATTGCTTTGCAATCACTCATATTTAACTTTGATCTTGATTTTGAAACATATTTGGATGATGATTAATAAGATTCACATACATGCAATGTTTTTCATTTATATCATGGAAAATTGTGTTCATTTCAATTAAATATTTGTGGATTCATATCCCAATTGATGAAGGAATTGGTATTATTTCATTTAGGCCAATATTTCCTTATTTTTATTAAAGAAAATTCTATGACTACGAAAATATTTCATAAATATATTTGTAAGAAACTCTTATTTGATTCCTATCCTACCATGTATACTTAAATTCATTAGTGACAATAATTTGGTGATTAAGCATAAAGATTGCATTTATTATCATAGCTAAGAATATAATACAAGAATTAACATCTTGGAATTTTTAGGAAGCCCCCAATCTTATAGAAGAAAAAGTGAGGAGAGAGAACCCCCAAAAACTATCTTCATTTATTAGTACCTATTGTGAATGAAAGAAAACAAGAAGTGAAAAATCATCAACTTAACCCTCATATTAGCTCCATTTTGGGAACCAACAAAATTGACACATGATAGCATCGTAAAAAAAGTAAGGCCAGGTTTATAATTTTTTAAAGGCTTAAGAAACTGTGATCTTGGCATAATTTATGGTCTAAACCTGTAAAATATATTTTTGTTCTTTTTCCCTTCCTTCGACATAATGAAAATTTATTATTTTTAGATTTTCCTCTACCGTAATGTTTTCAACTTCCTCGTTGGCAAATATGTGGAAAAATATATCTACCAATTCACCTTAGTTTTGAGTATATCCCACAAGGTCATCACATTTTCAATTAACTTAACGTCCCCCCTTTGTCTTCATCACGCTGTGTTACACTTGGCCTCTAAAATAGTTAACTAATAAGAAGCTCCAAATTATTTTTTGACTCCATGTCCTTGTCATATTTGTTTTCCTTCTCTATTTTCTAATTTGGAATTGCACGTTCCTTGCTTTAAGTAATGATAATTTTTCTCGGTTGTCATATTTCTTCTCCAGCCCACTCTATTTATGATATTTCAAATATGAACAACACACCATAGAAGAACACTAGGGTTCGAAGAAATTTCTATGGGAATGACCAATGGTTTTATATATTTATATATATACACACATAAAAACATAAAATATAATTAAAGTTTTCATATATAGATTTTATGTAATAGTATTATTTAAGAAAATATGAAGTAATTGAGATTCAACACAATATAAGGTAATATCATGAATATTTTTAACCTATAGAGGTGTTAGACAAAATAGATTCACATCCAATAACTGAATTACATTTACTTTATCAGTCATAAGAAATATACAATGCAATGATAATTCATAATTGATAAATGAAGCAACATGCTAGCAAATACAAAGAGATATAAAGAGAAATTATTTGTATACAATTTGTTGAAGACATGCCAAAAGCATTTGAAATTGGAAACGTGAAACCAAAACTATAATGATTGTCACCCAAAAATTTGGATTTGATAGAATTTTTTTCCAAATTCATACACTTCGATGTAGATAGCTTTTTGGAGTGTATCTTTTAAATTTAAATAAAATGTCTAAATTAGAAATCCATCTTTAGATTTTATTTTTTTGATTCTCCTATTATTTCCATGCCCTCAATTTTTGTGTTGTGACTCATGTGTATCTACAATAGTTGAATCCCTATCTTATGATTTATTTGGCTAATGTCCACTAAATAGATCTCTGATAATCATACCACATACACTACAATAAAGTAATCAATAAGAATTCTTGGAATCAAAGAATATGCCTCATATAGTAATAATATACTAATTTTAAATACCTTATGGATACTACTTGTGTTTAAATGGATCACATCACTTGTATATTTATAAGTGACCTTGAATTCAAAATTTGTAATATTGGTGAGTGTCTAATTTTAACAATTACATATAAGAAAGGTAGAACGTGAAGAATGGGCCCAATAAGCTAAAGGAGAAGCATACATTTTTTTTCTAGTTTCTTACAATATTGTGTAGATAAGTGATAAGATCATATAATATAGTCTAAACATGAAGATGGATGATACAAAATATTTAGATGGAGGTTGTCTCCATGAAATTGAAAAGAGTGTTTCAAAATTTAAAAATTAATTAGTGTACCATTTAGATTTAAGGTGAAATATCAAATTAGTGAAATGAAGACACTAAAGGATGTAAGGGTTAGCAATATGAGGTTATTTTGATTAATTAACTTCTAACATTAATTATCAATATAAAAAAAAACACTAATATTTGCAACTGGTGTAATACACAAGATATGAAATTGAAACCACGAGAAGATGAGTGCATTTAGATTATAACAAATGATTATGGGAAGTTCAAGGTATGCACACTACTAGAACATGCGGATCTAAACCTAATGATGCATCGTTCTTGAAACTATGAATGGAAACTAATTTGGGGCAGGAATGTACACACTTCTTCTAGGACTATATGTACAATATTAACCCTTTTGTATAGTCTTAGACCTGCTTGGTGTTAGGATTTGTAACTTCTTGAGATGGTCGCTTGCCTAGAATGTCTTTCATTGTCAAAACCCTAATTTGTGATCATGTTGTAAAATTATCTAAGCCTCCTAAATGAGGTCTTAAACCCTAACCATGGATGGGAAACCATGCAAAACAAACATTAATTAGGTTTTGGGAACCCCCATGCACCACTGAAATTGTCACTGCTTTGAAGAGGCCTAAAACAACAAGTCGTTCTCCACCCAACATGTGATATTTGAGTGAATGCAACTATGATTTGGCAACTCTATTTGAAAATGTTTGATTTGAGTTAGATCTTGTTAAAATACTTGGGGAAGGGATGTTTGAGTTTTTTTCAATGATATGGCTGACTCCTTGATCCAGTAAGAAGCTTAAAACATGTAGTGATTTTTTCCATAATAACTGTAGATGCCCTATTGTAAGATTTAATGATCTTTGAGTGAATTTTACATGTGTTGTAAGTGATTATATCAATGTAGTGCCACAGGATATCCAAGTTGGAAAATGAGGCAGTGTTTACTTGCTTATATAAGCTTGTGTAGCTGATTTATCAAAAAAAGGCCAATCCAAAGGGATTAGAATAACCAACAAAGAATATGAATTTGAAAGCAAATTTGGAAAACATGTTGGTGTAAGACGATACAAGTCAGCTAGGACCAAATATAAAATCCTAAACCAAATTTTACGACCTTTCCTAGGGATAGAAAGCATGTAATATGCAGTTTGCAACTTGTCCATTGATGTTTATCTATGGATTTTATGCATTTTACTCTCAAAATTTGATGACATGTAAGTATGTAAGGAGAAACAAGAGACATCAAAATGTGCTAAGTGGGAATGAAAAGGTTGTGTTTATCTTAGCAAGAGTGTATTGTAAAAAATAATAGTGTCAAAAACAAAATTGCCAAATTCGAGTGTCTACACTGATATTGAATTATAAACAGAAAATATGCAAAAATAACATAAAAACATTTAGGCATGTGACGATTCCAAGTTTTGTACCTAAACACATTTCTACCACCCACATTTTCCTCATTTGTTAAGGTTGATAGATGAAAATTCTTCACCCATGAAAATTCTTCACCCATGGAAATTCACTAAAGTACTAAGGAACACATTCATAGTATATACTTTCCAACTAAAGTAGTTTACTATGGTAATATTAATTTTTTATTATCCACTATTATCACAAATGTAAAGACCCCAAAATTTTGCACTTTATAAAAGAATGCTTTGATATTTCTCCATATCAAAAAGTTATAGAATCTTCAAATTTGGTTGCAAATTGAGAATGTTAAGGGTTCACCTTAGAAGGAGGTTGAAAATTACTAGGATGGTATCACATATAACATAAATTATAATAATGAGATGGATGCTACATTTCAATAGCTTGTGAAAAAGTTAGGAAAATTTTAAAAAACGGTGAAAATAAATTTTGTATATAGAAGATATGTACATTTCAAGTTTGGTAGTCTATTGAAATGATAGGGTTTAGGTGTCATCTAAGAGATAGTTTTGACGATTATAAAGAGAGAATACTATAAATAAAAGGAACAATGAGGAAATACCTTGGAAGGTATATGAGGGTGGAAAAACAAAAAAAATTACATGTACAATGGGTTATACTATCCAAGAGATAAAAGAGTAAAAAAAATAGTCAAAGATGATGAATGTCCATATTTATGGAGTTAAAAAATCAAAGGATTTAAAAAATAATTTTTCAAGAATGAATATTGAAATTTTTAGAGGCTAAAATTTAACATAGACCTTGTAAAAATTTAGTTTTAATTAAAAAATTTCTTTTAGTGGCCAAAACATTTACTATAAAAGTGTAAAGTGTTGAGAGCCAAGGGGTTGAACACGCATAATTCTGTAGTAAAAATTTGCAGCAATGTTTTTAATTTCCTAGGGTTTAATATAGGTAAACAAAAAAATTATTGGTAAATTTTGATGGAATAAAAAATAACATAATAAAGTAAAAAACCTAGATGCAATCAAAGCCAATAGTCTATTTTGTAGGAGCATGATAAAAATAGTAGATTAGATCGAGAAGTTGTACACGGAATGAGAATAGTTGTGGATCTGAAAAAAAAATTTCAAAAGGAATACAAATGATTACATATCTTGACCAAGTTCCTTCAAGGTAGAAACTTATAACAAATCTAAAAGCTCCAAGAATGAAGTGATGTAAGAGGCGAAGATTTTGAAAGATATTTGATACCATGTAACATTCTTAGACAATTATAGGATCACTGATTTAAATTTAATAATTTCATCCACATGCAAGCATAAGATAAATTTTTGAAAGGTTAAAAAATACAGTAAGAAATATCTAGGGAGGGTATCAAAGCTACCTCTTTTTGGTATTTTCTGAATATTTTAGTAAAGTTCCAATACAATATATCTCGTAGATCAACCTTGTCACAGAAAATTACATTCAATTCATTTGAATACTTATATATTCATATCTGAATGGATAAAGGCATTAGTATTACTTCATTAGGTCAATATTTGTTATTTTATTTACATCAGTATCTCTAGCAAGATTTACATTCATAAAGGTATTGTAATAGCTGAAAATTCCATAGCTAGAGGTTGAGGAGAGCTCTCATTTTCAAAGCTTTTAGGGTTCTGGCTGTGAAACTAGGGTTTTGCATGCCGAGAACAAGTTCCTCTGCAGTGAGAGATTTATTACCATTAACACATTTATTCAGCCTCTTTTCTAGAGCCTTGCCACTTGGCAAGCTTTAAATATGACTTCGCACGACTCTAGTCCAGTTGTTTCAACTACCACGAAGAGCGGTGAGATTGCAAACAATGGCTCTGGGGAAGCGCCCTCACAAGTTTGTGCCGAAAGTATTCCACGAGGTAACGATTCTCCACCTGATATTGTTTTACCACTTTCAAAATTTGATTCTGCCTGTAAATGGCTAGAACAATTCTATTTAATAGGATATTTTTTGGGAAGGACTCCTTATGAAAGTATGCTTAAATCTTGGGTCCAATCTACTTGGAGGGCGCACTGTATTAAGCTGGATTCCATCCAGAACCTAACCCGTGGTTTTTTTTGCCTTCGATTTACTGACCCTATCCATGCTTCCCTTATTCTAAATAAGCAAAAAACCTGGTATGTGAGAAGCTCCCTGTTGGTTTTGTCACCCTGGACCAGAGACTTTGTTGGCTCTGATTAAACGACCCTTAAAGTCCCCGTTTGGGTTGAATTCCCAGGGCTTCCTATGTTGTGCTAGAATTTCTTAGAACGTATTGCTGCAACTCTCAGCCATGTTATTTACACAGAGCCTTCTAGGTTCTTTGCAGCTCATCCACAAAAAAGGGTTTACATTGAATTGGACCTTTCGAAGGACCTGAAAGAATCAATTGCCATTAAGGTTAGTGATGTATATTTTGCTCAGAAGGTGGTATACATCAACCTGCCGAATACTTTTTTTCATTGTTAATCTTCTAAGCATAAAATTAGGGACTATCCCTTGTTGGCCACTCACCACACTGCTTCAAATCCCATGGGTAATCCCTGCCCTCAACCTGAGGATGAGGGCTGGCACACTGTGGGTGGCCATAAAACCAACAAGAGCAAGGTCGCTCATATCGGGCCTTTGCAACATGGTTCAGCTGCTCAAGCCGGAAAGATGCCTCCAAATGTTTCCAACTTAGCTGCAAAGCAACCTTTGGATACCAAGTTACCTCTACCCCACACGAAGGTATTAACGGGAAGTATGGTTGGTTCTTCAAGCAAATTGGCACCTCTGGCCTCAAGCTCTCAGCCTACTATTTTGCAGCATGATGGTCGACTTCAATCGTTACTCATACCTGACAAAGTGGTTAATCCATGAAAGTAGGCAATTTGGCATTCTTGTAGCCCTCCTCACGAGTGCAAAGAAGGGGAGTATAGCCCTACCAGCCGGCAGACTGCTCAATTGTCTGACTTTTTTTTTGTTAACCAGTAATGGTTTTTACAGAATAGTTTTGGAGCCCTTGAAGGGTTGAGTGAGCCAGACTCAGAGATGCATCTTGATAATGTTTCCTCATGAATTGTTACTCATGGAATGTGCAGGGTCTCATAGACTCCACTCATAAATACATTGTGTGAGATTTTGGGAAAAGCTTCCCAGATATGGATATTTTGTGTTTACAGGAAATCAAAGTTTCAAGATTTTTACTTGATTTTGTCACCAAGACTATTTGGCCTGACAGTTTAGCTATCTCTAGCAACCATGTTGCTGGCAAAGGTGAAATGATCACATTTATTTCTCTAAAATGGTGGCCGCATTACGTCAATCATGGATGTGACCTTGACAACTGTATTCTCTGGGTGCTATTCAATATTTAAAATATCTCCTTTGGGATTATTAATGTTTATGCACCTAATGATGCGTCAGAAAGGATGGCGCTTTAGTAGTGGGTGGGTGATGACCTTCCAATTGGGCACTGGTTGATTAATGGGGATTTTAATATGGTGGAGTAGCCCAATGATAAATTGGGTCTTTTTCCCATGATGTGGCCAGCTGGCAAAAGGGAGGCTTGATTTTACATGCAAAATAAATTTGGGCTTTATGACCCCAATTTTTCGCATCACACCAATATGCTGCCATGGTACACTTGGTCTAATCTCAGAAATGGACAAGATCAGGTTTTTAAAAGGTTGGATCATGCAATGATCTCTTTATAGCCTTTCTTTAAATTTGCCAGCTATTATTCTCTTCCAGTGGAAGCTTTGTCAGCTGTTGTCCTTTCCGACCACATTTCGATCCGGTTTCATATTGAATGGACTTTTCAACTGCCATAGATTAAAAAAACACAGTTTTCTTTAAATTATTGCATCATGACCCCACATTGGCACACATTCACCAAATTTGGAACCTTGCACCTCACCCTCTGGGTAAGGTTGGATGGATAAGCTGGTGGAAGGATGCTATAATTCGGCTAACTAAATTCCTCCTGATGTACGGTGTCTATCTCGCTAAATTTTGGTGGCGAGCTTACTCCACCACCTTCGCCAAGTTGAGCCGCTCCAAAGTGGCACTCTCTTAGGCTCCTTTCAATGTGGCTTTTTAACTCCAAGTTGCTAAGTTGCGGAAGCAAATCTGCATTGTTGATGATTACACAACTTGGGGTGCTCAGATTAAAGCTCGGCTGCACTAGTTTAAAATTGGAGACCGTAACACTAAAGAGTTTTACCAGTGGCTGAAAGCCAAACACATAAACCAGAAAATTTATGCTATTGTTGTTGATGCTGGTGTTCGGATTACAGACACTCCTCAGATGGTCCAAGCCTTTGTTAGGCACTATGTTTAGGTTTTCAAATCCCACGAGGAGTCTCCTGAGTGACAAGTCGTGCTCTCTAAATGCCTCTCGGTGGTTCCATGAAAGCTCTCGAATGCACAATAGATTATCTATGACAGATTGCTTACCTTAGAGGATTTATATGAAGCCGTCTCCCTCATGGATAATGATAAAGCCCCTGGCATGGATGGATTTCCTTGTGAGTTCTAAAAATCCCTTTGGGACATGGTGGGCTAGGATCTGCTTCAATTTTATCTCGAAGCTCTCCACTCAGGGTCCCTTGGCACCCTTATTAATCGGGGTCACATAAAGTTCATCCCTAAAGAGGGAGACCCATAAATCATATGCAATTGGCAACTGATTACCCTGCTTAATGTCTCATATAAGATCATAGCTAAGGCTTTATCTCTTCGGCTTCGACCCATCTTGCTAGTTATCATCAGTCCTAAGCAGACTGGTTTAATACAAAGTAGGTACATTCTGGATAATATTTTGGTTGTTTGGGAAGGAATGGAGTAGGCTAGAACCTCTAAGCAGTCTGCCATGTTTATCAAAATTGAATTTGAAAAATCTTACGACAGAATTAAATGGCATTTCATTTTAGCGATGCTTAAAGTATTAGGCTTAGGTTCGGTCTTCATTGCCTCTATAAAAATGCTTTTTGTGGATGCCTCTACCTCCCTTTCTATTAATGTTCATACTTCTGAGCAGTTTTGGCTTTTCCTCTCTATTAGGCAAGGTTGTCCTTTAGCACCTTCTCTATATGTGCTTACCACTGAAGGTTTTGGATTTCTCCTTGCCCATGCTTGGGACCAAGGGCTTGTGCATGGAATTCAGCTCCCTACCCTGACTCCCCTTCAACTTATCAATGGGTATTTTGTGGATGACTCCTTCCTCATGCTTCTGGGGGAAGAAACTAATATTACAAATGCCATGCAATGTTTGGATACGTATTGTTTAGCTTTAGGTTCTAGTATCCAATGACATAAGACCCGGTGCTTTAGGCAATCTTTTCTCCCCAAGCCTGGTTAGCTTAATCATTTTGACTGGAAGTACATCTAGTATGGAGAAATTTTTAAATTTCTAGGTATCCCCTTTACTTTTGATGCTGCCCCCAGTCAACTTTGGCAGTATGTTATTGACAGAGTCACCTACAAGTTAGAGTACTAGATTACTAAACCCCTTTCGCTGGCAGGTAAATTTCAGATTTTCTCTAAGATTTTGGCTGCCACGCATGTTTATTATTCTTCATGTTGGGTACCATCCAAAGCCTCTTACAAGAAGCTGGAAAAACTTCTCAGAGATTTCCTTTGGGCTAACTCGGATCTTGGTAAAGGTTTCCACAGAGTTTCCTGGGAGTATTTTTACCTCCCTAGGGATTCTAGTGGGTTTGGGATGACTGACATTGGCTACCAGGGGACTGCATTAGCTTTCAAGTGGATCATTTAGGCTTGTACTGGCAACGAAGCTTGGAAAGCCCTGATCCATAACTATATTTGCTAAGGTTCCCCTTAAGGACGCAAAACTTAGCAAGGGCTGGATTTTCACAGTCTACTCATTCTTAAAGCCCTGGTCAAGATTGTGGGAACCTTTGTTTTCAAAAGCATATGGAAATCTTGGAAGTCGCTCAAACCCTTTTTAATATGGGAAGGGAATGGCTTCCGTAATGGGCTTTCCATTAATGACCACATCATTTGGTGGTCTCCGCTCAACAATTTTTATGATGTTCTGCTTTCCCAAGTGACCTAGGTTCATGCCCTTAAGTTATATCGTCGAGGCTTGCACACTCTTAATGACATATTTTGCAGGAAGTCTAGAATGCTTCTCACTTGGCCGTAAGCTAAAACTAAATTTTGTCTTGTTTCAGCTAATAAAGAGTCTTATCAGGAAATTCTTGATTCCATTCCTGCTGAGATGCTTCACAAAGTGGGTATTGTCTCTCTCAAGCCTTGGTGGAAGGATTGGAAATTTCCAGATACCCCGTTCTTAAATTATCCCCCAAGAAAAGAGTATGCTCTTCTCACCCTTAGGCTGCCAATGGTGGATTTGCTAAACTCCAGGTGGTCCATTAACTCTGGATGGTCCTCCTGGGAAGCTAGATTTCACACAGTTTGGAAGGCCATCCTTCAGCCCAAGCTAACATGTTTTGCTTGGTGCCTACTCTTTCAAGGCCTCCCTATTGGGTGTAGATTATCTCATTTGCTCCTTAGCTTTTCCCTTTTTGTGGGAATATTGAGACGCTTACGCATCTGTCCTGGTACTACCCAAAATCTTAGGCTATTTGGGTCTAGATCCACAATTTTTTTCAGCCGTTTCACCCAGCTCCTTTTCTTTGGCAACATGTTTTGCTTAGGGATTCTATTTCAATTCCCCATGCTTTTGCTCAAGTGTGGCATACTTTCAGAGTGGAGATCCTTTTTTTATATGGAAAGAACGTAATTCTACTGTTTTTGCTAATTCCGTAGTTTCTTGCTTTCTTTCACATTATGATAAGGCCATGCTTATATCGAATGTGTTCTTACAGATCTAGGATTAGGCCCGCAAGGTTGAGCTAGAAGTGTGGCACCTCTAGACCCTCCTAGATCACTAGGCCAATGCTCCCTACACTGTGGCACAGGAGCCCCCCACCTCCCCTTCTAGGAGTGTTCATTCGAGAGGTCACCGTGGGCGTGGCCGGTCGAATGAACGTACCATCGTCACTGCTCTCCCATGTGGCAACCTGATCATTGGCGGAGCCCTTTTATCGGGGTGGTTAGGGGCCCCGCAGTGGCCTGCACATCATAATGGTTGGGGATCCTGCCACCACTCTTCACCTCCAGTATAATGGGATGGATGGGATTCTGGAAAATTTCATTGGTTGGCTCTTGCCATATTGCCTAATTTGCAGGATGACAAAGAAGAAGAAGAAGTTGGCATCAACTGGCCACCCATTCCGAATGGAAATGATCTTCCAGGTGGTAACCTAGAGGATAAAGGGCCTCCACCACCGCCCCCTATTGTTATGTTTTCTGTGGAAACATAGTTTATTTTCCTTTTGGTTTTTGGCATTATTGTCTTTTGATACTTTGGCTTCCTAGCCTCAGCTAGTTTGAACGTGGGGTGTGCCCTTTACCACCCATATTTTTTTGGGATAGTTGTAATATTTTTATTAAGTAATATAGTCTATTTCGTTAAAAAAAAATATTTACACTCATTGCAGATCATACAAAAATCTTGTTTATTACAAGATTTAGGCTAATTATATCTATGTTGCACATGCATTATTTTCATCAAATAAAATTTTACGATTCACATATATCTTTCATAATTATATTTGTAAAAAAATATTGTTTAATGCCTACTTACAAATGTGTGTTAAATTTCATAAGTGACAATAATTGGGTGATTATGTGGGGATTGAATTTTTAAATAATATTTAAGGATATAGTGCAAGAATTTTCATCTTAGAGTTTTTCGGGAATCTCTTGGCCTTACAAAACACAAATTGTAGAGAGATGACCCCTCAATACTTGTATTCCTTTATAGGACCCAATTTTGAATGAAAATAGGAAGTGTAAAATCATAAAGTTGAACCCACAAGTTTAAGACCATTTTAGGAACCAACACACCTAATTCAAATAACAAAAAAAAAATCTATCAGGTCTATTTTTTTTTAAGGCTTAACGAAACACAAATTTGACACAAACTATGATATTAGCCAAAAAAATATATTAGAGTTATTTTGACCTTCCTTAACCACCATTATTTTTCATTATATTCCAATCATATATTTCATGATGAAAAACTTGGGCTTCAATGTGATGCTTTCAACTTCCTCTTTTGAAAACTTTTTATGAACCAAGCTTCACAGAGAACACAAATCACTAGAAAACCATATCTATTAAAATTTAGCCTAGTTTATACATCAATGAATAAATATCTATCTACGCCGACAGATTCAATAAATATTTCGATTGCAAGTCTCACCCAAAGAACAATAAATATGCCTTAAGGACCTCATTTTAGAGAGAATTGTGAAGATCAAATGTTAGAAAAAAAAAGAATTATGCAATAAAAAACACACTCAACTCAAAACAATTCAATAGTTATAGGTCAAAAAATGTAAGAACCATACATTATATTAAATAATTTCATAGGATTACAAAAATTGTATGCATCAATTGTGCACCAAACCCTAACATGTATTCATTTAATAAATTTGAACAACTAAAACAATCCCAAGGAAAACAATTGTTTTTTCTCTCACTGCTACTCCTATTTCTTTCTTTGCAATATGATTTGAATTATATATATTTCAATGCATAAATATATTTATACGAATATCCATTATTCTATAAGATTCTTTTATAGCATAACTGACATGCACAATTTACTATCCACAATCCTTGATCATCACCTTGACCACATATTAGTGTATTGTTGTGTGTTACAACTAGTGTTTATACTATTCTAGCTGACTCATTCTCATGTCTCACTCAAGTTATGCATTCAATTAGTCTTTGTGTTTTTATACCTCAAAAACCCCAACCAAAATTTTCCCACACTAAAATTCTCATTCACTCTAAAACATTTAATGCATTACATCTAAAAAAATATTCTCCACAAAAAACCATATATTTATTCTATACCTTATCATTGCAAGACATTTCAAACCTTATCTTTACATCTAATAATATCTTTACCCATTCACCAATCAACTTATCACCCTTTCTAGTTTTTTCATTGCCTTTATTTATTGCATTCCAAACCTCCTTCCTTAGCTTCATATTTTGTGAGTAGTATTTCCATGCTTATATTTTCTATCCATAGGGTCTACAAGGTGGTCTCTCTATCATTCATGAGTCTAGTAGTTTGAATCTTATACTCGAAAAGATCATCAATTATCTACTCATACTCATCAATTTTTTGCTCTCTCCCCTAAGCATCAACCTTAAATAGTATGTGGGCCAGCTTTCTCATTTATGCACTCTCTTGAGTATGAAAAACCTTTATTTCAAAAACCATGTCATTATACCTTTCTACCTAATTAGTACAAAAATAAATTATTTAGTAGCTCAAAGGCATGCAAAAATACTCATTTCAATGCATCCTTCTCCTAAACTACTATCAGAAATAACTTTAATAATTCCTTTATATCCAAAATGGTGTCTTCCACCGAGACCTATGCACTTCCATATTCCATTATAAATGAAGAAATGACCTCTTAACATTTATACATGTAGGTCATGACCTATAAAAAATACCATCCCTAATGGAAAAGTGTGTTGTTTAGATATTATGGAACATTGCAATGATTCTATGATGCATTTCAAGCATTTCTACATCTTATTGGTCAACCTTGCATTACATCATGACCAACATCTATGACATATGCACTTTTGACTACTCCAGCATCAACACCCTAAAAATTCAATTTTCCATCATGTTTAACAAGGCACAACTCTCCTAGATAGTAGAGAGTTGGATTATGTCAAATCATTCATTATTAATTATCCCCTCCAGTTTCCAATCCTCTAGCATGTATAATGAATCATCCTATGAATCCTCATTATTAGAGACCTATTTTTAATTGCACCTAAAAAATACATGTTACAATAAAATCAATATTTGTGTGCTTGATGATCAAAATTCTATCCAAGGAATGCTTCAAATATATCACCATGAAAAAATGGTATCACCATATAGTCCATCCATCTATCATCCAAGGTCTCAAATCTCACAAAAATAGAATGTGAAGTAATGTAAAAACCCATGTAGCATTTATACGTGACTACCAACTCATCAATTATGTGTTGTTCTCCAGAAAAAAACTAGCCACATTCTTATACCAAAGATAAATTTATGGATTGTATATTTCCATCATAGAGCTTGGCCAATCATACTCTTTATATATGTTATACTGTTCGCATAGAAAATTTCCGTAAAAGGAAATTGCTATGGAATTCCTATAGTTTTTGTGATAAGAAATATATAACAAAAAAATAGGATTTATTTCCTTTCTCATGGGAATTTAAATCAGATTCTTAGACACATGAGATAAAAAAATCCACTTGGATATTGTCCTCAGAAAGTTTCCTTGTGAGATCAATTACCTAATACGATGCATGTGTTATATGGCTCATCCAAGTAAGCTTTAGGGTGACTAGTCATGCATGAAACTAGGTGGGTATATATTTTACACTATTAAAAACATAGGAGTAGGTATTGACTGTGAATCCCTAATCATTTATAGTTTTTTCTTATTCTCTAACCATATTTGATGTTATCTATTTATTTGCACCAATTTTAAGTAGGACACTCACATGGATCATTTTTGGTATTAGTTATTATCATGATTCTTCCTATGATTTATAGTTACTTCCTATATGTTCTTTCCAAGGCCATGCAAATAATTCATTTGAATTTCCTAAATATGGAAATTCCCATAGGATCAAGATACTTAGTTTCCCTTAAGTGGTCCCCAACCATGTATTCCTTCATATTCCTAATATGTGAGTTCACTTTGGCCCTCATTTTCCATCGAGGCCTTCTTTTTGTGGTTGAGTTACTTTATTTCACACTTTCCCACCTGAGTTTTGTTCCATTTTGGAATTAGGTCCTTCATTTTGGTGGTTGAATTCCTTTATTGCACACTTTCCCGCATGAGTTTTGTTGAACAAAGTAAATGAGAGTGACTTAGGATCCCCCATGACATATATTAGGGTAGCTCTTTACTTATTCATATTTTTAGATACCTAAGATCTTACAAGTGACTATGTTAAGGCATTTCCCTTCAAATCCATTATTTTAAGCTTAAATCCCTTTATGTTTTTAGCCAACTAGGTCAAAAAAATCAAATAAGATAACTTCAACCTCATATGAACTTTTCTCAGCTATGGTTTTCTACATTTTTCTCAAAATCAAATTTATTTATATTTTGTTAATGAATTAATAATCTTAAATGATTTTTTATATCACCTTGGTTGCCACACTAGAATTAAAATTGGATACTTGCTTGAAAAGACCCAAATGCAACCTTTTTGTTACCAGCATGCATGATAATCAACCTTGGCATTGCTTTTGTGTCACCTAATTTAATAATTTTGTTCTCCCCAAAAGATGACTCATTAGTTTGCAAAAATCCAAGTGATTTAACAAATATTGAAATAATGTTAAACCCTAATTGCAGAGTCACAACACAATGATTTATCAATAAAGTACATATCTGACCTAAGAAAATAAGCTAGAAAAATATAAAACCCTAGGTGCAAGAGAAGGGATAAAGTACTTAGCCAATTTTGTAATTAACCCTGGACTGTTCCAAATTAGAAGACTAATAAATAGGAGGGAACTACCATTAATGTGCCTAGAAAATTATGCGACTATTGGATTTTCCTGGACTGGGGTGCCTGGACTAGGTTAGGGATGCCTAGGCCCCAGAGACCTTCTCTGGGTGCACGTGACTATGAAAACTATTAGAAATATATTTCTTCTGTGTCGCAAGATGTTCACTAGATTTCACTTTTAGTCACCTATATGTCGTTGGTTGATCTCCGAATTCGCTTGAAACCTGCGAAGAGGAAAAGCATCCACAAAAACCCCAAAACACATCAAATCCTAAAAATAAAAATATATAAAAGGGAGTCAGACTGACCCCAACGTTCACTCGACTAAGTGAACTTATGATCCAGGTGTGCACGCGTGCATGCGTGTGTGTAGAATCATGCCCTAGGTGGATCTTGTGCAAGATGCATTTGATAAAAAGAAATAACTAGATGTAGAAATGTAAGTAGATGTGTGGATGTTAAAATAAAAATTCCCCCTCCTATGAAGTGTATGCATAAGAATGTAGTCCCTTGTCCCTTGAATGAAAACTAGATGGATGCTTTGATGTTCTTGAAATGCCTTTGGATGCAACCTTAGGTGATAGTAGTAGAAGCTTAGAGTTTGGTCCTTTATTATGGTCACATAGCTTTGTATTTATATGATTCCCTTGTTTAAATTTTGTAATTAATGACTAAAATTCCAAACCATAAGAAAAGAAGATTCCCAATGACTAGAAGAGACCCAAAATATGTGAGAAAGATAAAAAGAGGTCAGGGGTGCCCTGAGGGGACAAGGGCACCTGGGGTGCTAGTGTCCTAGCTGGGTGTTGGTGTCTAGACTTAGAAAAGTTGAAGTATAGAAAGTTAGAGTGGGTAATAGGGTGTGTAAGACCAAGAGGAAACAAGAAAGAAAATAAAGAGGCCAAAGACAATGGTCAGTTAGTACTTTTCTCACTTAGGAATCATATTAATAACAAGTATGTGATCACGACCTAGAAATATACCCAAAGCACGTGATTTAGTGTCTAATTTTTTTCCCACTTTATATTGTTGAGAAAATGATAGATAAGATAAAGTAGATAAGAGATGTGTACATGGTAACCATGTAGATCGATGGCAAAAAGTATGCCGAGGAGACAAGAAAAAGCGTGGAGTGATAAAAATGAAGCTTGGAAGCTAGAAAAGAGGCAATGACCCTAGGGGTGAAGATTTTATGTGTATATGTCACATTATACCTATTATCGATGTTGTTTGATGCTTAATGATGTGACTGCGACTTCCCATAAAAAATAAAAGAGCAAAAGAGTAGGAAAAGCCATGTCTATGAAAAAGTCAATCCAAATGTTTAAATTTTTTGTAAAAAGTATGTAAAAATGCAAAAAGGAAAAATATGCACATGATCTGTGATGAGTGAAAGGATAGAAAGGATCCTGAAAATGCTATAGAAGAATGATTTTTTTGGATGATCTTAGGCCAAGTGCAATTTTTTTGGGCAATCTCGCACAATGACAGAAGAAATGTAGGGAGAAAGGTCTTGTGTTATTCTCCAACATTTTTACTGCTTCCTAAAGATTTAAAATGGTATGATCCTACTTTGTTCAAGTTTAGTCTGTTTTAATCCAATGTAAATAGAAAAATAGAGATAACATGCATGCTAATTGTTGGAGGACTTGTCTGTGCTGAGAAAATTGCTAAGAACTATACTGATATGAGAAAAAAGTTGTAACAACCCTCTGGACATAGGTGCCCAGGAAGGGTAAGGAGTGCCCATGCGCTTATGTTTGTGTCTTGGAGGTGGCGTCTATACTAAGCTGAGGACCCCAAGTCAGATTCTAGGCCATTTTTGAGACTGTCGGATGTGTTGATTTTATACTGAAATGTGAACTTCTTTATGGGGTGATTGATTCACCCAATGTATGCCCACTAGTTTGGGGTGCATGTGACATCGCTAGGAGTATGTGACCCAAAGGAGAGGGATGAATGTTGATCTAAAACTGATTCCCTAAAGGGGAGGGAATGTTCTTGGTAGAAACCAAGTCTAGACACCTATAATTACGCCCAAGCAATTTAAATACTTAAATTGCACTAATTATCCCCTTTCTCACAAATTGATGAGATATCGTCAAAAGCACTCGCATTCCCTCTTGTTGTCATTAATTAATTACAATATACTAATTGATTAAGTCGCCTATCCAACTAACACCCTAATTAACGACCTTCCGTTAATAAATCACCTCTTCTATCTAGATTTATTTAATTAGTCTTCCCCTTCATTTAACTAGTTAAATCAATATTTAATTGATTTAATCCCCTCATAATAGCCTAAATCGTACTAATATTCCTCTAATTGGCTTCTATAAGCTTACACCTACCTATTAGTTAATCACCTTTGATTAATTAAAATACCCCCCAACTCCTATGACTTGTTAAACATACATTAAACCCTTCTAAAGTAAGGTTACCTTTAATAAAGCAACCTTATCCATTCCTAATCATGTTTTACCTTTATCCCACGTGCAAAGGGATGAAGTGCTTCCTCTATCCATTGGGCTATATAAGGAGCCCTCCTTCTACCTTTATACCTACACCAAAACTCTTTGAAAAAGCAAATGCAAAGCATATAACAAAATAGACTAAGAGCTTACTTTTGTGTTCTCTTGAGAGTTCATCATCTTGAGAAGCTAAGCTTCCTATTCTAGCCTAAAGTGCTTAGGTCATATGGGAGGTGTCAAAAGGGTCTTGTAGGCCAAATTTGATAAGTCCACATTCCTAAATTCTTAGAACATTAAGGACAACTATTTTTGATAGCCATGGAACCTACCTAGGTTCCTTCATTTATAAGTTGTTAGAGAATAGAGGATATTTAGGTGCTTAACATAGTTGATTTCATAGTTTTGTATTGATAAATGTTAGCATCTAACCCTTGATTAATTCTTGTCATGATGGTGTTTATATTTTTGTTTAATTCTTGCTAATTAAGACTATTTAGGTGTTAGTCTTTGTTTACATTAGCATTAGTTTAAAAACAAAACACGTGTACACATTTGGCACGCCCGATGGGACTCTTAGTCCCATGGCATTTTAGTTTAAATTTCATCATTTTAGATAACTTTTGATATGCACATGTAGTAATTAATTTCCATTTTTTTGGATTTTTACTCATTTAATATGTGTCACTTCATGTTTATAGCCTTAATTTTAATGGGTCATTGCCATTTTAAAACTAACTTGTCAAAATTTAGAGTATTGTGAAATTTTCTATGTTTTTTTCCATACTTTGGTTGTAAGTCTGGCGCAGGCACAATTTTAGGGGCGTAGACACAATTTTTGAGGTGCAGGCATGATTTTAGGGGTGCACACATCTCTCTGGTGGCGCAAGCATGTTGTTAAAATTTGTCATTCTATCTACCGACCCCTAGCGCATGCGCACTAACCCTGGTGCATCCACCCTAACCCACGCGCAGGTGCACTAACCTGGGTGCACACATCATTTCGTACTGTACCTTCACTACATTATGAAACCTTTCAGAACAGAACACATGCCCTAACCAAGGCGTACATGCGGTTTTAGTGGTATAGGTATATTTTTCTAGTTATATGGGTGTTCTGTCTATTTTTCTATCTGTTTTTCTTATAGTAGCACATATGTCAGTTTCGTGGTGCATACACCTCTCAGGTGGCGCAGACATTTAATTGATCTAAAAAATTCCACATAGTGGCACAGGTGCTATTTTAGGGGCACAGGCACAATTTTAGGGGCGCACACGTCTCTTGAGTGGTGCAAGTACACTATGTACCGAAAAACAACCTTTGGTGGTGCATACACCCTAACGCGTACGTAGGTGCTGAAAAAGGGGCGCATGTGTCTTTTTGAATTTTTTGACATTAACATGTTGATGTGCTAACTTTCTTGTAGGTTTATCTAATCACATATTTGTCTTTGCAGGTTTTTTTTACATGTTAGTATTTGATTAGGTAGTATTTTGCATTGTTTACTAATAGGATTGAGATCACGTATGCTCTTCCGTCGCGTCCCTTGGGGTGATCTTGGGAATCAGAAATGATTCTTAAAACCTTTTACCACTTTAAGATTGTTAAGAGTATTTGAGTTAGAATTGGTCAATTTGGCATTTGTTGAATTAAAGTGTTGTTCCATTTGGTTATCTTTTGGGATTTGTGAGGACATCATGTATGCTCTTCTCTTGCATCCTTGGACGATCTAGAGAATCAGAAATGGCACCTTCTCTTTTTAAAGGAGAACTACTAATCATTGTCATATATGACCAAAAACACTTGTCAAAGAACGAAGGACTCGAAACAAAAGTTAGAAAACTTCTAATACATGTGTTTCTTACAGGTTATCAAATGTTGTTCAAGAAAACCACATCTAATTAAAAAATATAAAAAGAACAACATATTCAAAACACTGTATTGTAGGTTTCGAAAAAGGGTACGTCCCTCTCTTCTCAACTGGAACATAACCCCTTTAGCATAACACCTTAATCTACAACAATGGGGGTGGTTCGAGGAACCCCAAAGTAGTCCACGCAAGAGGGAACCTTGTGGATGAAATGAGAAGTGCTCCGCACTACCTACTTGACTAGTGATTCCTTTGTGAAATAGTGTTATCGGTTTTCTATGTGGTGACCCTAGTGATAGTACACATAGACACCACTAGTTACCTACTGTTCTTGAAGGGGGTAAAGTAAAAGCCGATATACTCCCAAACTAGTCAGTGCGAATTTTTGGGTAAATCACGCTCGATCAAGGAAACTTTGTAACACCTAGGATGAGAGAACCACCTAGAAGAATATACTTTGGCTAGGAGCCCACTTTCACCATTCTAAAACAGTGTTGAGTTGTGAACCATCTTTTATTGCGAAACGTGTGACGCGTTACTTTCACTTAGTTCTTACGTGCCTTAGGGAGAGGTGAAACACTGCTGAAGCGAAGCCAACATTTTATGTCCCCAATTTTTTCTATGTCCTTCACATTCTTTTGACACTTTTTTGATAAAAATAAGGGTGACTACCTTTGTGTTACCAATCGGTTACTTCTGCCACTTTTTTTCCGTTTACGCCCATCCATGTTTGCGGCTGGGTAAGTTAAACGTCTAAAGTGTGCGGAGGTGTATTTATATCATTAGTAGCCTTTGTGATCTTGATATCCACCTCAAGATCATCATTATAGTTTGGATTAATTCATCATTTGATCTCCCGTTGACATGTTACCTTGTTTGCATTGTCTCGACACAATTAAGATACTTGTGTCATGTTTTTCATAAACGTGATCTAAGTATCTACATTGTTGTATTACGCTGTGCACATTTTAACACATCCTTAGTATACTTTGACTTCGTTTGATTTCAAACATTGTCCCAAATCTTGAAGGGTGTCGCTTACTTTGTTTATGCTGTTTCGATACCACTTTTACACTAATATCTCACTTCTCCACGAAGCTTGATAGACGTGTCCAATTGGTGTAGTTACCTAGCTTACATTTGCAAACCCCACCCTTTAACATTTAGGTCTTGTTGGTTGTTGAACTTGTCATGGTATCCCTTGATTGGGAGTCGCATCTACCCTTTGTTAATATTTACACCTTGTTCATTTCGAGCTTGACGTAAATATTGACATTGTGTTGATCACCTTTGCATCAAAATTTGCACATGCATTTTCATATGGTGTATTTCCTTGTTGATTTTCTTTTTGTTTCACACTTCCATGATTGTTCCTTGTTATTATTCATTTAGAAATTTTTTTTTCTAGGACAATCCCTCTCAATCTCATCGATATTGCGTCATCACGATGTCTATTTTCCTTAGACCTTCTTCAGAAAATCACACACGCATATCAATACATACGAAATGTCTAGTTGGTTGTCCCTATGCTGCCCAAATCAACATATCACTTCCTTCCCTTTTAAGGAGTTCCATCACACTATCTAGATCTAGACATTTGTGCTTAAAACAGTGCCAAAAATGAGTGACTATCACGTGGTTCCCCATATTGATGCGCCAGAATTAACAAGAACTTGACAAGGTCATAACTTGAGTTCTGGGTGTCTGTTTGAGTCCATTTTTTTTTGAAACCACGTGTTTCAATGAGAGGAATGTAGTGGAAACCAGCCCTACCAGTTGAGGCAAGTTTTCAACACGTTTTCAGGCCCTAAATCCACCATCTTGAGGTCGAAAATTAGGATTTAAGTTATAGTTCGGTTTTTTCCTATTTTTGAGCATTAGTTAATTTTAGTCTATTAATTTCATTATGAGTTAGAAAGTTGGAAATTCCATTAATTTAGGGATGTAGAAGATGCATGGCAATTTCTGTGCCTGTAGGAATAAGCATGCAAACTTACTAAGAATAGCAGGTTCTAGTAAACTGCTAAAAATAGTAATTTCCGCCACCTAGAGTAGATTTAGTCAGAGTTAGCTAGAGTTTACTTGGCAACTCGAGTGGGGAGTTGTTTTCCTATTTAGGAAACATTGTAATTCATTATTTGATAACAAAGAAGGAGATCTATTTTCTTTTGGAGTTCATAATATTTGCAGCATATCTGGTTTGTTCTTAATTTGGCTACATTACATACTTACAAAAATATGGAACCTAGGTTTAGCAATTCAAATCAAAAGATTCCCATTACAACTAAACCTCATTTTGTTCTTCATGCTAGAGATCCCACATGGGTAACTCGTTCCCCACCTTCATCTCATATTCGGTGGTATGATTTGGACGCTTCTGATCCAAATTATTATTTAGCCCCCCCCACTCTTCTTCTAATTCTAATCCAAACATTTCCTCTTCTTCTGAGGATTCCAATCCAAACATTTCCTCTTCTTCTGAGGATTAAAATCCAAATATTTCCTCTAAATCTTCTGATGATTCAGATCCAAACTACTATTTAGATCCAAACTATTATTCAGATTCATCTAATTCAACTCATAATTCAGCTAATGCAACTCCTACGTCGCGGTCCTCCCTTTCTTTACAGGACCCCTTTTATCAGTCACCTCGACGACATATTATTCCTTTGAAGATACCTGCGACTCCAAATCCCTCCAATCAAAAATCTAATTTAATTCTTGAATCGCAGTCCTCTCTTTCTTTGCAGGACCCTTATTATTATTCATCCAATACGATTCTTGAATCATGGTCCTCCCGTTCTTCGCAGGACCTTCTTCATCAATGACCCATAATAAGTCTTCCTCCTTTGAATATTCATGTGACCCAAAGTCCTTCAAGAAAAATGTCTGAATCGACCCATGCATTGCAATCTATAGACTTGGGACTTAATCCTACTAGTTTATAGATGATATATCATCATATAGGTTGGTCCACACCACCGTCTTCTACTCCTGAGACATCTAGCTACACATCTTCTTCATCTCTCATCTCATCTTATTCTATCAATCATCATCAAACATCTTCTAAGTCTTCCACACTAAGTGAACCTCTTTCTTCCAATCAACCCCTGGTGATCAATCAACAAATCATACCGATTGACTTATTTCAGAATGAAGAAACAATTAGGGCATTTATAGGGGCACATGAAGATATTCCTTTAGAAGATTATGAGAAAGGATTCTCTTTAGACTTCGATGCACCCGCATATTCTGAGAAAAATGTTGATTCCTTTTATCAAGAAACAGAGGAAGAGCCTTAAATCATGCAACTTGATCCTCCTCTTATTGTTCCATCTTCACATTCTTCATTAAGTGAGGAAAATCCTAGGTCTTACATTGATCCATGGCCTATCTTCTCATCACCCAATCACTCTTTTTCTATCATAATTCCTAAATCACAATCTCTTATGGGGTCAATGCCAAGTAGTCATTCATCTTCGTCTAGGTGTGGGTCACCTTCTAGTAACCCTCCCTCTTCTATTTGTGGGACATTTATGAGTAGCCCACTATCTTCTACTCCTAGGGCATGTCCAACTATCCCCTTGTCTTCTAGGTATGGATCACCCCCAGGTAGTCCATCATCCTATATTCTTGGGCCACATTCTAGTATCCCATCATCCTATATCTATGGGTCATGTCCCAATAGCCCTTCTTCTTCTATTCTTGGGCCACATCCTAGTAGCCCTTCATCTTCCATCTACGGGTCACGTCTTAGTAGTCCTCCTTCTTCTATTCTTGGGCCACATCCTAGTAGCCCTTTGTCTTCTATTTATGGCTCACCTCCCAGTAGCCCATCTTCTTCAATCCTTGGACCATATCCATTTCATCCATCACATATTTCTTCTATCAATGGTTGTGGCAAGCCCACTACCATTTCTCGCATCAGTTATAAATGTCCACATTTACTTTCTTCTCCTTCTCAAGATTAGACAAGTCACACTTTAGCATTTAAGAAACCCAAACAATTTCTTAATCAAGCTCAAATCAAAACTATAAAGAGCTCTATAGCTCCCAAAAAATCAAACAATATCAAAATTCTAAATCAAGCGCAATTCAAGAATGCACATCAACGTAACCATCAAGTATGGCGTAAAGTGTATAAACCTCTGGATGGGGAATTAAATCTCCCACATACAAAATCCATGTTTCAGAACAAATCACATTCATTTATTGAGTGTGAACTCACCTTGATCATTGAGATTGGGGATAATAACACTCTCGATAAACAAATGTGCCTAGTCTCCCTTATCAAGGAAGTCGCAAACATTATTTTTGTATCTTGCCACATAGAGTGACTTTGTTAGTCCCAATCTCTTAAAACTGTCAAAAATCCAAAAAAATAAAAAACAATTCAAAAATACAAAAATATTGAGAAAACACAACAAAAAATCAAAGGTACAAAAATCAATTATTGCAATCAGGTGTTGCGTACACATGGATGTTTCTTTCTTCCCTTTCTTGTTATTTTTCTACAAGTCTCCCTACCATTTTCATCCCTTCGATCATGCTTTGGTTAGCTTATTCACATGCATTTTGTGACATTTATCTCTATGGTATCCGTACCCTGGTATTTTATCACCTTGGTAAATTAAAGAACAACTGACCTCTTAGAGATCCTATCACATTCACCATCTAATAAACTTGTTGCGAAGAAATTTTGGACATATTTGTTGACACTAGCCAATGTCGTCATCACAATACTTCCACCTCCTTCCATCAATCCATTAGTGGTTCTTAAACCCCTTGTCAAACAAGAGATTTGAAATAAGTTTTCAGAAAGCAAAAGAATCAAAATCAATCAAAAATCAAAAGCTAAAAGCTACAAAGCAAAAGTAAACTGATATATAACTCTCTCTTGGGGTATTTCTAATAATCTCTATTGGGGCTATGGACGCCTAACTGGTAGTAGAGAAATGTTGCGATTAGAATAAAATACATCTCGATCGGGTCTATGGACGCATGGCTGGCAGTGGAGCAATGTACGACTATCCTTCCACCCTTCATTCACAAAGTCTCCTTTCAAAATTAATCATTCCTACACATTGGCTAAGGTGTTTTCATGTGTTGTCTATTAAATATTCCCTTCAAGAGGTAATTAAATTCCACGTGCACACACTGGATCTTTATGAGTAAACATGATTAATATGGTACCAAGTGTCTTTTTTGGACCTTGTTCAGACTCTTACTCTAGTCCATATCTCATCTCATGATTTGTGCCTTTTGCTAATCACTTCTTCATCGTGAGGCTTCTAAGATACATTCATATCATTCACATCATTCTTCTACTTTGTTCAGAACATCCATGTGTATAAGATTACTTGTTTTCCATGTTTGCGGACACGTTTGTCACCTTTCACAAAAACAATCTTATCCTTCCTTTTTATCATGTGCTTTTAGGCCAACTTGCACTGGGGTCATCCTTGCTCCTTCCCAGAATTTCATTGGTTTATGTTCATCATCATGTTGAACCTATCCATAATGGCCTTGGGTCCTGCTTCTACCTGTGAAGAGTTTAGCTTTGAATAATCCCACCTAATCATTGGGGCATTTTTACATCTTCACCTTTCTGGTACGCACGTGGCCTTATGCCCTTGTACATCCCATCTATCACTAGGGACATCCATGCTTCCTTGTCTTCCTATACATAGTTTCATAAAACTTTCAAAATTAACCAAAACATTCAAATATGTTAGAAAAATCATCAAACATGTTTAAGAAAAATTCTAAAAAATTGAAAATCATCCTACAAAATGTCACTCTTTGGTTCTCACTTGTTCATGTGTGAGACTTCCGAATCATCTTGATCTACCTCCATCAATAAAAGCTAGGTTTCTTACTTCATTTGTACTCTGGGCACAATGAGTTTCCTGGTACTGTTTCGTAGTGCACATTACTTTTCCATCAGACCCAAGTGTCCTTTGTTATTCCCCTCACATGTATCCTTGCTTGGGGCACCATCATCAACCCTTGTCATTAATTTTCACAGGTCGTAACTAAATCTCGATAATAAAAACATTATATTATGTTTCTCTATTAGTTTAGCTTATTTACTTTCTCATATTGCATTGCATTTTGTATGTTGCATGGAGTTGATGTTTTTAGCAATGGACAATAGTTTGAAGTATGGTTTTTCATGTCATTCTACTATTTCCGTATGCTTATATTTTTCATAAGGACCGATGACGTAGCTCTCATGGCAATATGATGACATCCAAATTGTTCCAATAAACAGTGGCTAGAGGCTAAGCTCTTCCCTCCCTTCCTCCATATTTCTTCTACATCACTTCCCTTTCACCCCTAATTTTCTCTCTCACCAAGGCATCCTGCCTCTTCTCCATTCTTCTACCTATCTCTCACCTTTTTCGATCGTCAATCGAATTCTTTCATCACCCCATCGACACTCGAGGGGGCATCTCTCCCTCTTACTAATTTTTCTTCTATTCCTTCAAAATTTTCTTCTTCCTACTATCTTTGAAGTGGCGTCACTTACGCCACCCCAAAGAGGGGCAAATGTAGACACCTATAATTACGCCCAAGCAATTTAAATACTTAAATTTCACTAATTATCCCTATTCTCGCAAATTATCATCAAAAGTGCTCACATTCCCTCTTGTTGTCATTAATTAATTACAATACACTAATTGATTAAGTCACCTATCTAATTAACACCCTAATTAACGACCTTCCATTAATAAATCACCTCTTTTATCTAGATTAATTAATTAGTCTTCCCCTTCATTTAACTAGTAAATCAATATTTAATTGATTTAATCCCCTCATAATAGCCTAAATCGTACTGATATTCCTCTAATTGGCTTCTATAAGCTTACACCTACCTATTAGTTAATCAAATTTGATTAATTAAAACACCCCCCCAACTCCCATGACTTGTTAAACATATATTAAACCCTTCTAAAGTAAGGTTACCTTTAATAAAGCAACCTTATCCATTCCTAATCATGTTTTACCTTTATCCCATATGCAAAGGGATGAAGTTCTTCCTCTATCCATTGGGCTATATAAGGATCCCATCCTTCTACCTTTATACCTACACCAAAACTCTTTGAGAAAGTAAATGCAAAACATATAGCAAAATAGACTAAGAGCTTGCTTTTGTGTTCTCTTAAGAGTTCATCATCTTGAGGAGCTAAGCTTCCTATTCTAGCCTAAAGTGCTTAGGTCATATGAGAGGTGTCAAAAGGGTCTTGTAGGCCAACTTTGATAAGCCCACATTCCTAGGTTCTTGGAACATTAAGGACAACTATTTTTGATAGCCATGGAACCTACCTAGGTTCCTTCATTTATATGTTGTTAGAGAATAGAGGATATTTAGGTGCTTAACATAGTTGATTTCATAGTTTTGTATTGATAAATGTTAACATCTAACCCTTGATTAATTCTTGTCATGATGGTGTTTATAATGTTGTTTAATTCTTGCTAATTAAGACTATTTATGTGTTAGTCTTTGTTTACATTAGCATTAGTTTAAAAACAACACTTGCACACACCAAGGAAAACAAAAACAAAGTGATTGGAAAACATGTGTTACTAAAAACAAGACAAATATGTATATAGAATAGAAAATGTAAGCTAGCAAACAATAAGACAACGTAGACCACAAAAAATTGGGTTGCAAACATGGGACATTGCTCAGAATGTCACAAGACAATCAAGGATGAAGTGGCCAAAAGCATATAGTGTGCACACAAGAAAAAAGGAATAGCATGCAAACGATGGCATACAATGACAAACAATAGAAAACAATGACAAGTAAAGAGTAACAAATAACCATGATAACAAATAGTTCCTGCAAAATAGATGTTGCACATGAAGCACCCATTAGCATGTTTGAAAGATAAAAAGTATGTCAAAACATGTAGGATCTGATATAGTAGAGTGCTAGTATGAATAGGAAATAGTATAAAATGAAACAATAACACTTGTAATGTGTATGAAATTAGATGCCCCCAGGAGCAGTTGTGGTATTGGTAAGAGGTAAAATTCCAAACATTTGTGCTGCGTGTAATAGATCTATGAAAATTTTTCATTCAAAACTAAAAGAGAAGTGAACGTGCATGTGTATATAAAAAATATAATGACATACGATGTATCTGTTTAACACAGTAAGTAGAGTGTAAAATGCGGGTATAGATAAGCAAAAATAATGTGCAACCAAGATATGAAATATGTGTGAGTGAGTGAGATGGAATGATATGCAATGTGAATGTGATAGGAGCAGTGTGCCCCCCCCCCCCCCCCCCCCCCCCCCCCGAGTGAATGTGTATTAGTATGCATGAGAAGAGGTTCATTTATAAATTCACCCTTGGTAGTACAGAATGAACCATATAATAAGAGTGCATCATCAGGAAATGGTTTGAATTGTGTGTGCTAGAAAGATATGATAGACAAGGTGTAGAGTGTAGAGAATGAGCGACTGTGGCAAGGTTCATTTCAGATTTAGACCCTCAGTAGTTGAGTATGAATTGTGGAACTAGAGTGTGTCATCAGGTAGTGTGTTGTGGTGAATGTGTGCTAGAATGATGTGTCGTGAATGCGCCGAGTGTGAAATGATAGTGTGTATGATTTGAGGTTCATAAATGTAGTGAGCCCTCAATAGTCAAGTGTGAACTTTAGAACAAGATTACATCATAAGATAATGATGATACAAGTGTATCAAGATGAGTAAGATGCGTGCAAAATACTAGATATGAAACATAGAGTGTAATAGTATAAATGTGAGATATATGATAATGCTCGAAAGGGGAAAGAGTAAGCATGATGTCCCCCAAGTGTACGATGTGTAGAAGTATCAAGTAATATCATCTAAGAGATCATCATTATCATGGTCAAAAATGAATGGGGATGTATCAAATACCTAATAAGCAATAGTATGAGGATGATCACACAAAGGGCCATTGTGGTAAAAATTATACATACCCATTACATATTCTTTGTCAGTGAATGGTGGTAATGGACATCCCTACACATACCCACGAGTAATATTTTGTGAATAACTGAGAAATGAACTATTGCAAATAAAAATGTGGATGAAGGTCATAGGGAATGAAATGTCCATATGATCAGGATCTAAAGTGCCGCTAATATAATCAAGCCAAGATTACTCGAGAGTAAGTGGTGAAAGGAACTGAGTGTGTGTAATAAAGACTAATAGTTTAAATACTCATAGGCCATAAGCAATAGTAATGCAAACATATCCATGATATAAATGAGGAGCATGCAATGAAGGGATGAGATCATGCAATGTGAAATCTATTCGAGCCAAGCCATCATGTGTGCAAATGGTGTCAGATCAAGTAGGACCAAATGGAATGTGTGGCCAATAAGAATTATTCATGAAAAGGGTGCATTTAAAATGAGGTATCGCAAATTTAGGTTTCTCATGAGGAGATAATGAAGGTGGTATGATGTATGATGTATGAAAATATCCCCGATAAAGCACCATAACATTAGTAGAAAGAGGGGGTGATAATAAAGCATATGGAACAATGTCTAAGGCACAAACAGTTCCTTTGAGTGGAAGCAAGTTGTCAAGATAGTCTGTGGGTCTTGGATTAACAACAAGATGGATAGTAGGAGAAGTCATAATAGGTAATGCAATGGGGTATTATCAGCGGGAATTGAATATTCAAATCCATCATGTAATAATTTAACGCCCCAGTGAACTGTAGAAGGTACTACTTATATTTAATGAAGCCATGACATGCAGAGTAAGTAATTACATAAAATAGGGAAATAAATAAAAAAGAATACTATAAGAACTACATTTGGCCCAGCTGTAACAGAAAAACAATAGTGTCAAGACATGGGACACGTAGTAGAATCATATGCTTGGAGAGAAATAGATGTTGGGTTATGATTAGATAAGGAAAGGCCTATATTTTGAATGAATGATAAATGACAAAAATTGAGTTTAGATCCATTGTCGACTAAAGTTTGCTTAACACCCCAAGTTATGGATGTATACTCATATATAGAGAGGAGGATAATTGTCGTAAACAAAAATAGTGTCAACTATAGTAGATGGAAAAATAATCCGTTGAGAAAATACATCCAAAAATGTATGATAAACTATGTCCAGATCAGATTAGAAGGGATGAGGGTAGGATTCAACAGAGTAATAATTTTATCTTGACAATCAAGATTAACTAGCAAGAAATCATGGATGGAGATATCCATGATGAGAGGATCCAAAAAAAAAAAGTGATGAAAGGAATACCCAAGAGTGTTCAAATGTATTAGGTTCACCAAATGATTTTAAAAATATTAAAATAATGATAAAGCCGAATTACAAAGTCACAATGCAATAATATAGTGATAAAGTACAAATATGACCTAAGAAAATAAGCTATAAAAATATAAAACCCTAGGTGCAAGAGAAGGGATAAAGTACATAGTTGATTTTGCAATTAATCCTAGATTGTTCCAAATTGGAATACTGATAAACAAGAGGAGGGAATTGTCATTATTGTGCCCGAAAAATTATGTGACTATCAGATTTTCCTGGAATGGGGCACTTGTATTGGCTTAGGGGTGTCTAGGAATTAGATACCTTCTATGGGTTCCTGTGACTGCGAAATTTTTTCAAAAAGTGATTTCTTCTATGTCGCAAGATGTTTCCTAGATTTCTCTTTTAATCTTTTATATGTCATTGGTTGATCTCTGAATTTTCCTAAAAAATGCAAAGAGAAAGAGCACCTACAAAACCAAAAAAAAATCAAATACTAAAAATAAAAAGATGTAAATGGAGAGTTATATTGACTCCTACGCTCACCCCAACTGAGTGAAATTACAATCCAGGTAGTGTACTAAATTTCAAAATCCATGTAGTTCTGCATGTGTGTGTATAGAATCATGCTTTAGGTGGATATTGTGCAAGATGCACTTAATAACGAGCAATAATTAGATAGAGAAATGTAATTTGATGTGTGGATGTCAAAATAAACTTCCCCTCCTATGAAGTGTATGCAAAAAAATGCAATCCCATGTCCCTTTTCCCTTGAATGATAGCTAGATGGATGCTTTGATGCTCTTGTAATGCCTTTGGATGCAACCTTAGGTGATAGTAGTAGATGCTTAGAGCTTTTTCATTTATTATGATCACATAGTTTTGTATTTATATGATTCCCTTGTTTGAATTTCATGATTAACCACTAAAAGGATGACCCATAAGAAAACAAGATGCCTAACGGCTAGAAGAGACCCAAGAGATGCAAACAAGATACAAAGAGGTCAAGGCACCTAGAGGGGATGAGGGCACATGGGTGCTAGTTTCTAGACTCAGAAAAGCTAAATTATCGAAATTCAAACTAGGAAATAGGGTGTGTATTGAAAGAGTTTGCAAGAATTGTATCAAAAACTGTGCACCATGATGAAGTTTCACTCCAAATGAAATGTAATAGCTCTAGCATAATCATAAGGAGGAATCAATCAATCAATGGAATAACTTGTATAACAAAACAAAGCTTGCACATAGAGAAAGATAGTGGAGTGTCTTGGCATGCTCATAAATGTCAAATGAATGGATACATAGAGGGTGCTAAGTAACCCTAGTGCATGACACACAAGTAACCCCTAAACCTAACCCATGTGAGATGACACTCCATATGTGAGTGGAGGACACATAGGATCCCACACACCAACACCCCCCTTCATCAAAGCTAGGGTAGTAACTATGATGAGTCAGACATAACAAGAAGACAATCCTAAACAACTAAGAAAGATGTGTCAATGGGGCCCGGTAACTAAAGGCCTAATAAGGTGCCCATGTACAAACAAAATATTCGTAGAAGAAGAATAAAAAGAAGAGGACTATATAGCCTGAAGAATATGAGTAGCTGCATAAGACCTCACCCCAAGAAGAGACCGCAAGTGAAGAAACTTCACTTTAGTGAAAGGTTTGGTGAATATATCTATAATCTTATCAGCTGTCTGAATGTACTGAATGTCAATGATACCATCATGAATAAGCTCTCGTACGAAGTACATATGGATCTCAATGTGCTACATTCACTGATGTTGAACTGGATTTCTAAAAATTGAGATAGTGCTTATGTTATCACAATAGATAATGGTAGGCCACCAAAAGTGGATGCCAAACTCTGTCAAAATACCCTGTAGCCAAACAGCCTCTATGGCAATGTTAACTGTTCCTCTATATTCTACCTCTGTAGAATACATCACAATTACATTTTGCTTCTTGCTAGACTAACTAATAGGACCCGAACCAAGAGAGAAACTATAGCCATAGGTAGATTTCTGATGATCTAAGTCACCGGCCCAATCAAAATCTATGAACTCAATCAAGTAAATATCCACCCCTCCATAATAGTGAATGCCATCAGTATAGGTGCCACAAACATAATGAAGGATCCACTTAGCTACTTTCCAATGTAGCTCATGTGGCTCCTGCATGAATCTGGACACGATCCCAACAACATAAGATAAATCTAGTCAAGTAAATCAAGTTCCCCACCAACTGTCGATAAATGGTACCATCAACCAAGGGAGTAGAGCAATCAAAAACCAACTTAACCTTGAAAATAAAAGGAGTAGGAGAAGACTTGCAATCAGACATCTGAAAATGAGCAAGAAATTCAAGAGCATACTTAGGCTGTGAAATCAAAATTCCTGTGTCATATTGTGAAATTTGGATCCCAAGAAAGTAATGAAGCAGACCTAAGTCAATCATGGAAAACCTGTTAGCTAAGACGATATTCACAGAATCAATGATAGAAGAAGAGCTGCCTGTAATCAACAAGTCATCAACATAGAGAACAAGAATGAGTATGAAGTCATCTTGCCATAGAATATAAACATTTGGATCATAATAACACTTAGTAAACCCTGATGTAAGTAAAAAGGATTCCATCTTGGCATACCAAGCCCGAGGGGCTTGTTTAAGGACATAAAGATAATTCTTTAACTTACAAACAAAGGAGGGATCATGGACATAACCTGGAGGTTATTCCATGTAGATCTCTTCCTCTAGGTCACCATGAAGGAAGGCACTCTTAACGTCCATTTGATGGAATTTCCATGTGTTTATTGTGGCAATGGCAAGGGTCAGTTAAATAGAATTTATCTTCGCAACCAGAGAAAATATTTCAGTATAATCAACCCCAGCTATTTGGAAGAAACCCTTAGCTACTAAATGCACTTTAAACTTTTCAACATCTCCATCTACTCCATACTTTGTTCGGAACACCCACTCACATCAAACAATTTTTCTTCCTTTCGAAAGAGGGGTGAGATCCCAAGTATCATTCTTCATGAGAGAGGAATACTCCTCATCCATGGTAGAATCCCACTAAGGAATACCATAAGCCTCCTGAAAAGACTATGGATCAGAAGAAGAGGTGAATAAAGAGTGGGTTCCAATGAAATCTAAGTGATTACGTCTCATATCCAAAGTATCTCTAACTAAATCTCTAACACTTTACAAATTTTTCCTAGCCCAAAGAAAACCAAGAGGATCAAGATCTGAGTTGGAAGATTCGTCACTCGAGTGAGAAGGGACATAGTCCTCATCATCACTACTGTCAGAATCGGAAGACTTAATGGTTTGATGGTCGGGAGGATCAGGAATAGGAGCATGCTCAACAACATCATCATCTGATGAGTTAGAATTTGAATCAGCAAGCTGAAGAACCTCAATAGGTAGAGAAGTAGAATTCGAAGAAGACTCATCGAACTTAACACTTCTCTTAATATAAAGCTCATGAGAATTAGGATTCAACAATTTATATCCCTTCATGCCATCAGGATACCCTACAAAGATACAAGGTTTAGATTGTGGTTCCAATGCCTTGGATCCAAAGACTCGAAAGTGCTCAACATCAGGCTTGCATCCAAACCAGGCTTCAAAGGGTGTCACCCCTCTTACTACCTTATGTGGAACACGGTTCTGAATGTAATTAGCACAATTCACTGCTTCAGGCCAATACTGCAGAGGAAGAGACTTCAAATGAATCATAAAAGTGGCCATCTCCTTAAGAGTACGGTTCTTTCTTTCTACAAATCCATTATATGAAGGGATATAAGAAAGTGTATGCTACAGGGAGATCCCTTCAGAAGTACAAAAATATATGAACCTATTGTTTACATATTCACCTCCATTGTCAGTTCAAAGAACCTTAATAGACCATTCCACCTGTTTCTCAGCAAGAGCCTTAAAGTCCTGAAAATGTTCAAAGACTTTAGACTCAAGCTTAAGAAAATATACCCAAGTATATCGCGAATAGTCATCAATGAAGGTCAGGACATAAAGAGCTCTAGTAAACGAAGGAGACAAAAATGGACCAGAAATATCATTGTGAACAAGATCCAAAGGACGAGTAGATCTCTAGGATTTTCCTTTGTCAAAGTTCTTTTCAGGATGATTTCCAAGGGTACAACCCTCACAAAGACCCATAGAAAACTTGATGCGGGTAACCCATTGACAATTTCATTTTGGCTCAATTTTTCAAGGTAGCGATAATTTAAATGTCTGAAACACTCATGCCATAGCTTACTAAACTCATTTGCATGAGTGAGTAAGGTAGTGGGCGTAGAATCAGAAGTAAAGTGGGAAAATGTATACAACCATGAATGGTGATCCGCCTTTCCCTCAGCTACTATAGTGTCATCATTAAGCTCATGAATAATCACCGAGTTAGGACCAAATTCCACTCACATTCCTTTACCAAGGTGATTAATTTGGTAAACCAATAGGAGATTGGTAGAGAGATTAGGAACACTCAACACTTGGTTAAATCTACCCCCATCCATCTCTACCGATCCACTACTAGAAACTGACACTATCGTGTCATTACCCATCGTGATTTGGGACATACCATAAGGCTTTATGTTGGAGAACTCAACATGCAAAGAAGCCATGTGGGGCAAGGCACCGAAATCTATAATCCATGTCGATGAAGGAAGAAATTTGGCTACAAGTTCCTTTCCTTTCTTCTTATCAGATTTAGACCCTTTTGTAGTAGAAGACTCGGCCTTCTAAGAATTTTGTTTGATAGACTCAGGAACACCTATTTGATTTTTCTTTAGTAAATGAGTAACGTGGTCAATTTGTTTTCTCATACATAGATGCTCTTTATGACCAGGATTCTTGCAATAGGAACAAAAAAACTTGTCTTTTTGTGCTCTAGGATCAAAAGTCGAAGCGGTCGTGTTAAATTTATTTTTGGTCTTAGTTTCCTTCTTAGGTTGATCCTTTCTTATTTCTTCTTTTTAGTCTTCTTTTCCTTACTAGTACTTGCTATACGGGCATGTGACTTGGACTTGAGAGACCCCATTTGAATGATTTTTTCATGTTCTTGAATGAGTTGGGACAAAAAAGAGTGAAAGGAGGGCATATTCCAATCATTTCCCAAGGAAACTTTTGTAGCATAAAAAGTTTACACAAAGACATAATATTCGAGACCTAAATTAGAGAGAGTCGATAAGATCAGTTGAGAATATTTCTTCTCTACTTGACATTCCTTTAACAACAATCTAGTGTGGAAAAATTCTCTACTTGTAGGTTTTCAAAATCACTAGGATTTAACCCTAGTAGTTCATTTTCCAACTCATGCGATCTCATGTCATCTTCTTTTCCAAACATTTCATCCAACGTTTTCCATTCATATTTAGGTGTTTCAGATGACTCAATGTGGAAGAGCAAGTTAGGAGAAATGGACATGTAAAGAAGACCCAAAGCTTCATCACTACAGTTTAACCACTTAGATTTTTTAGGGTCGTCATCTAGTTTAGTCGCAGTTCCCATGGTGATGCGAAATAACCCTTTACCCCTTAGTTTCATAATTATTTTCGATCTCCATTCGAAGAAGTTGAATGGCGTAAGCAAAGGAATTGAAAGTGCATCCATAGTGAAGAGAGAGAAAGAATATAGAAAAGAAACACAAGAATCACAACCACCCAGGACAATATAATAACCCCCCCAGCTTTCGGCACTTTATATTTTAGTGCGTTGAATATAATCGGGTCTGAGTGTGCATCTTGAAACAGTTGGTAACTCACCTTGTACTTAGCATAATAATGTGCAAGAGAGGAGACCACAATTATGTTTCATTGAGTGCAACAAAGTGACACAGTATACAAGCACAACTTGCAAAAAAACTAGGAAGGAGGCAAAATCAAATCCTGGTTGTGAGAAAAAGTGTCTCATGTCGCAATGGATACCTCCTTACTGCAAATTGTGGTGTATGCGCCCACTAGTCACAAGCAATAATAAGGGTATATACAAGATTTAAATGAATTCTATATGAGTCTTGATGATCTTCAGAACGCCGGAAAGACACGCGGAATTAAAAAAATGCTCAGAGTGTCACTGCACACTTGAGCGTACGATTAGAAAAAAAATCGACAATAACGCCTAAAAATATCATTTTGAAATGCCTAAGTTAGCTAATTTAAACTTATTGGAGTTTTAAAAAATGACAATAAGACGTTATTTTGAAAGGACAATTTTTAATGATGTAACTAATCGTAAATGAGAGATCATAATTAATAAAAATAGATTTAATATAAGTAAATCTAATTAATTACGAAAGACTAATTAATATCTAATACAAATTAGATCTTGATTAATATTTAAATATACTTTCCTTTCTAAAAAAAATCAAATTTAAATTGTTTCCCACTACAATTTAAAATGCGGTTAAGATCTATTAAAGGAACTAAATTAAGATCTACTAAATTAAATAAAACTAATTTCTATTAAGATTTTAAAAAAAAGGCTTACTATTTAAAAGGATATAAAAAATATTTTTCTTAATAGAAATAAATTTTTAAAAAATTACCCTTAATAGAAATTAAACTTTTAATAGAAATAGATTTTAGAAAAAAAAGCTTACGGTAGTTATAAAAATTAAAACATACCATAGAATTAAAAAAAGCTTACCTTTTTGGAAACCGTTGGAAGTGGAGACTGTAAGGAAAAAGCCAAGGGACCGAGGGAAAATGGGAAGCATGCCAAGCAGGGTGGTGCGGGTAGACCAGACCAGATGCGGGTAGAGGCAAGAGGAGGTCATTTAGGTCACGATAGGGCACATTAGCGTAGACCACAATAGGGCAGTCCACAACATGGCATGGTAGACCATGGCATGGCAGGGCAGACCATAGGAGGTCACATAGAAAAAGACCCGCAAAGCAAAACAAACTCACCCAAGGTAGATCACGACTTGGCTAGGTTTTTTGAAATCAGTCTAAGTAAAAAACATGCACCAAAAACATGAACTCGGGAGAATGGCTCAGTTGAATGATGACAGAGTTGAATAATGATCTCGAGTAGGGGTTTAAGGAGCTCGGTCTGAGGTTTGAACCTGAATCTCTGCAAAACCACCATGCAAAAACACAGAGACTAAGCAAACAGAGCTAAAAAAATTTACTTGCAGTTTTTTTTTAAATGATTAAAAAACCAGAATAAAGAACCTCTATTTTAGCTGATCTGCCAGATTTAGCTATAGTTAGCTAAATGTAGCTATAAAGAACTCAAGGAGAATAAATAACTCAAGGAGATACCTACACATGCATGAAGAAAACAACCAAACTGAAATTTTCCAAGGACAATTTGTTAAGAACGTTAGCAATGAAATTCCAGATTCTAATGATCGAAAAACTTACACGATGAGTAAAGAAAATGAAACCAAGAGTAATCAAAACTCAAATGATGAATGCATGTTTACCCAATCTCAGATCTGATACCATGAAAGAGTTTGCGAGAATCGTATCAAAAACTATGCACCACGATGAAGTTGCACTCCAAAGGAAACGTAATAGCTTCAGCATAATCATAAGGAGGAATTAATCAATCAATGGAAGAAATTGCATAACAGAACATAGCTTGCACATAGAGAAAGACAACGGAGTGTCTTGACATGCTCATAAATGTCAAATGAAGGGATATATATATAGGGTGCTGAGTAACCCTAGTGCATGAAGCACAAGCAAACCTAAACATAACCCATGTAAGATGACCCTCCATATGTGAGTGGAGGACACATAGGATCCCACACACCAACATGTAAGACCAAGAAGGAAACTAGAAAGAAAATAAAGAGGCCAAAGATAGTGTTCAATTAGTACTTTTCACGCTTAGGAATCATTTGAATAGTGGTATGTGATCAGGACCTATAAATATACCTAAATTGTGTGATTTAGTGTCTACACCAAGCTTCATAAAAACTCTCTATTCAAAAAACTTGAATTGTTTTGTAATCAAATTTTATGCTCAATTATTACTCACAATTATAGTCGTTATATCCACAGTGAAAAGATTGAATATTTTAAATGTCAATACCTCTATCATGTGAAGAATGAAATTAGTTACATGGGTACTATAGTATATATAGTTGTTTTATTATCTCACTTATTTTTTGATACACTAATAACAAAGAAAAAAAAAAAATCTATTGGATACCCACCTTATTAGTTCTCCAAGTTTATGTGTAGTGAATCATGGTAGGGCTAGGTTATACACCCATTTAAATTCCCAAAAGACATCTTTCCATCCAATTTTCATATATTACATGCACTAGTCTTAAACTATTGATGGATGATATAAAGGGTCCTATCCATTTGGCATTGTATGTGTATCTTCCCTAGGAATTGTGCATATCTAGAATCAAATAGAAATATTGTGTCACCCTATGGTATTTTTTTTGGTCTTAATAATCTTATTATGCCAAGTTTTTTCATCATCCCTTATCAAATTATTAAATCCATCAAGCCAATAATATATTTTCATCCAACCTCAAAATCTAGTGAAACCTCTCATTAATAGACTTTATATCCCCTATATTACTTGTTGGGAAACCTAAAACGTTGGGATAAAATATTCAAATAGAAGGACTACCTCCTTCCCATAGACTAACTAAAAAGGGATATACTTGTTCATTTTTTTATGTAGTATGGTTAGACCATAACATGACAATAACTTGGTAATCCTAACTAGCATGGTCCACATCACAAATATTAGTCAAAGTAGTCCCTAAGATATTGTTGATATCCCCTATGGTCCATAAGAAATTAGTAACCCTCAAAGTTATCCTATTCAAATAACTAAAGTTAAGTAGGTTATAATAGTATTTCACATTATTAAATATCATGAATTAACATGTAATATAATTAGTACATAAATGTGAAGTTTTCCCACCAATAAAATAAATTCATTTATTTGGGAAAAAAATAATATTTCACAAAATGTGAAAAATGTAATAGGAGAGCCCTTACTCATGGCTTATTTGCTATGTCTTATTATCTTGAAGATGGTATGGAGTTGTATTGTTATGTGCTATCATGAAATGTTAAAAGAGAATCTAAATTGTCTCCAAAATAAAATGTGTTCCATGATCACTAGTCATACTAAGAGGGAAACAAAATCTAGTAATAATGTTTTCCCATAAGAACCTTGCAGTAGTGCAATCCCGAGTTGATGTGACTATTAATCAATGAGTTAGATAGTATTTAGTAATGATGATATACCTTTCCCATGTGTTTCAGGTGGGTGTGATAATTAGAACCAAAACATATATCACCCATTTATCAAATATTATTGTGTGATCACCAAAACTAATGACATCTCATCCTTATAATTTGGATTCCCAACCATTTGAAAACATTCACATTGTCACATAAATTCTCGAATCCTTAAAATAATTCATCCATCAAAGATTTGACAACAAGATTATATGATTTGTAGCATCCCTAACATAATGATCTCCAACCACTCCTGTTAGAGCTCAAAATTACACCTACACCTGAATAAAAAAGATCCAAAGATTTGAGGAAAAATGGTATTGTCTCCAAGTTGTGGGAATTGTGCCTGAGACAAAACTCTAGAGAAGGTCAAATTCCTCTACCTATTCCTAATGCTAAAACTAGTCCTAAGGAAATAAAACTATCTAATCGTACTCTAACAATCCAAGGGACCAGGGGAAGAGAAAGATGCATAAAAAAGGGAAATCCTAAGCTAACATATGTGATATTACTAAAAAGGTGGAAAGATACTCTCAGATGAGTGAAAATGGGAGAAAATGGAGGAGAGGAAAAAATTGAGTGCCACAATCTAATATAACATTCAAACTCCCATTTTCATGGAGCAAAACAAAAATAAAACCACGCAAGAGTAGAAAACAATCACAACACACCAAAACTACAATAAAAAGGAAAGAAAATGAAATAAACACATGCTAGGGTAGAGAATAGCCACAAACAAATTTTATTGCTTCAAGAGAATATATAGTCTATTAAAATGGAGGAGGGAGGCAAAAATAGCCCTATAGAGGTCCAAATTTGAGGCATACAACTCAAAACACTAATGCACTACTCTAAATAATGTCTTTGCATTACAAAAGAGTCCAACCTTTTACAAAGGGAATTATATTACAATATAGAGAAAATGGAAGAGAGAGAGGAGGGACAAAAGGGGGAAAATCGTATTCAAGGTTGTAACCACCAACAAGGTGCATTAAATTCCTGTAAAAAAACATGGAACTATGCTAAACCCATTTCCCCACGCTAGTTTCCTTGTGGAAGAAGGAAATAAACCAAGCTTCATTAAATCTAGGTGGTTGAGTTGCCAATAGCTGCAAATTAATTTCTTGAATCGTGTTTTCCAATTTTTACCTACAAAATCTTACCAAAATATGATTTGAAAATCCTATAGTGTAGTCCACTTTAAGACCTTTCTAATGAGACCAACCACACCTGATTTGGAGCTTTGAGTCAAAAGATATAGTTTTCTGAAGATCTGTAGTGTGGGAACAACATGCCAAAAACATGGCATTAACTGATTGGTGGTGAAGATTTGATAGTTGAATGCAGGAATTGAGTCTCTAACACATGTCACGTTTCTATTCGCTACAAATATTTGGTCACAACTGATAGTTATTCATTTTCCATTGTAAAATGTACCTAACTATCGAATCCCCAAAGTTGGACATGTGTCACACTTGGATTGGCGTGGATCTTTAAGTTTGAGGTGCATGCACGGATGCTAGGGTTAGAAGAGAAAGATTGGAAAATTATGTAAGGGTGTAGAGGAAGCCCGCAAACATGCGTGGGAGGATGTAAAGTGCTTAGGGATGGGTGTATACTTGCAATAATATGTAAATATGCAAAGGAAGTCTGAAGACCCACCAAAGGAAGGTTCGGAAGTTCAGACAAAACAACACGCAAGCAAACATGCCAAGAAGAAAAGGGAAAGTGAACAAGGAAAGGCACAAAATAAATTGTGCAAGGGAAAGCATGCATGGAAGGATGGTCCAAGATCACAATCGAGGGAGTGTACGGCACTTAGGGAAAAGACATGCATGTAAGAGGCATGTCAGAGACTTGAAAATATGCAAGGGGAACCTGTGAGTGCAAGAGGATGTGCCAAAAGAAAATGAAGGAAAGGGGAAGAAGCAAGGAAAACACGTGGGGTGCGGGAAAGAACTGCAACCATGAGATTGTGTCAAAGGAGAGGACCAACAAAGTGCATAACCTCACAACCTAATACCAAATCCATAATGAAACTGTGTGTTGTCAAAATAACAAAGGTGGTTATTTTTGGCAATAAATCCCTCATGGAAGTCCCACAAGACATCCTTTTGTTTTTGTTCCATCCCGAAGTGTCATAAAACCTTGTCTCTCCCTAGCTTATATAACTCTCCTCTTATCAGCCGATATGTAGAAAAATTAACTTCTAATTTATTCTTCTAAGTGAAATTTCAACACTCAAGAACTATCCTCAAGGTAAGGAACACTGCAATTTATTCCATTTCGTTATACACATGTAAAACTTTGAAAAAGTTGAGCTTATGACATTATCTCCTCCATTAAGTACATTGCTTTTCCAATGTTAATAGGCGATAATTGATCAACTATTATTTATAGTTGCTAGGTGTTAGTAATGCCTTAAAATACAACTTTTGGAATAGTACCATCCATCTACATATGTGACAATGCAAAAATAACTTGTTATTGCAATACTTCAATTCCACATGTTCCTTGTAGTTAACAAAACGGAGTAGCTAAGAGATACTATTGAAACTTCAATGACACATAAACCGTATCAAGAGCCTCACATCTAGTTATAATATAATTAGTTTTATTTTAATTAGAGAGCTATCTAATCATAAAATATATTGGGTAGTCAATATTTCCATCACCAAGTTGCACAAGAATTACTCCTATCACCATTTGCGTTTACATGAACATGAAAAGGCTTTTTCTCATCAAGGAATAGGAAAATTGGCATGCTAGATGATTTATATTTTAGTTTATCAAAATACCCTTGTTACAAGTAATTCCATCTAAAATGTATCTCCTTTTTCAAATATATCCTCCATAGGTCTAGCAATACACACATAATTATTTACAAGCTTCTTGTGATAGCCACAATGTCCAGTAAATACAAGAAAAAATTTATGCATTTTTGGTACCTACCATTGTTAAATAATTGGTACTTTTTTAGGATCCACCAACATGCCTTCTAATTTACAAATATCATGTCCCACAAAAGTACCATGTTGTACTAAAAAATGTACTTCTTCAAGTTCAATTAAATCTATAATTGTCAATGTATTTCAAACATTCACTACTACATAGTGTTCAAGAATTTTGGAAATGGGGTTGATTTCGTGTCAATTTGTGAATTTTTTTTTAAAATTCAACATCATTTTTTATGAATAAATGATAAAAAAAAATAGTGACTAAAATGTGGAATAAAGGTGATGATATTAATGTCACAATTGTGCCACATTTGGTCTGCTATAAATCCCAAGTTAAAAAAATAAGAAGGACAGTCTTATCTGCATCCTTCTCATTATTTCTTGGTCACTGTGCTATGTCAAAATTTCAAAAAATGATAGTCCCATAGAAAATATGTTTGGGTTTAAATGTAGAGGAGCGAAAATAGGAAAAGAGATGAGAAAGGAAAGAGGAAAAAAATGTGTGTGGAAGAATAAGAACGTGATGGAAGAAGGGTATGGAGAAAATAACTACATACATCCTTTGAAGAGGAAGAAGAACATAACATAGAGAGGAGAAGAGAAGACCTGTGTAATGAGGAGGTGAAAGAGGAGGAAAAATCTAGGAACATAATAAGAGAGGTATGTACATTATTTTATTACATTTTTTGCATATACCAGAGATTAAAAACAACAAAACACAATAAAAACATAGATTAGAAAATAGCAAAACAACAAACCATAGCATAAATACCAAATTTTATAGAAAAAAATAGCATAAAAATAAACCCTATCCCAAGATATAATAAATCCTAGGCCAAATAACAACAAACCCTAACAAAAATATGTGAGCTCTTCAACAAAATTATGCATAACAAACTTGTAATTTTAAGAACTTCCCCCAACACAGGATTAATATGATATGGTAGTGGTGAGGCTGGTTTGAAACCTACCATTGAATTTAGTGCAAGTCCCTATGAACATATCTCTTTGAGGAATTTAGTATAACATTTGGCATTCCTTATGTATGCTCACACATTTGTATGCCTATGTAACAATGCAGCATGGTCTAAGACATGCTCTCCATAAACTTGGAGGATGCTAACACCCTATTTCAAAGCTTGTATTATGGCATGCTTGGGGTAAAATGTAACAGTTTTGGGACAATGATGTTTCCTTTAAAGAAAAAATATATTCAATATCAAACACATTTTTAGTGATCTAATATAATAAAATAATGATGATGTATTTTATCTTATTATAAGCTACTCACCCAAATTAGCTATTAACATTCGTAGCAAAATGTAAAACCTAATATGAAATGATCATTTTTATTCCACATAAAACATGAGGTTAATTATAACATGTAAAAGTAACACCATTTTCATAATGTATTAGTGTAATTGAAACTCAACCTCCTTGTAGGCTACTATGTTGACCATAATATGAAACACTGATGAGTGTAGTATCATCCTAATAACATCTTCTGCCCATAATAGTTATAAGTGAGAATATGTGTGGTAGGTTTTGTTAAGGGATGGGTGAAAATCAAACTCATTTTTTACACCTACAAGGATAAAGGAATGAAAAATGGGAAAATGGAAAAATGAAGGGAAATGGAGGGAAAGTGGAAGAAATGGGAAATAAAGGGAAGAGTGAGAGATCTTCTGATGGAGTAAATTCAAAGCATCCCAGAATCTCACAAACAAAATGGAAAACCCAATCTCCTCCTCTTCGCACAAAGAAATTTAATAATATAGAAAACAAATTATAATAGTAATAGCTACAAAATATACCAATATCTGCACATATATGTGATACAAATCCCACTATTACATTCCTACAACCCAGAGTTTTATAGGAAGATAATTATACACAAAAGAGAAATTTATTTCCCACTTCATTCAAACATACCTCATGATAACAAAGGTAATATATTACAGTTTCAAGCATTATTTTTGAGGAGGTAAAAGAACCCGTTTTACATTTGCTTCACTCCTTTTGTAAGCTTCCTTAACACAAGTGGTTACACAATTACTTATAACTAAAGGTAACTTAACATAATCTCCACCTAACACCACTTACCCTAATTTCTCATTAACACCCACTTTTTACCTTTTCACATATATGGGGTCTTTACATAGTATGATTCTCACTTCACATCATTAATTAATTCTAAAAAGAATTAATCCCCTCACAACATCACTTAAGGGCCCACATACTAGATATGTCACCCACTTAACAAAGTGACCTATTTAATACACATAACATTTATAACGTGGCTTCTTATTATTTAATTAATTCGAGATAAATAATTAAATATATTATCTAACTTAAAGGATTGCAACAAACAACCAATCGTAGCATTTTTAAGTACAATAAACATTATTTTGTTTTATAATTAAAAAATTATTTTTACTTATTTGCTTTTTAACATTAGGCATGTAAAAAAAGAAACCCTGTGATTTTCGGCCAATTTTTTTGAAAAGGGTGTTGCATAATGTGGGTGTGGTGGAAGAAATATGTGTGAAGCTATTGTAGGAGATATAGAGGAGTAATCTCCCCCTCCATATGACACTCGTGACATGCCTTGACAATCATATCATGGAAATCAAGATTTATGTATGTACCATAATCCTAATGTGTCGACGATACTCAAGTGATATTCTTGAGACTGATGTTCTTGTATCACATTATACAATAGAATGAAAGAGTTAATATTTTATTTTATTTTATTTAAAATATTTATAGTCATGACTATAAATTTTTTAGGGTTTTAAATTTATCATATCATCGCAGATCCACCTCTTTAGTGCCATTGTGTTCGCAAGGCCCCCTACATTTTATGATCGACAATCCAAAAGTGACATTTCCGAGGTGACCTATCACATTTCACCTACTTCAAGGGAAGTAATGAAGTAAAATGTTATTATCTCTATATTACTTGTAGTTATATTATGAATTTATTTGTAAAATTTATTTTATCTTTTAAAATTCTTTATTTTTTTTAATTTAGCGTATAATTATAAACCCTCTTTAGTGTCAGTGTTATCACAACATCATACATCTCGTGATCGATGATCCAAACGTGGTGACATTTCCAAGGTGGCCTATCATGATTCCCTTGCTTCAAGGGTGGAAAGGATGTGAAATTATTTATTTCTATATTATTTGTAGTCATTCATAATTTTTTAAAAAGAATTTATTTATTTTTTTAAATTTTATTGCATAATCACATATCATTGTATTTCATGGCAATGTCTTCTATGCAACCTCATAAATCTAGTGTTAATTAATTTAAACGAGAGGAGACCACCCCCACAAGTGTTGAACATGTGTTTCTTGCAACAACGAGGGGATACATAATTTCCGCCTGATTCTAATGAGGACCACCCATCTTGTCTAACAATCAACAAGTATAAGTATCAAGTATGGGGGAGTTTTCATGTGAAATTGTATGTGAGCCATGAAATGAAAATATTACAAGATGTTTGTGGCATGTAATTAATATTTTACGTTTGTGTAGTTTTAATATTTTTTTGTGTGTTATTGAATTTTTTGAAATTTTAAATTATTTTAATTTCATTATTATCTTTTAGGTACTTCAAATATGAATTATTTTCCGAGAAATAATACTATTTAATGAAAATTGCCACTTGGAATGCAAATCAAAACCAATTAAATGTAAGAAATGGTTGGTTGCATGTAATAAAAAAGAGTTAGGTGATTCCTTCTAGGATGTGGGCATTATTTTAAAAAATGCAACATAGGTGCTTAAGAGGATGAGGCGACATATATGAGTATAATTTTTTTATTAAAATGATGTTTTATATTTTTTATATTAATTTATTACCAATTTAATGTGGATGATAATTATAGGGGTAATATGTATAAGGTGTTATTAGCCATCTGACCTATTGACATGAATGCATTTTCATGGAAAATACAATGTGACAAGTGGCTCAAACGGGTCACAATAGACCTTTGGTAATTTCAAAAAACAACGATATAAAATTAAAAAAATTAAAATTTTCAAATTCATTAATTCAAAGTTTTTCATATTCTATTGATATTAATATAGGGGTCCAAAGTATCTATGAAAAAATCCACCAAACCAAAATGAGTAGGGGAGGTTGGTGACTCATCGTCTCGGACAAATGAACATAAATGAGGCTACTTGAAAATTTGTAAGTTTATTTTAATAATATAGTATACACCATTTATAAAAGAGGGCATGAATATCATCTAGAATATGTGCACATAAAAAAATTTCAATCTTAATGAAAAGGCGAAGAACTCTAAGTAATTGGCAAGAAAAATATCTCAAGGAACTTGTGTATAGAAAAACAAAATTAGTATACTCATGCTCATAGATCACAAATGAAAAGTAAATAAAGGAGTTTTGTGTAACTCCCATTCATAGACTTGTCATACCTCTAAAATAGGAGAGAGGAGTTACAATGCAAGAATGGAATTTAACTCCCATATGACAATGACACAATGATAAATATGACAGATTCTATGACAATTTTTTTCATTCCTCATATAATTTGGAATGATTCTCGTAGAGACCTATGACTCATCCAAGTGAGATGAATCACCATGAGTGAGGTAAATTCACCTACTAAATAAATAATAAGTGAATAATACCCTCACATAAACGCCCTCCTTTAGCATATCTTTGGTAGAGGCATGACAAGACAAAATGAAAAATGGGCCCCGACAACTATGCCATATGAGGTACCCATGTACAATAAGGATCTCAAGTAATGGAAGAAAACCCAAAGGGAAAAAAATCCACTTACAAGAGATAGAATAATACCCTAAAAAAAACTAATAAAGATGCATCATATGGGTCCCGAAAACTAGGCCTGATATCTCTTCCAACATTCTAATAGAAACTATGGCTCAACAACATCCCAATGAAGATAGAATGTCATCTACAAGTATGTTTATCTTGACCTTCTTATTAAGAAAAGATACAAATGTTACTTGAGAATATTTGAACTGACAAATGAGGGATACTTCTTTAGTATCCATGGAGTAACAAAAACTAACAAGGGTGAGAGTGATACCAAGAGTCTTGGAAACTTTGACAGGCATGATATTACCAGAGGCACCAAATTCAATGATATAGTTACTCAAATTATACTTGTTGATCAATAAAGAGAGTTAGACATGTTATAATTTCTCAGAAGTGGAGGATGTTGAGGAAAGAAGATTATGAGGAGTGATACTAGGAGTGGGAAGTGGTTCTTTAGTAGTGGAATTTAGGGAACATGACTTTGAACTACTTCCTTTGATAAAATAGACAAGTTTATCAAATTGCTTTGGATGAGTTCTCTGATACTCAGTTTTAGAAATTCAGACTTTTGATTTCTTAACATGGTCAATGATTTTAAAGGATGAAGGGACGAATACTTCAAAAATAATGACATATTTGATATGAGTAGGAGTTAGATTCTTAGGAACAAAATAAGAAAAAGTAGAAACTGATTTGACTAGGGGTGAAGAAAGAGACTTACCTAGAGAATTAAATGTGGTCTTGGATGAGGTGGTATCTCACTTTTTTTGCTAAATCCATGGAAGTGGAAAATTATGATCCTCTTTCTATTTTTGTTTTTTATAGAGTCATATTTTGAGGATACAAGTACTTCACTCATGTAGAGGAGGAAGAGGCCAATTTTTTTTCTAGTGAGCGAGTGAAAACTTCAAAAAAATAGTTAATCATATATTCCATAGAATCCTCATAATATTCTTGAGATGAGTATTCAAAAAAACTAATGTTTGCATATACAACTTCATGTTATGATTCAACAATTTCATCTTCTTTGTCGTCTTGAGTTCCACATGTTGTATTAATAGATGGAGTCTACAAGGAAATCCTTTGGGGTGCTCCAACAATCTGATTATAGTTTTGGTTTTGATATAATGCATACTTATCCATGTGCTTCTTCAATGTAGTCATATCATTAACCAACTTCTGTAGTAATGAATCAGTGCCTTCATCCTGGGAACTCTAGAATTTATTTTTTGTTGAATGATTCTTGATCTTTCCTAACCTGATAAGATTGTCTTCCACTTCAATAACAAGTTGTTGAGAATTATCCAAAATGTTTTGTTGATTTCTATGCAATATGAACCTAATTTCAAGAAAGTTATAATTTATGAAGAACTCATTTTGATTGTCTACAGTAAGACGGGCCCCAGTAGGGATCTTATTAATCAACTTGTTGAATTTGGCCACAAATTTTATCATGGGTTCCTATGGTTCCTTCTTCATTTGAGATAATTGAGGAAGAAGGGAATTATCATCTTCCATCACTCGAACCTTTCTCCAATATTTGTTTTCATATCTTCAGTGATTGAGTGAGGTGGAAAATAATAGAACCATTCTGCAACAAAATATTGTAATGAATATGTTGGAAGTATTTTCATTGATGTCAAAGGAATACTACTAAGCATATCTTATTTTAGAAATATTGTCATTAATGATTACATATGTGTGCCTCTTATGAAGAATATGTTTTAATTTGAATTATGGATTTTTCGCACCAAAGAAAATGGTTTTTTAATGTTTGGTGGGTTCTTGTAGTGTTATGCGGGTTTTGTAGTGTTTCACGAGTTCTATAGTGTTCTGTGGGTTCTGTACTGTTCCACGGGTTTTGTAATGTTTTATGAGTGTTTGTAATGCTTTAAGGGTTCTGAAGTACTACACATGTGTCTTTGGTGTATTGCAGGTTGAAGTAGTGGCTTGCATAATAAAGGACCCTATTGAAGTGTGTTGTAGGTTTAAAATAATGTTGCACAATGAAGAAAAAGATGTGTATGTTATCATATGATGTGATACAAAGGAATATATCCATGCAAAAAAGATAAATATCTAGAATATTCATATTTGTCTGCAATGGTCATGAAATTCCGTGAGACCAAGAGAAAACATGAGATGTCTGCGGGATTCTCTGAAAACTTCAAATATTCAAATTTCAAAGTATATTAAGGCCAAGTCATGATGAATATTCAAAAAGGATGTTGACTCATGAAAAATCATATTTGTTCATGAAATGAACATGATATTTAAGTGGATTCAATTGTGAATTAGTAGTATTATGATGTCATTCTGAAGAGAGAAGGAAGAGAAAAATAAGAGAGGAATGGTTAATGAATACATATAAAGAGGATTAGAGAAGAAAGAGCAAGCTAAATTTCAAACAGATTATATTATCAAGTTTTTGAAGAAGATTGAAGAGCGATAGTGCATAAGTAAAGTATAACGTGTGGGTATACAGAAACAATAGAAGAAGTTATTTATACATTGTCATCAAGTTGAAGAAGAAACTACAGTGGGTGCATATTTTGACTGCTGAGTTAGTGCTCAGCATTGGGGATTGGCGTCTCTAGTGAGTTTGTGCTCACAAATCATAACCTAGTTGGTGCTCAACATTGGGGATTGGTGTTTCTAGTGGGTTGGTGCTCAAAAATCATAGTTAAGTTGGTTCTCAACATTGGGGATCAATATCTATAGTAGGTTGGTGCTTACAAATATTTATAATATGATTATTATTGTGGCTGGATTTTCAAAGTAGATCCAAACAATATTTTCTATATGGTTTTCTCCCAAAAGGGTTTCCACATAAATCATGTGTTGTAAAATTGTTATATCTCATGTGATTATTGTTGTTATGGATGTTAATGTTTAATAAGTAAAAATTATAAGTATACTAATTCACCCCCTCTCGGTATTTGTATGTTTTCTAAAAAAATCCACAAATAGATGATTATCAACATCTTCATGTCCCACTCCAAGAACACCAGAGGATATGAAAAATAATATAATGTGCTCATCTAGATGTTGTTTTCCATTTTTGTAGAAATTAGGAAATTTATTTCTTGACCCTCTAGGTAATTCATGAAGTTGATTTTGTAACCTCTCAGCTAGTTGGAGTCTTCTCAATAAGTTAGCTCGCTCTTCTTATTCATCTGGGAGATGTGCAACAATATTTAAGTGGGTGTTGTTTTGTGCGGTTCTCCCAAATAGAACAACTCAACTATGCAATGATGTATTTTTGAGTATCTTGGAGCAAGAGACTTGGCTTTAATACTGGGGAATTACCAAAGATGGTCATTTGCAATAGAGATATGAATGTACTCAGGTATAGACATCTAGACTCTTTTTTAAATGATTTTTTTTTTTTGTAATTTTTAGTTTTCAGGATTTTGAGGGAAAAGGGTATCATACTATATGATTGTTCAATCCCTAGTGGGTCACCAAAAAATGTTGGTGAAATATTTTTGTAGGGGAAAAATATGCAATTTTATCCATGCTTGTGGGACAAAATCCCTCCTCTTGGGAATGGGGAGGATCCCATTTATTGAAATTTGGAAACTAGGTACACTAGACTAATATTTGAGGTAGCTAAAGACCAATGAATGTGCAGAAACACCTGTGTTGTGACTGCAATATTAGACTAGAGGAGGAGAAATATTTAGGTAAGGGAAGAGAGAAATGAGAAGGGGAATTATATTAATAAGTTGAACTCATATTTCATTAACTACAACTCAGAGATGATTCCAGTTTCAATTGGAGGAAACATGTAACCACGACATAACATCATGACAATATAATGAAATGGATAATGTGAGCTAAATACAAAGCCTTATCAAGATATATTCATTCCAAAAATAAGGCACAAATTCCTTCAAATTCTTAAAAAATTTAGACTATGCTCAATTGAAGGAAAATATCAATGCAAGAAATAGAAGAATACATCCTACTAGAGATAACAAAAAATGATGCCTTGGAAAAAAGAGAACATAGCAATTTATATCCAAAACAAGTGACTCTTCACATTCCCGTGTCACTTTTCAACTTAAAGTGAAATATCAAAGAACAAATAGAACCTTTAAGTGAAATAATTCACTTTTACAAAAATTATTTCTTAATAGAGAAATAGAATTTTAGATAGAGAAAAGAAGAGAGATAAGGTGTGATGAAAAGAAGATGATAAAGGATGAAGTTCTATTCTTACCTCATTATGGAGATAAATGTTGCAAATAAATAACATATTCCTCAAATAATTTTCTGATTAGGGAATGTATTTTCTTGGACTTAGAAATGATGCTCCACATATTATCTAGAATGATCATCTTTGGTCATGCCTTGGAAGCTTTCTTTTAACTCTTCATCTCTGTGAGCAATGATAGACTACACAACTCAACTCTTTGTCACAAACATGATGATTAACTAAAATGTGGAATATGTGCACTAGTTATACTAAGATATGAACAAATGTAAATAATGTAAATCAATATTGTAAATAAATGTAAAGATGACCCAAAAAACTAATCTAATGAAAATAGAAACCCTAATGTGCAGAAGAGAAGAGTAAAGAAATCAGCTGAATAGAGGATGCTCACAGGACTATGTAGTAGATATGACTAGAAAATATGGAAGCAGGAACGAGTGTGCATGAGCCTTGAAAAGGATGGATTTGGGTTGATTCTATGGACTGGGGTGCCTATGGGTGCTCTGGTCTGAAGAATGGGTGCCCTTGTCTGTAAAAAAGCTCAAGAAATGATCTTCACAGGTTTGGTAGGGTGGCATGAAACCCTCACTGTGTGTCACATTATATTCATTGTACTATGCTAGGTGTCACTTCTAATCCAAGATGAAAGGAAGACTTGTAAAACCCTAAACAAGTATTAATCCCTAAAAAAGAAAATTGCATATGATAGGGTCGAACTGACTTCATCTACCACAATAGTGGGATTACTAACTGAGTCGTTGCACTATATTTGAGACCCAAATGTGGTTCTGGTGAGTGTGTGTATCATGTGCCCTAGGTGATCTTGTGTCATTCGCACTTTGTGAAGTAACGCGTAATAACTATGTGTAGAAAATGTAATATAATGTGTGCATGGAATAGAATAGAATCCCTCCCCCTATGTTGCGTGATGCAGATATTCTAGCCTTGTGCCTTGTGATGGAGATATGTGGATGCAAGTGATCTCCAATAACAAAGATGGATACAACTCTAGGTGGATGATAGTAGTAACTAGTGCTTGGTCCCTTATTATAGTCTCATAACTTTATATTTATAAGGTTCTCTTGATCTAAATTCATAATTGGCCCTGAAATGGCCTACTACCAAAAAGCTAAGAACCTAAAATATCTAAAAAGATCCCAAAAAGTGGCAGGAAAGTTAAAAAAGGATCAAGGTGCCCATGGTGGTACTAGGGCACCCATGGATGCCCGAGTACTATTCTGGGCACCCTAGTCAAGGATGAAATAACATGAAAGTGATAAAATAGATTGAGAAAATGTGTGGTATATGTCGGTAATGACGAAGTAAAATAAAAAAAGATGTCCAAAAGATGGGGGTTAATTAGTACTTTCTTCACTTAAAAACCCTCTAAATATTAGTATGAGACGGGGACTAAATATTGTCTAAAGTGCATGATTTTGAGTTTACATTCACCCCCACTTTACGTTGGTGAGCAAAAAGCTCAGTAACATAAAGTAGATAGAGATGCGTACCTGATGCCGATGTAGAATGACAAAGAAGGTGTGCCAAAGGACTATACAAAACATGGTGGAGTGTGGAAACTAAAGATGTAAAATGCACAAAAAAGTGATGAGAGTGAACCTAGGGCAGAACGCATGTGTTGATACTGATGTGTGTAGTGTACCTGCATGGTTAGTATGCAAAGTGTGATATCACGAAGTGTTGTTGTTGACACCATTCTTTTTGTTGTTGCCCCCATTTGATTGCTTGTTTCTCATACGGTCGGACCTATAAGGAGAAAATGATCAAGTAGTCAAATATATATGTATATGTGTGTAAAAACACAATGTAAAAGACACATGTAAAAGTAAAGTATGCAAAATGAAAATTGTAAATGGAACATGTGCACCTTATCCATGTTGAGAGAAAGAGTGTAGAAGGATATCCTATACTTCTAGGGTTTTTTTGGGTGATTTGACGCCATAGGCTGAAGAATTATAGGGAGGAATTTTTCTCTATCCTCCAACCTTAAAATTCTTCCCTGAATGTGTGTGAAGAGTTATTTGTACCATCCTAGTTTTTTGGGAAATCTGATGCCTGCGGTAGAAGAATATTGGGGAGGAATTCCATTTTATTCTCCAACCAGTAACTTCCCTGAATTATAAGGAAAACCATTTTCCTATAAAATCCACTATGTATGGATTTCGTAGACTGGTCTGAACTCACTCATTGTATGTAACCCAAAATTATAAGGGAGGAAAGTGTACTTAACTGAACTAGTGTAGAAATATTGTGTAGAATGTAAAAACCCCAAATGATGCCCCCACTTTGGGGGCACATGTGATGTCGCTAATAGGAGAATGGGGACCCAAAAGAGGACAACATGCATAAAATGTACCCTATAACTTTTTCCTATAGGGGGGAGGGAATGAGGTTGGTAGAAACTAAGGCGGCGCACAAACAAGATGGCTAGTCAAAGACAAGAGTTAGTGTGAAAAATCATGTATATAAAAGATAGTGTGTAAGCTACGCAAATAGTGTAAAAGATACCAAGAAAAGTAATGTAAGCACAAAAGAAGAAAAAATAAGTCGCACCAAGTAGATTGGAAACATGGGGACATCACTCAAAATGTTGCAAGACACGCAAAGTCCATCATGGTTGATGGGTCATTGTATTCTCCAATCATTTAACTAACATATTCTTCTACCAGTGTCATTATAAAACCAGGGTTGTGTGTCCAAGGTTGTATGTAATGCAACCTTATGCAACTCAATTGTTTGGTGGTTCCTTTTTTGGGGGGGTTTGGTTGGCGTGTTTCCCCTTGTCTTATGCTAATCTATGGAAATGCAATGCTAAACTACTGAAACAATGTTGATGTAATAAAAATACGTTTAAAGGAAATACTTTAACTAGAATTGAAATGCACACAATAAATTGAGATAATATAATTCAAATAACACACACATAGTAAATTGAAATAACATAATTGAAATAACAGTAAAGAAATATATGAAAGCAAGGAAATACGTAATTGCATTCAAATAAGCATTCAAATGTGAACTAATCAGAAAACCATGAGCATGCATGAAATGTAAATCCTCCAATCACCTTGGTCAAGTGGGCCATTCCTCTTCCTTGGGGATGGAGGTAATCTCAACACCAGACAATATTCAAAATGACATCAGCCATATTAATTTGAATAAGTTATGAGACATGCTCAGCATAACATTGCAAAGTAAATACTAATTAGTAGATCATTGTACTGTAAACTGCTATTATCAACTAACTACTAAAGCGTTCTCAAGAAGATTTCTATATAGACATAGTTAGTTACATAACGTGCCATAATTATAGGCAATGAAGTCATCCACTAACAACCTCATTAAAGTTTCATTGAAATCCTACAATAATGCCTAAAATAGGATTCATGTTTGTAGGCTTGTTGTGGAAAATTCCTCCATGATTGCATGATGGCTACAGAATTGGCAGTAAATGCTCACTATTATCTTACACATGTCACCACATTTACTCATAGAGGTGATTAGTGGGAATTTCTACGATCAACATTTTGCATGAAACAAGAACAAGAGATATGCATTAACTTTATTATGATATAACTATATAAAACATCCCTATGCACTAATTACCATGTTTTAAGAACAAATCAATAACCTAATAGATGATATAATATGTCAAATAATGCACTCATCATCTACCCTACACTTGACCTTTTGCATGTCCCTATGCAAAATTATCTCTTTCTTGCTCTCTGGCCAAGCTGTTGTGCCATGTCATATTATTAAAATTTATCTGCATATTATTTCCTTATTCCTTTACATCCTTGAGTGTTTGAAATAAGCTCTACACATGATATGAAACTATCATGTGATTGGGCATCATTGTTTTTCGAAGTGGTTATGGGACTTAGAAAGGGTGGTCTCACTTGTATTCCAACCCACTCATCATTTTACCCTTTTTCATTCTTCTGAGACAATTTTCGAATAATTTCAATAAGTGCATCTCCTCTCCTCATGGTCCAATTGAGATTTTGGGGGAGATTACTTCCCTTCTCTTTAACGATAGACTCAGTGTATCCCATCATTTATCATAAGCTTGTAATGCCTTGCTAAAATGTTTCTGACTATAAACTTCAAAATCCTACACACACTTTTGTAAAGCCTTCGAAGTATTCTCTCCAATGTCATCTTGATAATAAAGAGATCTAGATTTTTTCTTCATGGACACATTGTTCTGATGGGTAGGCCTAATGTAGAAACCTATGGTTCAGGCTATTTGAGTGAAAATTTCTATTTGTTCACCCCATATGATCTAGTTTTTAAGTAATGAATGAAAAACCTTCAACGGAAAATCCCCCACAAACAAATTAATGCGGAAATCAGGAACATTAGTGACCAACATATTACGAAGTTAAAATTCACGTAGTAGATTTTGGATATCAGGAGTACAGTTTTGATAAATTCCTAAGAAGGTTTTACCATCAAGGGCCTCCTAAGGTTCTTTACTGCACATTCTCATTAATTACCAAACATAAAATTATTTTTGAATAAATAAGTCATAGACAGAGGAGGGTTTCCTACAGGCTAGGAATTTGCATGCCAAAAGAAAAAAAAGTCTATAATAGATTCTAACTTCTATTTCTCACATGTATTGGCCTCAATCTCTTCTTTAAGCTTTCTATTTTACTTTGTCATTTTTTTTTATTTTGAAGAGATAACTGGGTTAAATTATTCCACACTTTTAAACCAATATCCCTTTATCTTTTGAGACTGCTAACTTCTACCTTTAAAGTAGTAATTTCCCTAACTTTCTCTATAGTCCTTTGTGCAAATTTAGTTTGTAAAGACAAATTGGTTTCTTGCATATCTTTCCATTTTTCTTTCAAAGAGGAAATTTCATCCTATAACACCTATGCACAACATCTCCATGTGGTTCTTGGCCACCAATTTCCATTGTAAAAAATTATGAAGATCTGTTCTATGTTTCTGGTGCTGCAGGGATTTCCAGAGCTGTAGACTTAGTTTCCAAAGCTGCATGGATGTTTGGAATATCAGTGTCAAGGACTTGTGTTGCAAGAATGATTGTTGTTAATTCATCATCCTTTGATTGCTCATCAGGGATAGATGAAGTACCATCCTCTTCCTTCTCCTCTAGAATGGGAGCAGAATCCTCATGAAACATTTCAGGCTGGGAAACTTCAGTTCTTTGAAATGTACAAGACCTTCTTAGCCTCATCTAAATAGAAGAATGGACTAGTAGTGTTATTTTACCTTTGGAAACTTGTGGCACAGATGATGGATTAACCTTACTAGTAAGTTCCTCCATGGTTTCCATTGAAGGGAAAGGAATCAAATTGAGCTTAGGTCAAAGGTTCCTTCTTGATTTTGTTTTGCTTTGAACTCTCCCTTGTACTTATGTTTTCAACTTTCCTCTTAGGCCTGTAAAAATCCTGATGTGAACAGATCAGCTGGATAAGTCCTAACTACTTCAATGTAACCTTACCACCTCCATTTTTATACTTTTGTCCCACTTTGATGATTGCATCAGCAAGATATTCTTGTAAATTAACCCAAAGTTGAGGCTTTGTGCGGCCCTTATTCAAATGATTCAAGATCTTTAGTGAATCTCCACCAAGTACAGATGATTTCCCATCACAGATAAAATATCTATTGACCTACTTAGATACTTATTTCCAAAGACAAGGAAAACTCTCCCGTCGAATTCCCTTTTGAGTACCAAAGGAAGTGAGGATCACTTCTGGAAGAGATTCCCCTTCTTCATGAAATAGTGGTATTAAATATTTGAGGGGGGCATTAGTCACAACTTTGAGACCAAAATCCGGTAGGCTGGATAGGTCAGAAAAAAAAATGGCTATTTATCTCAAACATTTTACCCCCAATTTGTGAGCAGGTTTCCTAAAAATTTATTATGAGCTCATCAACCAAATACTTATCAAAACCCTAAAATTTTCTAATAAAATCTAACCACCCTACGTCATGAAATACCTAAGAAATAGCAAGATTTCGCAACAATGGCTCTAGATAATCTGATTCAGATTTTTTTTTGCCCCATAGCTGAATCAAGGCTAAATAAAACTTTAGAAAAATGGTGAAGGCTTGCGCAGAATAACAGAGAAGTTTCATACAACAGTGACATTGGAAATTTGAATTATCTTTTAAGCTCCTAATTGGTAGTGAGTCGACAAAAGTTTGGCAGTAGAAAAATTTGATAGGATAGGGAGTTAGTTTGTATGGGAAGATTTAATGCATTGCACAACTCACATCCTATCATTATGAATGATAAGGTCACCTATCCTTCTCACAAAGCCATTTGTTCCTTCCATAAAAATCTGATACATGTGGATTATTTTCCCATTATTTCTCATTATGACCCACTTCGTGACATAAGATTTTGATTTATAATCCCATTAAATGCATCAAGAATTGTGTGTGATTTAATCATGTTAAATAAATTCAATGGGGGAATGCTTCAAAAGTTAATATTTATAGAAAATCAAAATGCACTTACCCCTGCCAGCTCAACTCCCCGATATCTGTAGAATTCCACTTCTTGCGCTCATAGAATAAGGGTGATTAATGTACATTCTAATAATGTGAATTCCTAAATTTTATTGAAATCATAAAAAAAATAACTACAATCTAAGGGGGAAAATATCAAAAGCATGATCATCTTACATTATTTGAATTCAAAAACAACTATTCTAGGCGGGAAGAGACGAACTCCTCCACTGAATCCATTTTTTCGCATAAAAACATATCTTTGGTGAAGGTATCCTTATTTAGAGGACGTCGATACATCCATAATCTATGTCCATTCACCAGAAAATTTCTCATGTCTCCATCAATCGAGAGTAGTCTCACAAAGCTGTTATAAAAAAATATTTTTGATCTAGTAGGGTCCCAACCATCTTGTTCTCAACTTGCCTTTGAACCGTTGGTCCTTTGAGTCAAAGAGTAAGACCCAATCTCCTTCATTAAAATTATTATGATAGATATGAGCACCATCCCAAGATTTTCTTTGGTGTTGAAGAATTTCCATTTGTTGTTGTGCCTCCATCCTCATTTTATCCAATTCGTTCAGTTGCATTACTCTCTCACGTTGTGCATCATCCAACTCAATTCCAAATATTATTGTTGTCCTCCAAGTCTGAAATTCAAACTCAAATTGCAACATTGGATGCTTCTCATACACTAGTTCATAGGGGGGATAAACTAGTAGTATTCTTCTAGGTTGTGTTGTAGGTCCAAACTACTTCTGGGATTTTTGGTACCCATTTCTTTCTGTCTACATTGACAACTATGGTTAAAATTTTCCCCAGCTCTCTATTTGTTACTTCTACCTACCCATTAGATTGGGGGTGGTATGGTTTTTGAGCTAACAAATATAGTCTAAGTCTGGTAATCATGTAAGGTTTGGGCACGCAAACATGGGGCACATAAAGTACATGTGGAATAGTAGTAAGACAAGGTGTGCTTGGAATCAAGACTTAGCCATTTTTGGCATCAGTCTATTTTTGGACATAGAGTGTGGAGCACACAATGACATGGAGACTTGAAGACTATGCCAAGGCTATTTTGTAATTTGCATCAGTTCAAGTTCCGTGTAGAGTTTTGGCCTAATAATAGGATTTGTACTAGGATTTAACTTTAGAAGATCTATTACTAACACTTGCATATTTTTGTATTCTCTTGTAAAGGCACATGGCTATTATTAGCATGTATCCTATTTTTGGAAGGTACATGGGTGGTGAAGGGAAAGTCCCTACCCCTATATATATATATATATATATATATGTATTTATTTTCACGGTTTAGAGAGCTCGTTGATAATGTTTGATTGTAGAGTTATGCTTATGGTTTTATTCTTGCGCAAGACTCATGGTGACACTATTGTGATGTATAAAGCTTCTATGTTTTGCAGTAGTTAATATAATGGATCATATTGGCTGGATATTGGTGTTAGATATGACTGAATATGGTTATTTTCTGATAAATATCATTATAATCACGGTTTAGCTAATTAGTCTTATGGTTTAGATCTAGATCTATTTTATACACTATGAATTATTTATCATCTATTATGAATCTGGATTTATATATACTCAATCATGCAAACATTTTGGACAAGTAACTCTAAAGAGGTACCTAGTACCCTTGCACTCTTTGGGTGAGCACTCAGTTTAGGCTGAGTGATGTGCCAGCATGCCTTGGGCTATTTGCAGGAAATTCTAAGCTACATCATTAGTTCTATTACGGGGACCTCTTTCTCAGCTATTTTTAAGGATGTTGTGTGATGAGGACATACCAGTTTACCTTGGCTAGTATTGAGGAGTGGTTAGAAGATTTGGAAGAAGAGTATGCTCACAGATTCAACATTGGACCTGACTTGAATGACCACACGTGGGTGGAATAGAACCTGTATCACGAGCTGTATGAGACGTTATTTTCTTATTTCCCTATAGAGTTGTACAAGTGATTAGCTGTGTACGTGTATAAGAGGAATTGGAGGTTTCACACACTTGTTTGGATGTAGGAATAATTCTAGGCCTTGTATGATATAGATCTGATTTAGACATGCTCTGTGCATGTTTCGTTTTGTGGTGTTTTAAATAGCTACACATTGGAATACGTAGTTTTGACTTACTATTTCCCGAAGCTTGTTGAGTTTCAATTTTTGCATGAACCCAGAGGATCGTATTTGCATGGAATTCCACTGGTAATCAAGATCCTGATTGTAACCATGGATTTGGAAGAGAATTTGATGGCTAACTAAACCCCACCACGCGTGGGGGCAGGAGCAGGATTGGTGAAGATGGCGGACCTAGCGGCTTAAGTTCAATGAGGCGTGTGAGAGGGATTTAGAGAAGAAAATTGAAGTTACAAAATGGATGGTGTTGTGGAGAGAGATGGTTCATGAAGGATTCAGAACTCACGTAGAAGATGTGGAGCCAAAGCATATGGTACTCCCCCATTTGGGAAAGTGTTATCCATTTTTTTGCACATGGAAAAATTGGATAACACAATCACAACATTGGTCCCAGGGACCCACTTTTGGTCATTGGCATGATAAAATGATTAAAATTATTAATAAAGTGTCATGGGTGATCTCACCTAGCATTGAATGACATCAAACCAAGCTCAACTCAGTGTAAATCTCAGGGTCGGTTGATAAACAACTCGGTTAAGCCATTCGGTCAAGTCACAGTGCATAACTCAGTTACCATCTTGATTAGGGGCTCGATGTGGTCAAGATTAGAGCTCGTTTTGGAGCTCAGTTAACTTCAGATTAGAAAAAATAATAATGAATCAATGATATCATTGGAGGATTTGCACATGTTGAGTGACCCATTTTTGAGTTTTGGCAAGTCGATCAACAACGAAGTGATCGAGTATAGCTCGACAGTATAGAGGGGTTGGCAATTTTAATGAAAACGTGACAAGGAAATTTCAATCCAAGCCAACTCGACTAAGTTTGTCACAACATAAATCTGAGCTCATAAATGAATTTCAGGGTTAACATGACAAGAATCGAGTCGAGAAATAGTAGGAGATCACTAGGAGAGGTCGTCTAGGTTGGATCGATGTAGGTAGTGAGCATCTCAGTTAGGAATGAAGTCAGTTGTAGAGCTTGGGTGAAGGAGGTACACATGGTGGTAGCTGAGTTGTGGGCTAGTTTGGTCGAGTCAACACTAGTAAGAAAGGAGCTCATTTGCATGATAGAATAGGGGCTCAGTATGGATCTCACTCAATGCGAGAGTTTGATTTCATGAGGTATTACATGAGAAAGGAGCTCGCTTAGATAACACATGAATAAGGGGAGCTCGATGCATAGCTTGGCAGAGTAAGTTATTGGGCGAGTCCATGTGTGGAGGAAGGGAGCTTGATGGGATCTTGGCAGCTCGGTTGTTAGAAACTTCCCCCTCTTTCCTAGTGGGGATGTTAGCATGGCATGCCATGATGGAAAGATACTCTGTGGGATCCCAAGGCCACATTACCAAGTGGGAGGGGTCCTGAGTATTTACCAGGTTGAACTTAGATGTTGGAAAAACCATCGCCATACTTCTGAGCATGGGAGGAATATGATCAAATAGCCAAGTGGGGGAAAAAATTATGGCATGCTAACCTAAGACTAAGGTTGATGCCTAAGCATTTGGCTAGTGTGTTGAAGAAGAGTAATGTCCAATAAGATCTCGGCGAGTCATGAGGAGTTCGAATCCTTTGTTGAGTAATCGGTGGTGAGTCATCTTGCACGTTTCGGTTTATGGGAATTAAATATCCCGTGAACAATTTTCATTTGTTATTCCAAGTTACTCGATTCATTGAACTACTTGGAAGAATGGTATGAAGCATCCATAAAGACCTTTTGCCTAAATTTTGAGGAAGTCAGAGATCATCAAAGTATAAGGTAAGAAAGAACTTGATAGGGACTGAGATTTATAGGCCAAGGTTGAGGAAAATCATGGCACATCCATGTGGGCTTGGGAGGAGGTTAGATCACCTTGCAACGTAACAAAACTTGCCAAGTCGAGGAGATTTAGAGTTCGACATAGGGAGTCGATGATTTATCGAATGGTGCAGGGTTGAGCCAATCATAGGAACCAATTCATGTAAGGTGAACACACTTGAATAGGCTCAGTGATGGAGTTGAGGGTGGTTATGCCAGTTGAGTTTGGATCTCAATGCATAAGACCTCAACATAGAGTTTTATGGCTTGGTAAAAATCTCATGAAGGGGACCTTGCTCAATGGATCTTAAGTGAGTATGAAGAATAGAGTAAGATCGTGAAAAATTTTGGGATGGATTTTGGTCACGTTGAGACAAATTTGGCTAGCTCGTGAAAAAATTACTGAGTTGGGGAGAATGGAGCATGGAAAGCATGTTGATGCATGTGAGAACAAGCTCAATTCTAGGCAGTCGCGGCAGTGGAAAGCGTGCTCAATGGGTGAGTCGATACAGAGATGGTCATTAATTCAGTTTGGTTGCAGTTATCATATCGAGAGATAGACTTGGAGACCTTGGGTAGTCATATGATGCCAAACATCTTGGCTTAATGTGATGGAAAGCTCACCGGAGAGGAATAGATCAATGCGAGTTAATGCACATCAGCAGAGCTTGACATAATACTAGGAGCTCAACGACTCTAAAGGAAGATCTACATCTGGTAATGGGGGAGCTCACAAAAAAATCGTTGGAGATCACTCAGGTGAGGAATGCAGGTCACAGTGATGAAAGTCAAATCGGCAGTGGTCTCAACTCCATGATGGATCCTGATGAGGATAGGATCAACATGATGCAGAAGGGAACATGATTCGATTCAACTCAGGATGGTTGTAACATTGGTAGAACTCAGCTCAACAGTGAGTACATAAGATAGAACTCAACGATGGCCCAACACTTAGTTAATGCAATCTAAGTTGGAAGGAATCAGTTTATTTGGCCAAGAACTTGATGTAAAAATGGGAACTCAACATAGTCAAGAATAAATCTTTATTTGGAGCTCGATAGGGAGCTTAGAGAGAGATCAACTCGGTGAGACAAGTTTAAACCAAGCATCATGTTGAAGGAACCTGGTCTATGCAGTCAAAAATGAGGAGCTCGACCCCAACTCGGTGAGTTGGCTCAATGATCCAACCATTGAGTTAGGTCTTCTTTTTGTCCTATTTTCGTGCCTTGCCCCCCTCTTCAAGTCAAACGGGCTAATGTGGGGACCACATTATTTTTAATTAAATTAATATTTTTATTTTAAATATTGTATTAATAATATTTATTATTATTATTAAAATATTTTATTTAAATATTCCTTTAATTAATTGAGGGCATTAGGTCAACAGGAAATTGATGGCACATGATAGAACCTTCTCAAGTGGTTCAACCAACTGTAATAAGTGAATCATCATGTACCTTCAATTTAGGAAGGGAATTTATGAATCCTTCTCTCCTCTCTCTCAACTTCTTCTATAAATGTAAATTGGAGGTTCATTCTAAGAGATATTCAAGGATGAACAAGTTAGACATCTGAGAAAAGTGTATATTTTTTAAGAAACCTCATTCTTCTACAAGTTGTCCTTGTATGTTGAGGGAACTTTCAAGCCTCCTTTCAAGACTATAATGGCAACCATTGCCTCTTCTGAATGTACGATGTATTGTGTGTGTTTTTGAAGTAATAAAAGTGTGTGTTTTGTGACTAACCTGGGTCCTTTCATTATTATATACTTCTTTGTGCCTTTATTATGCATGTAGGTACATTGTGCAAGTTCAAATTTCTGTTGCAGGGTTTTTGAGTTTTATGCTTATCAAGTGGTAGAGTATTGCATGCAATTTATTTGTGGTGCTTGTTCACCCTTCTCAAGTTCATCCTTCTTCACTGAAATATTGATATATTGTTTTTTCTGATTGATTTTAACAAAGGGAACACATGCTTCTTAGTCTGCAATATTCTATTACCCTCTCTAAGTTACAGTAGGTGAAGTTAACTTGTGGTGCACAACACCCTCTTCAAATCAACCCTTCTTGATTATAGCAACACCCTTTGTTTGGTTCATCACCACCCCTAGAATAGTTTCATTTCTCTTAAAATACCTTTCCATAAACCTCATAAATGTTAGCATAGGTCTAGATAACCATTTTATTGCACTAGGAGTAGTACAACACTTAGTTTAGGAAGAGGAAGTCAGCCTTCTCCAGAGGTTCACCTCGAGCCCAAGTCCCACAACTTGAGAGTTCATCCCATGTTTCCCAATCACATCAAACATCCTGTTCACATTCTGGCCATTCGGAGGATGCAGTGATTTGGTGACAACAATTTTTGGCATGCCCGGTGGGATTGAGTTGGTACTTATATTCTCACTTGCAAAAATCAAATTACCTGGCAACTCTATATCTCTAGACTTTAAATATTAGTGCATTAACTTATGCGAAGAATTTAAATAAGAGATTATTTAAAGTAAGGAAATTATCAGCATATTGAACTATCCTATTCTCCTCCATGGAGAAAGAGAAGAGGCATTTCAACATCACCCGTTGCAGCATCACCTCGTAGGGGTCATTCAACCCCTCCTTACAGAAGGTTTCCTCCACCCAGGAACAATCAACCTCTCGTTGCTATGGCGAGGAACCAAGTTTTTCCTCCTTTCAATGCAAGTATTCCTCTTCTGTTGGCTCAACGTGACCCTATATGTGTTGTGGCACTAAAAAATTTGCCCTTCTACACAGGGGAAACTCACATTACTCCAGTGGAACATATTCTTGATGTAGCCAACATTTGTGCAGTACATAATATCATGGAGGAAAATGTTGCGGTTAGACTTCTTGCTACCTCTTTCAAGGGGAAAGAACTTCAATGGTTTCAAGGGTTAAGTGTTGGTATTATAACCACTTGGCACAAGTTAGGAGAAAATATCTATAAATAGTTTGAAGACAAGAGTGATCACCTATCACTTTTGCAATAGCTCCCCAAGAATACATGAGTGATTTCAAATTTTGATTCCATAGGACCTGGAATAGGATTCCAACACTCATAAAGCCTTCTTCAAATAATGCATTCTTGTACTATTTGTGATCCTTGAATAATGACGTAGCATTTATGATCTAGTCCATGGGAGGGACCACACTACCTAATGCCTACGGAGTTTCCATAAGAGCATATAATTACTTAATCTAGGCTAGAAAGATAGCTCCATGATTGCCGATTCCGTTGTCTCTGGATCTTACGAACAATCAACCTACCATTGATCTTATTCTAGCAGCTTCCAAGTAACCATTTTAGTCTGCCCCCACCTCTTCAAACAATATATTTAAATTCAAGTCACTGTTGCAAACTTTTGGGAACGAGCTCGTTGCACTCAAGAGGCAAAATTTTCAATATAATCTTTCGTACAATCCAAAAAATTAGTAGTATCAGACTAACCATCCTCCTTTTCAAGGGAATAATCAACCTCAAAATCAAACCAAAATTCAAGCTGCGAATGTTAAGCCTTTGAACTTTCAGAGCCCTCTTGTTGCTAGCTCATCTAGAGCCATAATACATGTCCAAAATAATCTAGTTCAAGACTATGAATGATGCTACCCTTGTTCTCAACCCCATAGTAAAAATATTTTCCCCAATGGAGTTCTTAGCTATGGCCTTATGGTTCAAAGCGTATTTACCCCTCTAGAGGAAACATAAAATTCATCTACGTAGGAAATAGCATATCAACTGCAGGCACCTAAAGAAACCACTTTCCTAAATTGGCAAGCAGAAGATTTTTGTGGGTTGAATACAAACTTCTCATCTGCGGTGGTAAAAACTCATTCCAAAAAGAGAGAAATGTAATATCAACCTTCTAAAGATGATTAGGCATCCACTTTATAAACTCATTCACGGGTGGTAGTTGATAAGGATGTGGGAAAGAAACCACCAGAAACACATATTAGCCAAGCTACAAGGAAATAATTTTCGTTAGGCATCACGGTACCCAAAAAGCATTTTCCAAAGGATGATCCCAATGCCCAAAGAAGTATTAGCAAAGTAGGAGCAATTCCCTTACGTATTGTAGAACAAATGAAGAAGATAAACCTAAGTGTTACTATGTGGGATGCACTCTTATTTCTTTCTCAAATAAACTTGTTGCGAGAGGCTCTGAACAATTTTGGTACAAAAGACGGATCATCAGGTCGTGAAGTTGTAAATGCTATGAGTTTGTGTCAACCGAAGGGGAAAAGTATTCCTAAGGTGAACAAACCACCACCACTCTATATTTACCTGATCATTGGTGACCACCTGGTACATAATTGTATGATCGATTTTGGTTCCAGTAGCATGGTCATGCCCAAACAAATTGCAGATGTATTAGGCGTACAATATGCGTTGGTTACATGAGGAGTTGTTCAGATGGATGAGACATCTTGTAAAACTATTGCAGATGTACTAAGCATAAAATATGCATTGGTTACATGAGGATTTGTTTAGATTTATCAAAGGACTTCAATTTACCATCCATGTATGCCTGAGTTTATCATTCACCCAAGACATATCAATCATTGATCTCCCTCCTCTCTTTTCCACCTTCCTATCATGAGATTTCATTGCCAAGATGGGAAGTTATCTATTAGACGATTAGTTTCATATGATTCTTAGGACTTGATAAGGAACCAAAGTAACCATAAGGGAAGAATCAATCTTCCATAATCATGTAGAACCCTACACTGCTAGTTCTATAAATGGAAATTATACCATCGGTAATCCAAAAGAATAAGACGATGATCATGAACCAATTACTCTTGTTGAATAAGTCCTTGATACTGTGCTTGATGAAGTGAGTGGAGATCATCAATACGACCCCCACATTAATGTGTTAGCAGAGGAATAATCTAGTTTTCTACTTTCGGAATAGATGGGATTGGGAACATACTATATTCATGAAGAAGATACGATCATACCACAACTTCTCAAAACACAAAACAATTATGAAGTATTGTGGAAGTTGTTCTTCAACATCTCGAGGAGTAAGAATGGATCCGGTGCTAGCATCATACTAATTTCTCAAAATGGAGATAATTACTTCTCATATTTTCAGTTACAATTCAATTACACTAACAATGTTGTTAAATATGAGGCCCTTGAGAAAGGAATTCAACTTGCTCAAAAGAGGGGTATTAAAGCCCTGACTATTTTAGGAGACAGTGAATTAGTTGTTTATCAAGTGACAGCATGCAATGCATCCAAAAATTATCTTATAAGATCCTATAAGAACCAAATTTAGAATTTGATTGAAGATTTCAAAGCTTTTGGGATCCATGTAATTCCTAGAAATCAAAATCAAGATATTGATAGGCTTGCTACAATTGGATCACAATACAACATACCTGTTGATATCATGAAAGAAGGGCAATAATTTTTAAAAATGGTGGTTCAACCTGCAGTTCCTGATAATGTGAGTAGATGGAAAGTGTTCGATAGTGACAAAAAATTGTTCTTTTCCTGCAAGAAGAGGCAGAGTTTGCTGTGAAAAATCAAGATAAGCTGCAAGAATTATATGGTGAGAAAATCATACAATTGAAAAACAACAAGCTACCCAAAGGATTAGTTATGATGGAATCCATTTTTAATTCATATGATCAAGCCAAAAGACAAATCTCTAACATGGTGGTCAAAGAAGAAGATTTTGAGGAAGTCAAGGTAACAAATGAAAATTTTATGAAGATCAGCAAAGTGTGTACCCCAGAAGAGAAAAAATCTTTCATAAAAATTTGTCAAGAGTATCACGACATTTTTGTGTGGAGCTACAAATACCTGCATGGTTTTGATCTAGGTCTAGCATAACATACCATCGAACTAGATCCTAATGCCAAGCCAGTTCATCATAAATAGAGGCCAATTAATCCCAAAATTGAGCTACTAATGAGGAAGGAGCTAACCAAACACATCGAGGCCTATATAATTTTTCCTATTAAGAATTCCTCTTGGGTAGCCAATCTGGTCCCCGTAAGGAATAAGAACTGAGAAATTCGGTTGTGCATGGATTTTAGGGACTTGGATCATGCCTCGTTGAAAGATCATTATCCTCTTCCATCAATGGATAAATCCTTCAAACGGTGGTAGGAGCTCAAAGGTTTTCTCTACTCGATGGATATTCAGGCTATAATCAAATTCTGGTCCAAGAATCTGATCAATTCAAAATGGCTTTCACGACCAAGTGGGGTACGTATGTTTGCAACAAAATGCCATTCAAATTTTCCAATGTTGGGGCTATTGTCCAAAGAGCCATGAACATGGCATTTAAGGGACTAATCAATGATGTCATCTTGGTTTACCTTGATGATATAACTATATATTCTAAGCATGTAGAATACCACATCACACATCTAAGGAAGGTTTTCTGAAGGTGTGGGCAATTTGGGGTTTCACCTAACCCCAAGAAATGTATTTTTTCAATGCATGAAGGAAAATTGTTAGGGCATGTTGTTTCAGTGGAAGTAATTATTATCGATCTAGCCAGGATCTGTTTGATTATGTCCTTATCTCTCCCAAGTCATAAGAAGGGTCTCTAGAGTTTTCTGGGAACCATAAATTTTGTGTGGAGATTCATCCCTCAATTTGTGACATTGGCTAAACCGCTGACTGACATGCTAAAGAAAAATATTCAATTCTCATGAAAAAAGGAAGGGAGAGATTCAAAGCCATTAAAATGACTATTTCTCAAGCTCCCACACTGGAAAATCCCAAGTTTGATAAATATTTTATTATTTATGCTTTTGCAGGTCAAGAGAGAATTTCAGGTATCCTCACCAAGCGAAATGAATATATGCTGGAGTAACCAATTGCTTTCTTCAGTAAATCCCTCAAATACTATGAGATGAAATATTCATTCGTTGAAAAACAAGTCTTTGTGGTTATTCAATCTTTGAAGAAATTCAAGAACATGTTGTCCAACAACAAACTTCATCTAATGGTGTCTCATCCATGTTTTAAGGACTTTTTTCTGAATAAAGAGATGAATGAAAAGCATGATGGATGGATCACGAAGGTGATGGAGTATGACGTACTTATCAAAGTTATCAAACTTGTCAGAGGTAAGGGTTTATGTCAACAACTTGTTGTAGACATGGAATTAAGAGGTGATGAGAATGTGACACTCCTAAACACTGATGAGGGTGATGATTAAGTTGATTGGTTATCCAAAATTAATAATTTCCTTTTCTCAAGAATATATCCTGTAAACATGGATAAAACTCAAAGATGTACTTTCCTTATTTAGTCTATTCCATATGTTCGAGTACATAATGTTCTCTTTCAAAAGTATTTGAACGGTGTTTTCCTTTGGTGCGTGGGACCAGAATAGGTAAATAAGATACTAGAAGAGTTTCATAATGGCCTATCTAGAGGACATTATCCTACATGAAAAACTAATACCAAGATCATGCGAGCCATTTATCATTGGCCAAATTTGTTCAAAGATGACCTTTTATAGGTAAGGAAGTGTAAGGAATGTGCCTTTTTCACTGGTAAACAGAAGTTGGAAGCTCTTCCACTGTGTCCAATTCAAGTGGATCAACCCTTCATTCAATGGGGGTTGGATTTCATTGGAATGATTAATCCTCCATCCAGTGATAGACATAAATGGGTCCTTACTACAACCGACTATTGTACTCGATGGACAGAGGTAGTAACATTGAATGATAGAAATGAGAAGGAAATTCTTGATTTCTTAGAAGGTATAATGACAAGGTTTGGTGTTTGGTGTATAGTCATTTCAGACAATGTAATGGATTTCCTTTGTCTGAAGCTAAGTGAATGGGCTATTAAAAATGGGGTCTACCTTAAGACTTCATCCAATTACTATCCTCAAGGAAATGGATTGGCTGAGTCTAACAATAAGAACCTCACCAAGGATTATCAAGTACACAATGGATACTAACAAGAGGAATTGACACACACAGCTTAAGACTGCCTTATGTGCAGATCATATCACACCTAAAAGGGCCATCGGAAATTCTCCTTTCATGCTCATATATGGAAGGGAAGAAAAACTTCCGCTCTCCTTGGAGTTACCTTCTATGGAGATAGCTCGTCAGCTTGAGGTTATGGAGAATGATCCTTTGACAGTCAGGTTTGTTGAACTCATGGAGTTGGAAGAAGTACAAAACAACACTATGAAGACTTTAGAGCAACATCAAGCTCAAGCTAAGAAATATTTTGACAGGAAGGCGTTCGAAAGGCATTTTCAAGAGGGAGATTTAGTTCTCAAATGGGATGAATATAGAGCCAAAACAGGCAAGCACACCAAGTTTGATGCTCTCTAGAGTGGTCCATATGTTATCACGAGTTGCAAAGAGGAAAATTCATTTTGTCTATCTAGGATCAATGGAGAAGAAATTCCCATTCATGTGAATAGGATGCATCTCAAAGATTTCTTTTGAAATCATTTCACCCCATGTACAGTTTAGTTAGGTGTTTTCCTCCAAGTGCTTATGCACATTTTTGTGTGTTGTTGTTCTTTTTCTTTCCTTATTGTTGTGTTTTTGTGTTGTTATGCACATTGTATCATCATTGGAGGTTTTCAAAGGAAATGAAGGTTCCAAGTTTCAAAAAAATTATTAGGTTCAGTACTTTTCCTACCTATACCAAGGAGACCTTAGGATATATCACAAAAGATCAAATCACTTTAAAAATTCCAACGTTGACTCCATGCCCTATGGATGACTTAAGGCTACTAGAATCCTACTTATTAGGAAATCATCCCTGAGAGGTCACCAAAAAAATGTTATCTAATTTTATGCACATGGTAAAATTGGACGACAAGGTCCTATTTCAATCAAATCATGACATTGGTCCCCGGGACCCACTTCTGGTTATTGGCATGATAGAATGATTAAAATGATTAATAAAGTGGCATAGGTGAGCTCACCTAATATTGAAGGGAATCAAAATGAGCTCAAATCAGTGCAGAGCTTGGGTTCGGTTGATAAGCAACTCGGTTAATTCATTTGATTGAGTCACAGTACATAACTCAATTACCAGCTCAGTTAGGGCCTTGATGTGGTCAAGAGTAGAGATCGGTTTGGAGCTCAGTTAACTTCAGAGTCAATAAAAACAATGAATCAATGATATCATTGGAGGATTTGCACATGTTGAGTGAGTTGTTTTTGAGTTTTGGTGAGTTGTTCTACAATGAGGTGATCAAATCTAGCTCAATGGTATGGAGGGGTTGGCCATTTTAGTGAAAACCTGACAAGGCGATGTTGACCTAAGCCAACTTGACTAAGTTTGTCACAACAAAAATATGAGCTCATAAATTAATTTTAGGGTTAGCATGATAAGAATCGAGCTGAGAAATGGCAAGAGGTCACTGGGAAAGGCCATCTAGGTTGGCTCAATGTAGGCAATGAGTGGCTCAGTCATTGAAACCGAAGTGAAGTCAGTCGCAGAGCTTGAGTTAAGCTCTATTAAAGGAGGAACACATGGCAGTAGCTTAGTTATGGGCTCGTGCGGTCAAGTTGACACTAGTAAGAAAAGATCTCATTGGCATGAAAGAATAGGGCCTCGGTATGGATCTTGCTCAGCATGGGAGTTTGATTTCATGAGGGATTACATGAGAAAGGAGCTTACTTGGATAGGAAATGACAGAGGGAGCTTGATGTATAGCTTGGCATAGTGAGTTATTGGTCAAGTCCCTGTACAGAGGAAGGGAGATCGATGAGAGCTTGGAATCTTAGTGGAGAACCTTCCCCCTCTTTCCAAGTGGGGATGTTAGAATGGAATGCCATGATGGAAAGATAATCCATGGGTTCCCAAAGACACATTACCAATTAGGAGGGGTCCACAGTATTTGCTAAGTGGAACTTGGATGTTGGCAAACCATCATGATACTTCTGAGCGTGGGAGGAATTTGATCAAATATCCAAGTGTGGGAAACAACGATGGCATGCCAACCCGAGACCAAGGTTGATGCCTAAGAATCTAGCTAGTGTGTTGAAGTAGAGTAATTTCAAAGAAGATTGATGAGTCGTAAGGAGTCCAAGTCCTTTGCCGAGTAATCAGTGGTGAGTCATCTCGTGTTTTGGTTTATGGGAATCGGCTCACCCGTGAATGATTTTTTGTTTGTTACGCTGAGTTACTCAACCATTGAATAAGCGGAAGAATGGTATGAAGCATCCACAAAGACCTTTTTCCCAAAGTTTGAGGAAGTCAGAGATAATTGAAGTACAAGGTAAGAAAGAACTCAACATGGACCGAGATTTGTAGGCCAAGGTTGATGAAAATCATGGCGGAGCTGTGTGGGCTTGGGAGGAGGTATGATCACCTTACAATGTAATAGAACTCACCAAGTTAAGGAGATTTGGAGCTCGGAATAGGGAGTCAACAAGTTCTCAAATGTTGCAAGGTTAAGTCAATCATAGGAACCAAGTCATACAAGGTGAACAAACTTGAATAGGCTCAGCGATAGAGTTGAGGGTGGTCGCGTCAGTCAAGTTCAGAGCTCAATGCATAGGATAATGACACATATTTTGATGGCTAGGTAGAAATATCATGAAGGGGAGCTTGCTTGATGGCTCGTCTGTGAGTATGAAGAATAGAGTAAGCTCATGACAAAGGTTGGAATGGATTTTGGTCGCATGGAGAAAAATTTAGCAGGCTCATGCAAAACTCACCAAGTTGGGGAGAATGGAGCATGGAAAGCATGTTGATGTACGTGAGAATAGGCTTGATGTCAGGTAGTCATGGAATTAGAAAGTAAGCTCATCAGGTGATTCAATACAGAGATGGTCTATAACGCATCTTGGTTGTACTGATCATATCCTGACCTTGACTTAGCGACCTTGTAAGTCAGATGATGCCAAGAAAATTGGCTTAATGTGATGGAAATCTCATTAGAGAGGAAGAGATCAATGTGAGTCAATGCACAACAACATAACTTGATGTAATACTAGGATCTTGACATCTGGTAATGGGGGAGCTCACACAAAACTCAACAGAGGTCACTCAGGTGAGGAACTCAAGTTACAGTGATGAAATTCATATCAGTGGTGGTCTTAACTCCATGATGGAGCTTGAAGAGGACAATCTCAATGCGATGCGGAAGGGAACATGAGTCGGTTCAACTTGGGATGGTCACGGCATTGGCAGAACTCAGCTCGGTAGTGAGTATACAAGATAGAACTCAACGATGGCCCAACACTTAGTCAATGCAATTTTAGGTGGAAGAACTCACTTGATGTGGCCAAGAGCTCAATGCAAAAATGGGAACTTGACATAGTCAACAATAAAGCTTGATTTAGAGCTCAATATGGAGCTTGGAAAGATCTCAACTCAATGAGACAAGTTTAAACCAAACAACGTGTTGAAGGAGCTCGGTCTATGCAGTTGAAAATGAGGAGCTCAATCCCAACTCAGTGAGTTTTCTCGATGAGCCAACAACCGAGTTGGGTCTTCTTTTTGTCCTATTTTCATATCTTACCCCCCTCTTCAAGTCAAACGAGTTAATGAGGGGACCACATTATTTTTAATTAAATTAATATTTTTATTTTAAATATTGTATTAATAATATTTATTATTATTATTAAAATATTTTATTTAAATATTCCTTTAATTAATTGAGGGAATTAGGTCAGCAGGAAATTAATGGCACATGATGGAACTTGCTCAAGTGGTTCAACCAACTGTAATAAATGAATCATCATGTACCTTCAATTTAGGAAAGGAATTTATCACTCCTTCTCTCCTCTCTCTTAACTTCTTCTATAAATGTAAAATGAAGGTTCATTCCAAGAGAGATTCTAGGTTGGACAAGTTAGACATCTGAGACAAGTGCATATTTTTCAAGAAACCTCCTTCTTCTGAAATTGTCCTTGTATGTTGAGGGAAATTTCAAGCCTCCTTTCAAGACTATAATGGAAAGCATTTCCTCTTCTGAATGTATGATTTATTGTGCATGTTGTTGAAGTAATAAAAGTTTTTGTTTTGTGACTAATATTGGTCCTTTCATCCTTTTATACTTTTTTGTGTCTTTCTCATGCTTGTAGGTACACTATGCAATTTTACATTTTTGCTGCAGGTTCTTGGAGTTTTGTGCTTATCAAGTGGTAGAGTATTGCATGCAATTGAGTTGTGGTGCTTGTTCACCCTTCTCAAGTTCATATTTCTTCATGGGAAGACTAATAAGTTGTTTTGTCTTATTGATTTTAACAAAGGGAACGCATGCTTCTTAGTTTGTGGTATTATATTACCCTCTGTAACTTGCACTAGGTGAAGTTGACTTGTGGTGCACAACAACCTCTTCAAATCAAACCTTCATAATTCTAGCAACACCATTTATTTGGTGCATCACCACCCCTATAATAGTTCCATTTCTTATAAAATACCTTTCCCTAAACCTCATAAATGTTAACATAGGTCTAGATAACCATTTTATTGCACTAGGAGTAATATAACACTTAGTTTAGGAAGAGGAAGTCGACCTTCTCTGGAGGTTCACCTCGAGCCCAAGTCCCATAGCTTGAGAGGTGATCCCATGTTTCCCAATCACACCGAACATCCTGTTCACATTCTTGTCATTCGAAGGGTGCTATGATTTGGTGACAACAAAAATCATGGTAGGGAACCCTCTTCAGCCTCATATGAGAGTGCGCCGGTAAATACGACATGGGCCAAGGGAGTGAATCTGAATCTACCTAGTGACATAGCCCTTGCTCTTGGTTTCCCAATTTCTACGATAGTCAATAATCATCAAACTAGTGTGTCCATTAGAGTTGCAGTAGATAGAGTTAATTTACAATCAAGTTTAGTTGTTAATCATGGAGCTTATTCATCTATGGTGCAGTTGTCATCTACTTTATTTGGAGGACGAGTTAGAGCTATCTTATTTTGCATGTCATTAGCACAAAATGTAGGCACACAAAACCTTAACATCACATCTAGAAGTAGTGCAACTTCACAAACTATGGGCATTCAGTTTAGCACAACTATCAGAACACAGGGTAGTGCATCCTCTAGTTTGTTTCTTGCTCCAAGAGGAGGATCAAGAAGATCAGGTGGCCCGGGCATTGGAGAATTTGGTGGATTTGGAGGTGGTGGAAATACAGGAGGAAACATAGGAGGCTATGGATATGGTGGGAAAGGTCTAAACCAACCTTAGAAAATTTACATGGAGATGTCTCTTCATCTTCTAGAGTATATAGGTATTGAAGATGCATCATAACACGTGCATATGTGTGAGATATTATGGTGCGCAAAGGGGATTACAGCTCCAAAGTGCAAGGTAAGTTAGTTTGTGACTACGTTGTAGGGATGCACACACAGCTGGTACAGAAAGTTTGATCCTGATCAAACTTGTGTGGATTATATAGCATTGTGAGATGCTTTCTTAAAGGAATTTAGTATCCCTGAATTCAAGTAGAAAAGCATAAGCGCGCTCAAATACATAAAGTAGGGAACTATTGAAAGTGTTCAAGAATATGATGCTCGGTTCAAGACTCTTTTTTTGGCACATGAGACGTGAAATAGAATTTGGTGTATAGATTGTGAAAAAGAAGGGCATACTAAGGATATTTTCACTTGAAATTCGGTGCACTCATTGTTTCTTGATTGTGAGATATGTCACTTAGACCAGAGTTAAGGTCGGTGCCCATTATTGCAACATGTGATAAGAAAGAATATGTCTAGTTACTGTAATATTTACAGGTCCTCGACTCATGATACTGAAGATTATAGGTTGATAGATAATATCCATGATGTCATTGCTATTAGCATATGATAGACTAGTGTTACAAATAATTCTAAGGGTAAGGGTGAACATCATGACTATGATCACAGTTAGGGTCATTCTGATGGTGGTCGTGGTAGCGGTCAAGGTTACAGAGATGGATTCAAAAGTTGAGTTCGTAGGGGAAAAATAAGTGATTTCCCTCGTGGGATTTGTTATACATGTGGATCTCCTAATCACTACATGCATGAATATCTATAGAATATTGTGTGTTATTTTTGTGGAAATAATCATAGTTATGAAGAGTTACATGACTTGTATGAACACTTAAGAAAGAAACATAAATAGGAAAACAAGGGCACAGGAATGGTTAGAGTACAATGCACTGTGGAAGACCAATGGATGCCAAAGTTAGCGTTATATCCTGATTTGGTACCTTTGAAGATTACTACATGAGCTAAGGCTACACATGCCAAGGAAGTTCTACAACAGAAGCCTTTCATTACCAAGAATGAAGTCCTGCATGCAAAGTATCCTAACCCTATGCCTCAGAAAGAGGTCTATCAAGATACCATGGAGGTAATTCAGAATTTACAAGTTGAGATATAGTGCTTGAAGGAACAGTCACAGAAGTTAGAACAAAAGAAATAAACTGAGCTCCATTAGACAATTTTTGATGGTTTGAAGGAGGTTTGTAAAATGATGCACCAAGAGAATATTATTCTGTTGTTAGGGAACTGGTTGAAGGAAAACACTCCATCCACTAAGACTGAGCATCAAAGACCACTTTTACACCCAAATATTCCTCTGGATAGTTTGGATTATGACAAGAAAATTACTCTAAATGTCATTTTTGATGGTTGGCTTTTGAGTAACATTTTGATTGACATAGGTGCATAAGTGAATATACTCTCTTTGGATGCATGGGTTCAGATGGGTAGACCTCCATTACAGTTATATTCTAATGTTTTGTTCATGGAAAATTGAACTAAGGCCACACCCATTGGAGTTTTAAAAGATACATCCATTACTATACATGGGGACAAGTTCACTGGGGACTTTGAGGTTTTAGCACTTGCAAAAGAAGAAAATTTCCCCACATTACTTGGGCACCCTTTGTGTTATGCAAACAACACTGACCTGCGCTTCAATAAGGGGTATATTAGGTTTGAGAATAAGGAAGAACACGTCATTATCCCTTTGACAAATGGGAAATATTCACCTTATATAAGAGCCCTTAAGTGAAGAATACTTTAATAGAATTTATGTGCGCACCATTCGAGATCTGGAAGTTCTTGAGCCATTAAAGGAAGGATTTCTACAGTGGGATGATGCATAGTTCATGAGTGATACTACAAGTGTTGCATGTGACAACTGAGCACACGACACTTATGAAATGGTTGGGCATGAAGTATGAAGTACAGCTACTCGGGTCTGTAAGCCATGTAATATTAGGTGTTTGGGTAGTAACCAAGTACCAAAGTACATAGGTGAAGAGAATCCTTAAATATTCCTACTTGCTATGGAAGTTCAGTGGGAATGTCAAGTGGAAAGAAGGAACATGTTAGTGTATACTCTGAGTGGGACAAAAACGTGCTGGTGGATGGTTCATGGGGATAATCTTTTGGAGTGGAGAGAAGTGAGGATTGCTTTATCTGCTAATTTTTTTAGGAGAAAAGCACCTACTCATATCTTTGCATTTCATGGTAATGATCCCATTCACCATCATGTGCATCAGTGTGAGAGACTCTAGACAAAGGGGAAGGAAGAGTTATCACCTTCGTTGTGGGTGCATAAGCTTTATTTAATCTTGTAAGGTTGCGCACGAACATGGTATATCTATGCATAATTGAATAGAGAGACTGGAAATTGGCAAGAACTTACTGTAGGTATGATTCAGACCTTTGAATTTTTTTCCACTAAACCTCCAGTGAATGAGGCATTACAGATTATGAAGCACTTAACTATGGGGGATAGTTCAAAGGCTAAAGAGTTGCTCAAGGAATTTTTTGGTGAGTCAGACTTGGTGCCACATTTTTAAGAAGAAGAAACACATGCTGAACAGCTTGGGCGCACTTTCTTAGAAATAGAAAAGGGTAAGATGATCTACATGGTTAATGATGAAGAGTTAGAGGACCTGAACATTGAGCACAAAGAGGGTGTGTGCAAAGTGTTGGATAATGTAGATGAGATGGTGAGCACCTACCATGAGCCTATGAAGACCAAGAAAGTGAACATTGGAACATATGTAAAACCCAAGGAAGCCATTATCAGATATTACTGGTATGAATCTGAAGTGGCTAAAATCATTGAGTTGTTGCACAATTTTCAAGACTTGTTCCTTAGGGGCTATCATGGATTGAAAGGCGTGCATGAATCATTGGGAGAGATGAAGATAAATCTGAAAGAAGGGCACACCTGGTTAGGAAGAGGCCTTACAGGATGAACCCCAACCTATGCATCAAAGTAAAAGAGGAAATTGACAAAATATTAATTTTTGTAATCATTGTGCCCATCAAAGAATTAGAGTGGGTGAGCCCTATGGTGATCAACATAAGGAAAGATGGAAGAATCAAAATTTGCATGGATTACAGGGAGTTGAATGTTGCATTTGTGATTGATCCCTTTCCCACACCATTTGCTGAGGAAATCTTAGAAGGCGTTGTAGGGCACGAAATATACTCCTTCACTGATGGATTCTATGGATACCATCAAGTGAGGATAGCAAAATATGATCAAGATAAGAAAAATTTCACCACCTAGTGGGGAAGTTTTGCATACACAGTTATGCCCTTTGGATTAAAGAATGTGCCTATAATATTTTCATGCATACTGGTACAAAAATTCCAGGATTTTATTCACAAGTTCTTGCACATGTATCTAGATGGTTGGATAGTCTATGGGCTCATGAAGGATCACTCTGATAATCTGAGGCTGATGTTCGAGAGATGTAGGAAGTTGAGCATCTCTTTAAATATTAAGAATTGTGTATTTTCCACCCTCTTTGGGATTTTATAAGGACACATCATCTGTAAAGAAGGATTGCTAGTGGATCCTACAAAGGTGGCTGTGATTTTGGGATTAGAATAACCTACTAGATAGAGTGAGGTGTGTGGATTCTTAGGGCACATGGGTTATTATAGAAAATTTATTAAGGGCTATGCCAAGATCACTGGGACCTTAGAAGAGTTGCTAAAGGGAAAAGGAAATTTCTAATGGGGCGAGGCACAATAACGCACGTTTGAGACAATTAAGGAGAGGCTTACTACAATGCCTATTTTACACTTTCCTTTATGGTCCAAGCCTTTTCACATTCATGTAGATGCCTCTGGTATGGCCATTGGTGTGGTACTAGCACAACCTAGAGAAGGGATTTTTGATCATCAAATTTGCTTTGCCGGAAGGAAGTTGACTCTAGCAGAACAAAATTATACGTTGACAAAGTGTAAGGCCTTATCTATGATCAGTGTGCTCCATAAGTTTTGACAGTATTTTCTAGCCACACCTTTCATCTTTTCTACATACCACATGGCATTGAAGTACTTGGTAAACAAACCCATTTTATAGAGGCACATATGTCGTTTGGTACTATTATTTCAAGAGTTCAATTTTACGGTGGTGGTTAAGCTAGGAAAAAAAAAATCTGGTCCAAACCATTTATCAATGATTCAATGAGGAGAGGATGCACAGAGCATTGAGGACACAATTCTAGATGCACAACTATTCAAGTTAAACCACGTGCCCTCAAACTTGGAGGATATTGTTGTATTTTTACGCACAGGTGTGGTGCCTTAGGGTATGAAGGATTTGGAGAAGAAACAACTTGCTATTTGCATCACGCCTTACATGTTGATCAGTGGAGACTTGTATAAGTTAGGATGTGATGAATATTTGCACCGATGTGTACTTGAGCATGAGCATGAAGCCATTATGACAGAGTCTCATGGTGGTATTGCAGGTGAAAAATATGTAGGGGATGCCACCGCGCATAAGATTCTACTAGCTGGTCTATGGTGGGAAATCTTATACAAGGATTGCCAAGTATTGTGTAAGACATGTGACCATTTTCAGCACCTTGGAAAACCTGGGCATAGAGATGAAATGCCTTTAAGGCCTATTACTAGTGCATAGCCTTTTGAGAAGTAGGCAATTAAATTTTTGGGCCCTATCTCCCGACCTATGCGCAGGACATGATTGCACTATATTATAAGTTGTATAGATTATCTTATGAGATGGGCTGAAATGGTGCCTACAAAGGATTGCATAATAGCTACGGTAGTAAGGTTTATGTGGGAAAATATTAGTAGCAGGTATGTATTCCTTTTAAGTTTAACAAGTAATAGGGGTACTCATTTACTTAATAAGACCATCAAGATATTATTGGATGAATTTATGGTTGCACACCATAGGAAAACCCCTTATCATCCTCAGGAAAATGGGACTGTTGAGGCCTTCAACAAAATACTGAGCCATACCTTCACCATAATTTGTGATGTTGGAAGGAGAGATTAGGATGGCAAGGTTTCTGGTATACTTTGGGTGTACAAGACAACCTACAAGATGTTGAATAAAGAAATACCCTTCAGTTGGTGTTTAGCACAGAGGCAGTTCTACCCATGGATTTTATGTTACCTTTACATATTGCACGTAGGGGATCTAGATGATGAGCAGGAATTGGAAGAATGTATTAATAAATTGATGTAGCTGGATGAGAGGCGCATCATAACAAGATGGTTTTATAAGCAGGAAAAATCCAGGCATAAATCATGGCATGATAGGCACATCAAGGATAAGAAGCTTGAGGTTGGGAAAATGGTACTGTTGTATGATTCACTTTTTTTGTGCCACCTTGAAAAACTTAAGGTGCATTGGTTGGGACCGTATGTCATCACTTAATTCAGGTGATTTCTAGTTAGAGGCACTGGATGGAACACAGTTTCCTAGTTATTTCAACATGAGTAGGATGAAGCCCTACTGTAAATAATTCTTATTGGTGTTTTTAATAAGGTAGTATTTCCACTTAGATTAGATTTCCTTAATGCATTCCATTTCTATGTGTTTCCTTCATCATTCCTATGCTTTGTCAATTTAGTTCAGTATTTTGTGTAATAAATAAGCGTGTTTGTGCACCAGAAGCTAGTTGTTATCTAAAGTGTTTCATGCACATAGGACTGCGCATACCCTTAGTGTGGGGTTGTTGAATATGGATTAAATATTGGTGCCATATGATGGATTGTGGTGCACGATAAAGACAAACTCATAGGTGATTTAGAAATTTTTGTAGGGAAGTTGCTCAAAGTTTAGACCACACGTAGGGAGATGGATGATCAGTATAATGCAAAGGAGGTTATAGCATTGGAGGCTACTTAGGAAGAGTCACATTTGACAGGTACTTCAGTGTAGGGAAGTGCAAGTAGAGGAGATATGTGACAGAGAAGTAGTAGGTGTGCCAGAAGGTTATGACTGAGGCACAAAAATCTGAGGCATGGAAGAAGGGCACGGCGCACGGGGAAGCATGGATGTGAAATTAATGCCACATATAGTGGTAGATGGGAACAATTAATGTGAAGAGTTTTTTAAGTTTTCTATAAGGACGTCATTTGTAACGGCATTGTTAACTTGCATGTTTGGAGTAAACAAAGTGCAAAGTGCAAAGAAGAGATAGAGATAAAGAGCAATCTATAGATCGATGAACCAGGTGGGATCGAAGCACAGTGTTTAGAAGCATTCAATGTAGAATTGAGATTTAGGTGGTGGTGCAAGTGTTTTTGAGAAGGTTTCATAACCACTCCTTCTATGGAGAAAGAGAAATTTTTCCAGATAATCTTCCATATTTTCATCTTTCTTTTGCTTTATCTGGAAGAATTCTTCTCTCCTATCTCTTCCCCTGCAGTAGTCTTGATATTTTTCCAAAAAGGCTATTTCCATGTTCTCCCATGAATGAATGGAGTTCGGGGACAATCACATGAACCGCCTCATAGTAGAGTCTTTGAGGGTGGAAGGGAAAAGTTTGAGTTTTTAGTTGTCTATTTTGTAGTCATATGTCTAGCAAAGAACTTTGAATTCAAATTAAAATCGGTTAGGGTCTTTGAATTCAAATTAAAACTGGTCAGGGTCTTATGTGGACATTCCTTGAAAGATAGGGAGGATAAATGGAGAAATTTTGTTCATGGGTGCATCCTCATCTTCATTGAGGACGATTAGATAAGTAAAGGTTCTACCCAATGGTTGGTCCTCATCATTCCTATTGTCCCTCATCTTAGAAGGCTATTCTGGTTCTAGATAAGATGATGTAGATTTTTCAGAAGGGCATTGTATTAGGTTTAGTGTCACTTTTAATGTTCCCTGCATGTGTTCTGTGTGGAGATATTCATTGAATATTACGAGCTATAAATATCCCTTGAATGTCTCGTGGCCTATGCATCAAGTTTGGTTGTGTAAACAAGTCCTAGAACTTCTATTGGTTGCATATATTAACTTCAGTAACACCCATAACATGTAAGGTGAATAGGATGACGTGTTTTTCTTATGGGATTCCCCAAAAATGGTGCCAAAAATGATGGGTTGTTGTATTCTCCAATCATTTAACTAATAGATTCTTCTGCCAGTGTCATTATAAAACCAAGGCCATGTGACC